>CAHIKZ030003234.1:0-110000 GCA_903632075.3 Acanthosepion pharaonis
CTAATTTTCACGTGTAATTAAAAAGTGTTTAGTAGTAGTAGTAGTAGTAGTAATTTTCTATTCATTTGGTGGCAGGGGGGTGAATATAAAAAGTAGCAGTCATTAGATTTATGACTACAAAAATTTCAATCAATTTGGCTTGTGCATAATTAATTCTTTCTAAAAATGAATATATACTGACAGTATAACTTTTTACAAATTGTTGACTGTGAAGCCACATAATATAGAAGCTCATTGATTGAGTTTGTTGCATGTAAGAGGAGGAAGTAAGAAAGATATTTTAAGAGGCTAGGAAAGATAATGGTCAATCATAAACAAAGAGGTTAAGATTACCCTGATCCAGGAAGTATCCCCTTGGAATTTTGTTCCCTGATGGAGCAGTTACAACAGAACTTCCTTTTTACTAATAGAATATGAAAGGAATGGGACTGATTCGTTACCAAAATTTGGATATTTGGTGAGGCTTTTAACAAGACAGGAAATGTGACAGTGAAATCCAAATATGCATTGACATAGTGAAAGTTACCTTGAAAGTATTAAGGAACAGGAAAATTTGGTTAGAAAAAAGAAAAGAACTATACTTCAATATCAGTTCTCTTATATAACAGTGAATACTTACAGATGAAGAAGAGACTTGAAGCTACAAAAATGTGGTTCAGCAGAAGGATGCTGAGAATACCATGGACTGAACATATGAATATTGAGGAAGTTTTAAGGAAAATAGAAAGAAAAAGGATACTTTTACTCAGAATCAGAAAGAGAAATTTGAAATTTTTGGGACAGATAATGAGGAAAGATAGCTTGGAGAATTTGACTCACACAGGATATATTGGAGGCAAGAGAGATAGAAGAAAGTCAGGCAGTTTCACCTAACCAGCTTGTAAATAGATATCAGAACAGAGATTCAGAGGGTCAGTGAAAAGACAAACCTTACTAAGAACTACAAGGAAAGGAAGTTGTGGAGAGTCACATACTGAAAGGACACAGTATATAGAAAAAGAAGTAGTTAAAAATAATCACATGTTTTGTAATTGTAAAAAAAACATGCCTGAATTTTGGAAATCATGCATAGAAAGAAACATTTCAATGAAAAAAACTTTAATGGCAAATATTTGATTAAGGAAAAAAATCGCTAGTAATTTCATAAACTAACACACAATGATGTATGATGACACTTTTTATATTTGTTGTATTTTTGAAAGATCTGTTTTTTACAATTTCACAAATGATAATTATTGTTTAAAATATGAAAGAAAATTGAAAGCAGTTTAAAACAATAACAAAAGAAAACGGACATGGTTTTAGCCCTCTCCATATTGCTTCTTTTTTTAGGAACAACAATTCATTTTTTTTGTTTGATGAAAATAAAACACCTTTTGATTATATCTATAGAGCCTAATTCACTATGTGGGGAAAGGCCCCATCCAAATACTCTTCAGCTTAATGGTCAAATCAAGTAGCCAAAAGAAGGATCTTAGAAACAAAATCAACTTTACTTGAAGAGAAAGGATTAGACAAAGAATTTGTAGTTGGTAACCAATTTGTAGTGATATAAAGTATTTAACTTAGTAGTTGACTTGACTTAGTAACACTTATTGCTAATCTCAAATGAGACATTGTACTTCTTTCACCTGTGGGTCACTTAGTACTTTAGGTATTTTCTTATCATTTATATGGGTGATCATGTTTCTCTTCCTATAACTAAAGGAGATTGCCAGAGTTGGGCTTTGAAATGTAGTGACCATCTTTTTTATACAGCTATCATGCCATAAGTCATTCTGAGTTAGCTGGGAAGAATCCATAATCTGCCAGTAAATGAATGAATTTGCTATTTGATTGTCCTCAGTTTTTATAGAGTCATTGGCGTTTTACGTGAACGGTGAGGGCTGCCACAGTTTAGCATCTTGACAAAATCTCATCACAAAGACTAAAACTAAATAGTGATATATTAATATCGCCATCATATTTTTCAATAACTGAAGTGAACTAACTAAATTTTTATTAGAGGATAATATTGGTCATCTTTGAGTTAGGAATAAAAGAATTTGTTGTTTTTTGAAGAAAATATTCAATATTAAATTAAACAAAATAAAATGGCAACATTTAAAAATTGAAAACCTTTGATGGTCATTATGGTTTAAATAATATCAGTGAATTCTACCAAAATATTTCCTCTTTTATTTGTACCCAGAAATATCATATCAAATATTTTACAGTTATAGAATAAAATATGTTTATTCTTGTATCAATTTTCCTGTTTAATATTTTGGAGAAAATCAAACATTTTGATAAAATTACAACACAATCAACATGTAAGTTCTAATCTTATCAAAAATTAGATTCAAACAATTTCATTTTTTTTTTTATTAGGATGTTTCAAGATTTTCATGTCACATTTTAGATGTTGCTATTTTGTGTCATTTAATAGTGAACATTTTCTTTAAATAATTAAAATGCTTTTATTTCCAACTCAAAAATGACAGATATTATCCTTCAAATTTTTTTAACAACACTCATATTGAAAAATATATTTAGGAAAAAATCTGCCTTTTCAGTCATGTATTGAATGATACATGATCACCTAACACGTATCACGCATGGCACATAACTGCCTTTAATGTTCTCTATGTGGGTCACCAGTTTGTTAAGAAAGCTATTTACTAAGTCATTGAGAAATATTATTTTATGAATCTTTTCCTAAGAAAGTTTTATTGTCATGACAAAAAGGAAATGTAGTAAAGAGAAGATTAGAAAGTGTCTATTTCAGAAACAATTATTAATAAGGATGTGTGTACATAGGTTTGATTGATTTGTTTTTTTATGCTTATCAAACTTTTTGCTGATTTTTAAATAATCAGCAAAAAGTTTGATAAGAAAATATTTTAGATTATAAGAATTTTTTTGAAATAATAATGATTTACTGATACAAGAGAGGTACTAATTAACCCATAGCTGAGGGAGAAGAGTTGGATTCATATATTTCCCAAGGGGATTTACATGTAAATGAACATAACAAACCCAGCTAAAATTGGAACTCTGCTCTCTGATTTCCAATTCTGATCCGTTATCCATTACACCACCCGCACATCCAAACATACATCACTTGTTATTTCTAAACAGTCACCCATCTAGGTATTGACTAGGTTTGATGTTACTTAACTGGTGAACATATGAGATATGGTTGTAAACTGTATGCATGTAGGTGAGGCATTACATTGAATATAGAAATTAGCAATGGGGCATGTTCCTGAGGTGAAGGAAGAGTTTTAATGTCCATGTTCTGATTCTGGGTAAAAATTTTATCCAGAGAATGTCTACTTTTGGTAGAACTGAAATCCTGCAGCAGCACCCAATGTTTCAGAGGTTGGAAAAATAAAAGTCAGAGGAAAAAATATATCTTCAGTTTATGAGTAGGGAAAAAACTTAGAGAGAAAATAAGTGATATTTTAATTTATAATAAAGAAATATTTTAATAAACTAAATATTGTACTTTCCAATAGCAACAACTTTATAATCTATCTTCCATTACATTTTTCCAGTTATCAGCTAATGTGAGAAATGACTCTTAACTGGATCTTCCATATTTGTGGCCTTGTGCCAGACTACAATAAGCTTAAATATTTTGCGTATCGTATTATGGAGCAATTACCACTATATTGAGCTATATCTCAAGTTTTGGTCATTGTAGCTAATATCTCAAGTTTTTTCATTCAATATTTCATGGTGGTCAATTTATGTGGCCTTTTATCACATATGAATAAGGAAAGCTGATACAATATTCACTTGATCTTTGATCTGTGTGTGTTGACTTGTACATGAGACACACTGGACTATATATCTTAACATTGTTTTTTTATTAGAAATATTTACAATTATTTATTTAAGAGTTGGAGATTATTTTAATTGAGGTTTGCCATACTGTAAATATATTTAAATATAGTTATTGATATTCATCAAGTATAAATTCATGACACCCTTTATATATCTGAGATAAGAGATTATTTCTATTTTGAGGCTAATATAAACTTATTGAGTGATGGTAACATAAAATTAGAAATTGCAAAAATGTTAAATTGAGACCAAAAAAGAGTCAAGATTAAACCTACAGCCATCAGACACTTAACCAACACTTTGAAATGCAGAAACACGAGGGAATGTTCATTTGGTGGCTTCAACTTTTTCTTCTAATCAGAGATTCTAATGTGATCATTTCTATGCTTAGCCTATTGAGGAAGTTAATTGAGCCAAGAAAACTCTATTTTTATCTATTAGGGGTGTGCAAAAGTTTCCAGCAAAATACTTGTCTCCAGCTGTGTAATCAGTCTCTAATTTCCCAGAAAGAATGCTGGAAATTATTGCATACATCTAATGTTATATTTGCATTTATTATTCAACTCAATGTTTTTTCATCTTATTATTATTAATAATTTTATTTTCCATCTTTTTTTGTTAATCTCAGATATGTAAAGATATCTGTTGATCATAAGGAAAATATAAGCTCGAAAGTGAAACAAAATATGGTAGTAATAGGAAATTGTGATAAAACTGAACAGAAGCAAGAAAGAAAAATCAAGAAGGAAATTGAAAACATTGGCAGATAAGAAGGAAAAAAAACACTGACTTTGAAGTCACAAAAAGAGATTTCCAAAAAATAAAAAGGTAATAAGAAGCAAGAGAAGTGGTGTGATCAGCAAGCTGGTGTTGCAAATGAATACAGAGAAGAAAAGGTGCAAACTATTAAGAACACTGATTAAAGATATGATGGCGTGTGTGATTTTGCCACTTCTCTTGATTATGTCCATGGAATTCATATTACAGAGTGCAATGGACACAGCAAAGGGAATGATGTCTAAGGAACAAATGGTCCTTCCTCCTTCCAGAGTGTTGATGGATGATGTCACCATTCTGGTCCCATCTAAGGTCAGTACCAATGAACTGCTGCAGGACTACCATAACGATGAAGGCTAAATCCAAGAAAAGCTGGAGTTGATCATTACTCAGAGGCTCTGTCAGGGATTCACTTCTGCATTGGGGGTGACATGATCCCAACAAACAGTCAAAGAGGAGCCAGTGAAGAGCCTTGGGCGGCTGTATGAAGCAGTGTTTTAACAAGTACCTGCATAAGTGGCTTAGAGTTCTTCCTGTTTCTCCACGGTGGGAGTCTATACCAATGCCGGAAACCTGTAACTTCCTAGTTCTTCCTTGGTGGAGGACTTCAATGCCATGATGGTTGATGAGGGACATGATGATGAGGGACTTGGCCAATGAGTTTGTCCACAGGTTATTGGCCAGATATCAAAACTGGCACCAAATGTTTGGCAGTAAAAGCCACCCAAGAAACAGAATCCACTCTGTGAACCAAGAAGATTATGGAGGTGACCTAAACCAGGAAAAGCTGGCCTGGGCATCACAAGCAACCAGGTTTTTTCTTCAAAAGAGGATCCAAAGGGAAAACAAGATATGTTGATTGAAGAAATCAGGAATTTTGAGTAAGATCATCAAAAGAGCTAATTATCTTTCTCAGTTCAAAAACAATGCGCTTTGGATTACATGGAGGATATTGATCCAATGAAGCTATCATGGAACATCCTGATTGCAATGGAGCCATTGGTAATATAATTCCTCCTGTGATCTACATATGATCTCCAACCAAATGTGACCAACATCAACCTGTGGGGGGTACACTGACACCGATGTATGTGCATTATGTCAAAAGTGATTGAGGTACTTTTTATCCAATATTCTTCTGCATGCCCACAATCACAGCAGATGTACAGGTGGTGTCATAAAATGCTGGAAGTGGTCATGGATTTAGTCTGTACATAGTGTGAAGCAGCCAAAAACACCCTGTAGTAGCCAGAGAACCTAAGATGTTTTTTCAAAAGGAAGGTGAATGCCCGTGCAAAAAGACCCAAATAACTCCCAATATGACACTACTGAGTAGAGCCCATGATTGGAGGGTATTAGTTGATCTTAGAACCCTAACCTCTGCAATTTCCTGTACACATCATTCAGACAGATGCATGCCCTGACATTGTAGTGTGGTCTGATTCAAAGAAGTCTGTCCTCCTAGTAGAATTAATGGTTCCATGGAAGGAGAACAGGGAAGAGGATACAAGCAAAAAAAAAAAACTGTTACAAATTGCTGTGTAGAAAAGTGATGGACATGTCATATGCTATCTTTTGAGGTCAGGTGCCGAGGACTCCTTGGATGGTCAATCATTTCCTTCCTTTTGAAGCTTGGGCATCACTTGTTGGTGCCTGAAGTGATGCTTCATATTGTCGTCTTCATATGACAGCTCAACATGCATCAAGTTGGATCTGGTCAAGATCCAAAATAAATAAAGTTGCTCACAACACAATGCTACTTCTGACATGAAACACATCTGTTTACCTTCCATTCTATGTCATTAATAATAGTTGCTATGAGTATGTTGTGTATTTTAACACAACATTGAAAATTTCAGTTGTACTTGTAAAAAGAAATGCATTGCAGAGACTGACACGTAATACAAAAACAATACCATGTCTGGTGACAAAAGCTGCTGGTGGTGCCAAGAGTGGCAGTACTGCCTTAGCAACTAAAAACTATGTTACCTCCCCTGATTGCAGCTGATGAGGGCAGGGTATTGCACATGCTTTCATATGTTGTATGTAGAGAATATGAAACTGATCTAACTATCAACTTCTTTAGATTAGATACCTTCACAGATTCTCTAAAAAGTTTTATCGTTAAAATCTTTATTATTAAGAGGAAAGAAAAAAGTAGATCTTGATTATTAAAGTATATTTTTGATCCTTTTAGAAAGTTTGAAATTCTGGTTAAAAATCTTGTTTCTCTTGCATCAGTGCTGGTGGTGAGAGAGGAGGACCAAAGATTAATATAGAAAATTTTAGCAACGTTTTTGTGGTAAAAAACACATTGATTTAGAAATTCTTGCAAAAATCAAATAATTGTCAGATTTTAATGAAACTTTCAGGACTATATTCATAAATGAATTAAATTATTTTAGAAATGCTTCATTTTTAGAAAATCTTGATAAAATTTTTTTTTACATCTGTTACCCCACCTACACACACTTTTTTTAATTTTATGAAATTTCAAAAATTAATTTTTTGTACTACTTAATATTTATATTAATTTATATGCGGAACTCCTCATCAATTTTTTTGTCAAACAGGACCCCACAAATTACCAAAAATGTGCTCTGAATTGTAAAATAAAAAATGCAATAAAACTAAAACTTTGTTTAATTAGGAAATAGTTTTTAATTGTTTTTTATGAATAAGTATTGTCTTAAGAAGTAAATTTTTTTCATGTATAATGAATTTTTACAAGAATGGTTTCCATTTTTAAAAATTTTTTAATTAGTATATCTATCTATAAAAGGCAAGATGTGTGTGTATATGTGTGTAATGAATGCACGGCCGCAATTTTCGACGGATTTGCACCAAAATTTACATGCACATGCTCCAAGTTAGCAGGAAGGCCAAGACTGACTTTGCATTTCCCAACTCCCATCAATAGTGGAAATAATTGATTTTTTCATGCATCTATGGCAGTTTTCATGTAGTTTGCGGCCATTTTGTATTGGTCAGAGTGAGAGCCTATAGCTGGCTGCCACGAATAGGGAGGAAGATTCTATTGGCCAGTGTGAGAGCCAACAGCTGACTGACACGAATGTTAATTAGCATGCTAGCATGCAAAAAAAAAATCGATAGCTGCATTCGTCACAAGTGGGAAAAATTTAAATCTGCATGGCACTTTACTCCAATTGGCTCATTCGCTTGCTTAAACTCAACGTTGATTCTGATTCTGCAGAACTGGGTTGGGTGTGAAAAAGTATTTGTTGTTAACATTCTTTTTTCATTTGGTTTTTCCAGTTACAAGTCCTTTTTTAAAGCTGATCGTTTTGTGTTCATTTTGTTTAGTTCTTTTTTTGTAACAGATTTAATGTTTAGTATTTAGCTTAGAAAAAATTTGCAGTGTGAGATAGGCAAGAAGTAAGGCATGTAGCAACATCAGCATGGCAAAGGGCACTCCTTTTTAAAGGCAAGGAAGGGCAAAAATATTTTAAGTCAAGTGATAAAATTGCTGTATGAGTCGTACGATTTTTGAATCAAGCACGGGTAACGCCGGCCATACTGCTAGTAATTCATAAGACTTATAAATTTTGTTTGCCATTGCTTTTTAGAGCAGGAAAAACAAGATATTTATAATCTTTATTTATTTGTGAGGCATTCAGTGAGAATCAGATTAATTTATATGCTTAATCAATTTTATAATTTTAGCAAAAATAGGGTATATTGGGCAGCATTTAAGCTATTTCCTTCAGAGGTTCTAAATAATATTGCAAAAATACTTATGCTTAAAATTTTAAAAAGTTCAACGATAAATTTTTCTGTTGTCACTTAATTTAAAGACAATTTGATGTAATTAAGTACTCTTTTTCTGTACAAACAATTATTTTATTTCTTGGGTGACTTTTACGATTTCATTTAGTTAATTTCAATTATTCCCAAATTTATTTCCAAGTTATAAAAATTGTTATACAAAAAATTTGTTGAAAAAAATTACATTAAAAAAATTCCAACCTAGAATGTTTTTGATTTGCTTACAAAGTTAGCCTGATTCTAAAATGGTATGATATGTTGGGCTACAGCCTCTAGGAGTAAAGTTGAAAAAGTGTGACACAGTGACACAATGATATTTGCATTTATTATATACATACTATACAAGATCAGTTTGCTTATCACTGGTCTACAGAAAGCATGGAATATAGGGATTTACATAGAAGATAGAGGTTTTCATAGAATGTGGATATTTACATTGAATATAGAGATTTTCTTGGAATATAGAAATTTACATGAAATAGAGATTATCATGGAATATAAAGATCTACTAAGCTAAAATTTGAATTTGGTATAGGGTCAAACTAAACGAATAGACAGTGAGAAGTAAAATCACTATGCTTATAAAGAGTATGAAACATGCTTACTATTTGGTGCTCTACAACAGATACTAAATGACTGATTAATTTGATCCTTCTCTGATGCACCTTGTAAAGAATGAAATTTTTTAACCATTCCTCTGGTATGTAGCTTAGTTGCTAGAGCAGAACCAAATATTTTTTCATAGACATTTTTGTGTAACTTGCAGATTAGAAAAGATTCAGATAATTTTGGACATGACAAAAGAAATTGCTGTCATTAGAAATAAATTTTTGTTTGGTGTTTTTTTTTTGTTCAGAAAGTTTCATCAAGGGTTCTATTTAGATCTTATTTCTATTTTTTTTATAAGATAGGTGAGTGTGTGGAGTATGTTTGAGGACATTTTTTAATTTACTCTTTGCTTGGAATTCTTTGTCCAATCCACCCACCTGTGTAAACATTCATAAAAAAAAATATATAGTCACAACAGATCATTATCTTCTAGAAATTTCAAACAAATCAACCTTGTAAACATAAATAGTTTCAACTTCAGTTGTCGTGAAAGATACTGTCAACTAAAACAAGCTTGTCAAACATTTTCTGAATACTGAATTAGAATAATTAAGTCTGAATCACCTTGCTAGTTATTCAAAAATTGTGCTTAGGCAACATTTATACATTTTGATTAGAAAAGTTACTAATCTATAACTACTGTTTACCAATGCTGACATCACACTCCAACCACGTTACTCCAGCCTAAAATATATATAAAAAGATATAAATACAATACAAATACAAATTACAAATTAATGTATTGGAGATTATATGATACTTAGTACTGAACCAATGATACCAGATGTGAAATCATTTCCAAGATAATATGATACCATTCAAAAATAATTTTAATGGATCAATTGGGGTTTTCGAACTGAAGAAAAAAGTCGAATCCATTACATTCACTTATGTGCTAATATCCAGAAAAGGTATCCAAAAATTCTTTTTTCCCCATGCAGCTATGAGTAAATAGCTGGACAGACCATGTTCTATAGCCTTGGATAGCAATTGGTCTACTGCAAAAAGAAATGGCAATCTACTGCGGGGAAAAAAATGCCTCGTCAGTCATGTATCGAAAGATAAAGGATCGCCTAAGCATGTACAACACATGGCACATAACTGACACACTGACCCTTAGGAAAAGCCTGAATCCTCTTCATCTCCCCCCCCCCAGCTGATGGGGGAAAATATAAAATTGATGTCAATACAATACAATAGTATTATATTCCAATTCAAATCTCTTTCAGATTTACTCTACATGTCAGCTGGATGTGAACGCTAAGTAAGCAAAAGCAAAAAATAAAAAAGTAGTCCTCTAAGCACGGGCTCTGAGTATCACATCTGGATCACAAAACAAATCCCCTCAAAAAATAATAAATTACAACATAAAAAAGCTGTTGTCACAAAACAAAAACAAAAAAAAAAAAAGAACAAAGAAAGCCACCACATTTGCTTTAAAAAAAAAGTCACTAAAATGACTGGAACAGAATTACAGTAACCGGGCCAGCTGTCAATGATCCCAAATTTTGATATGGTGCTTTTTATAATGAATATTTTTTTTTTTTAGGGGGCCCACAAAAAAAAAATCTGAGAAAATGTTATTCTTTTTGTAATAACCACCAATATTTTCATGACATTAAATTTTACTTGAAAAAAAATGTTTGTTGAAAAAATTTTTACATTTCCATAAAGATTAATTAATTGACACATCTCCGCTGAAAAAAAATTTTTTACAAAGATTCCAACACAACACAAACGGGATTGTCTTAAAAATTTGTTTTAAAAACAGTATTTCAGTTTTCGGGAAAATTTTTCATGTGTTGAAATCTTTAAACATTTTTATTTTTTAAGTGATCATTTTCTTGGTTTTATCTTTCTAGAAATATAAAAAATAGGGACTAGAAATTTTATTTTAATTACTAGCCATAGACTTCTGGTTAGTATTACTATTAGTAAAAACAAAAAAAAAATCAGAGATCCTCCTTAGTGGATGATCTTGGAATAAAAAATGATTTTACTGAGATATTATCCTCACACTTGATTTAAAAGAACAGTTCAGAAAGAAAATTGCAATATAAAAAATAAGTGCTACTGAAATTAGCACTTCTACCTCCGTGGTTGAGAGGTTTGGGGTAGTAAGCACTGGCCCTGTTGATTATTATAGCTGATGATTGACAATATAACTTAGATAGAAAAAGTAAAAAAACAACAAAAAAAAAAAACACTGCTGAAACTAACCTTTTGGGGTTCTCCAACCTTGTCAGGATGTTCTTGTGTAGTATGTCACCACACTGGCCATGTTTATATACATTATGTATATTATTAGTTGATGACTGACAATGTAACATCAGTTTAAAAAAAAAAAAAAAAATGGTGAATGGCCATAAAACAGTGCTGAAAAAAAAAAAAAGCAATAGAGGCCACAACTCCCCCCAAAAGTACAGTTTTTGTTTGTGATTCTGCAGCACCAGTCCAAAATGTTTGAAGAATTGTCTTTAACAAGTTCCATAGTTGGACTTAATCAAAACCATTTTAGCCATCAATCTGAAAAAATAGTTGTACTTTTGACAATTTATATATTTTTGAATGACTTTGGTGCCATGCATGTCATCCATATGAAAGTCTCTATTTTTACTCAGGAATATTTACATGTACATTTTTCGCTTTTATATCAATTTGCAGTGTTTAGCCAAACTAGCTCTGTGTCCATTAAATTAAATTTGCAATATCCAATCCATACACCAATTTATTTAAAGTGTTTGGCATTTACTAATTCCACATACTGAATTTTTATGATGTGCATCATTGATTTAAAAATTCCAATTCCAGATCATTGTTTTGTTTTTTATTTTAAAGGTAACATTACATAAAAAAAAGGAAAAGGGGAACAAATGAATGGAAAAATGGGAAATAAAAAAGAAAAAGATGGAAAAAAAAATAAGGAAAATAGAAGAAAAACTGACAAGATTTTATTATTCAAGCAAAAGGTTTGTTCATCATATTGAAATTTTTTAATTTTCAGACATATAAACATTAGAATGGGTCATCAGAAAGATATAATTTGAAAAGAGAAACAAAATATTGTAAAGTTATTGAGCGAAAAGGAGACCATATTGAAATTGTGAAAAAGTTGAATTGAGAATAATCCAAAAACTTTTGAAAATATTTGCTTAAAAAAAAAAAAAGTAAAACTGACCACATAAGAACTATCATAAAAATATCAGTGAGAAATATATATGATGGCTGTAGAATACATGAAAATTGATTTCTCCCTATTAATTTTACTAATGAATGGGGCTACATTACAGGGATCTGATGGCTGAGAAAAATAATGATAGTCACTGAACCTTCAGAAGTTTGGAAAGTATTTTAGGCAAACAGGCCCTTCAAAGTTGTCCTTATTTTGAAAGCATTTGTACAACAACTCTTATTGAATTTAAAAATGTCTACATAAATATGTGGACTACTGAAGAAAAAATGAAGAATGATTTTGTTAAAATATTAACCACTATTCTAAAGCTTAATTTTGCATTCTATTTGACTTGGAATGGATATCACTTATAATCGTATCTATATGGTATGTTTGATGTTTCTATCAACACAAAATGGATGAAAAAAATTTTTAAGTTTTGATAAAAATTTTAAAAGTGCAAAACTTTACTGAGTTCATGATTAGTAAAAACAAGAATATTTTTTAAAAAAGGTAATATTTGCAATATAGAAAATTTGAAAAAAAATATATATCTGAAAAAAATTTTTTTTATATATCGTCATTTAAACAGAATATATTTTTTTTTGACAAAGTTTCTACCAACAAGTTGGTTTGTATTCAGTTCAGTTAGTATTTTTGATATGTGAGATAATACAAGATTTAATACTGAGAAAAGAAATGCCTGTGAAACTTTTATCAAACAATATCAAAAGAATATATGATGCAATTTAAAAAAGACACTTGTTTAGGCCATTGTAAAAGAAAAAAGATATAAACAAATTTCAAGTGGTTGTGGAAAGTTTAACATTTTTTTTTAAATGAAATTTTCTGAATACACACAGAAAAAAAATGATGCAATACAAAATGGAGGAAAAAATGATACAGTACAAAAATGGAAGAAAAAAAAGGAAAACAAATTCAATTTTGAAATTTGTTTTTGTGTTTTAGTTTAATTTAATAGACCCTATTATCAAAAAGAAATACTCTTTTCTGAGTAAAATGTCCAAGTAAAAATGTTTCTGAAATGATCATTTTAAATTTTTTATCATAATTTTTACATATAATACTCATTTTTTCTAAAAAAAATTGCAAAAAATAAGATTTAATTAATTATAAACAACAAAATATTTTAAAAAAGACCGTAAAATAAAATAAGAATTTTCATAAAAATTAAATTAGAATAATATTATTCTATGTAGTTATATTTTTTAAAAAATTCTTGTTTATAAAATTGGATAGGTACAAATTATAGGGTTTTTTTAAAAAAAGGAATGCATATTATTGTGGGTATTCAAAATTTTCTCAAACTTGGAAAATATTAATTTTATTTTACAAATCATTTATGGATGAAGGCATAAATACATGGGGAATTACAGTACATGTAAATTTTAAATTATTCTTATTTTAAATTTACCTGAATAATAAGAATCTACTCCATTTTAAAATTTTGATTCATTTGTTTTCTGTTTTTGAAAAAAAGAGATGTTTATCTTTAGGCACATAGGATTGGGGAAAATTTTTTGAAAAGTATTGCTAGAAAAAAAAATTAATGTTTGAACTGATATTTAAATCAACTTTTTATCCATTGAATAACATTCAACAGTTTTTGGAATGTTGGAAGATCCTCCAGACAGAATTTTTCCCAACAAAAAAATGATGTTTAATAATTTTTTTATATTAAGGGAAGTGTATCAGGTTTTCAATTTTCATTTTTCCCTCTATATATATATATATAATATATGATAATCAAGATTGAAAGTTGTCTTAGTAGTTCTTGTAAAAAATTCTATTAACAACCTAGTTGTTCTCACAAAGGACAGTTTGAAAATTTACAAATTGGGGATGCCAAAATTAATGAAAGATAACAATTTAACGCTTTTATTTTTACATTACTTTACATTTTACATTAAATTTAGTAATCAATGGATAAATTAAATAAATACTGAAAATTTTTTCACAATTTATTCGAATCCATTAGATTTGGTTTTGGAAGAGAAATTTTCAAATTGATTAAACAAAAAAAATTTTTTTCAGTTCGACATTCCAAATGTTGAATTTTTTGAAACGTTGTGTAAATTAAAAACAAAGATGAAACAATTTTTGAATAATTTGTCAATGATGAATCTATTATCATCATTTATAAAAAAACAGATACATGAAAATTTAAATATGTTAAATGTTTGAAAATTTAATAAAGTGTTACTAAATCCAAATTATTTTGGGATTTTGAAACATGTCTTCAAAAGCTAAGCAAAGTATTAAGAAACAGGAAAATTACATTAGAAACAAAAAAGTTGACTGAAATGTTATTTAAAAAGTTCTCTTTATTTTTGTTTTCTGGGCAATATTTTTACAAATGAAAAATGACTTGAATTTTTGGTTCTACAGAAATTAAAGAATATCAAGAACATGTGATCAAAAATGAATTTTAAATAGAATGGAAAAAAAAAGGTTGCTTATGTTTAATATTTTGAAATAAAAGTTGAAATTAACTAAAACTAATGATGAATAACTTAAAAATTGGATAAAAGAGATTTAAATAAGAGCTTTTAAAAAAACAATGCATAACTGATTTAGTGGTCTTCAGTAAACAGATGGCAAAAGGATTTAGGAAAAATAACAAAAGGACAATTTATTAAGAGCTATAAAAATGCCAAATTGTGGAGAGCCATGGGTTTCGTTACATTTGAAGGAATATTCTATAAAAAAACAAAGAATGCTGTGGATATCTACTGTTACAACACTTTTTATTTCGAAATCAGATATCTGGAAAAAGCTGAATTTGAATTTCCTCCAATAAAAAAGGCTAAATCTTACTAAAATGTCTGCTGTTTTTTTGTAGGATTTGTTGTATCTCATATGTATAACAGAAGGATGTTTGATACCAAAAGTAAAAAAGCTTGAAAAACCTTGTCCTAAATTTTGTAAATTTTCCTGAAAGAAAATAAATTAAAATTATGATGTGTGAAGTTACCAATTTTTTTGAAAGAGTGAATGATGAAAGTGAAAAATTGTTCATTGTTTGCGTTATTGAATTTGTTTTTGTTAGAAAATACCAAAAACTACACTTACAAAAAAAAAAATCCCTTTTCAAGAGGAAAATATATAAAAGAAAATGAAACTTTGATCAAGGTACAAGATCTGAAAAAAAAAAATAAATCCTAGGCCAAATTTTCTGGGGTTGATTGATATTCAAGTCTTTTTTTTCTTCATTATGGCCATGTTGGGGAGGAATGGCGATCAAGAAGTCCAATTTTTTTGTTGTTGATAGCTCCAAAATATGTTTTGTTTTTTGTTATTTCTGTTAATTGAGTTCTGCATGTATTTTCATTTATCAACGATTTTGAAAAATATATTACATGGGATTTCCTCTGTCCCAAAACCTCAACCTGTCTGTAATTATGATTTTCCAAAACTTCCTTCCCATTATATTGGAAAGAAATTTTAGGGCTGTTCCCTGATGTTAAGTATAAGGTTTTTTTTCCATTTTCAAAAACAGAATTGTTGCTACATGTTCAGTCCATGGTATCGTCAAAATCTTTCTAAAAGAACCAATTTTATTACATCTTTTTTGTTCTTCATCTTTAAGTATGGGGGTCTTTTTTACTCAAGAGAGATATCTATGAAGTGTTGTCCAGCTTTTGGAGGTTGTCTTGATGTTATATAGACAACAGATCCGGCCTGTTTTCTCTGATAACCCCTTCACATAAGGCAGGCAGACTGTTTTCTGAGTGTTGTTGTCCTTCTCTTGTATCTGACTATCCCAGTTTTTTGGGGCTGTTGCCATGTACCCAGGGTAGTTGTCACGCTTTGTAGGGTTGTCTTATATGACCAATTCTTTATCTAATGTCTCCTTTGCCAATTATGACTTTTTGCTCAGTGTTGTAAGCAATGGACGATCCCTTTCTTTATGCTGTATGGATGGTGGGAGTTGAAATTGAGGTACTGTCCAGTGAATGTTGGTTTATGGTATACGGATGTCTTGAACCCATGCTCTGTTCAAGATATTAGAACATCCAGGAATGGGAGTGTGTTGTTACTCTCTTTCTCCATCATGAACTGTATTGAAGGTCTTATTGAGTTCACATGGTCCAGTAGAACCTGAACATCTTCCTGGTGTGGCCAGAATATGAAGGTGTCATCTACGTACCTTAACCATAGAGTTGGCTTTTAGAGATATAGATTCTAATGCCATTTCTTCAAAGTATTCCATGTATATATTTGCCATTGCTGGTGATAATGGTGAGCCCATTGCTAAGCCCTCATCCTGTCGATATATATGTGATCCCATTTAAAAGTGTGTTGTTTGTGTACAGAAAGTCAACATCTCCATCAGATTATCTATTGGAATACTGGTCTGTTCCTCTAGGGAAGAGTCAGAGGCCAATCTGTCTCTGACTACTGAGAGTGCCTCAAATGTGGGTACCTTGGTGAACAAACTCACCACATCCAAGCTCACCATCTGGTTGGATAGGATATTTTATATTAATTTAAAAGTTAAGAATTTTGAATAAAAAAAAATTTAAAAGAGTATAGTAATTTAAAATCTAATGAGCGAAAAAAATATTGGGAAGGAATTTAATTTTTTTTGCCTGGTGGACCACCCGTCTTTTTTTATCTGGATTCATGATTTTCAGTTATTTAAATATATCTTGCCTTTAGCCCCCCCATCTCCTTTCAAAAGAACGGTCTCTAAAATAAATTTCAAGGACTCTTATTAGTTATCTGAATTTTGAGTATTTTGTCAATATTTGAATTTTCTAAATTTTCGAATTAGGTACGTATTCCAAATTAGGGCTAAAAAGAAAAAGAGCACCTTATGATGAAAAATGATCCAAACCTGATAAAGACAAAGTTTTACTGTCAAACAAAATGTTTATTATTGATTGAGAGGAATGACTAAAGTATTTTATTATTATTATTTCATTGATTTTTTTTTTTATCCTTTCTAGCACATTTGAAATTTTTATTTAAAAATCTTGATAAATGAGTCAGTTAAATAAACCAAAAATTATTTTTGGGGTGGGGAATTTTTTTAAGTTGCTTTTATGAAATTTTAAGAAATTAAAATTCCAGCCTCTTCATATTTACATTAATTAAAAAAGCAGGACTCCTTGAAGAATTTAAAAATTATTAATTTGTTTTTGTCAAACAGAAATATTTACTGAAAATCTGCTCTGAATTGTAAAATAAAAAATGCAATAAACCTATGACATTATTTAATTAAAAGCTTTTAATTGTTTTTATAAGTAAGATATATCATGGACACTATTGTCGTAAGAAAAAAAATTTTGATGAATAATGAATTTTTACAAGAATTGTTTGTTTTTTTAAATTTGAATTAGAATAATTTATTTTATTAAGTTTTAAATTGTTTTAAATTTTGTATTAATTTCACCCTTTTAGATGATGAAATTATTAAGTAAAAACTATACAAATCATAAATGGAAAAGCTGAAAGTATAATATTTTTTAGAGAATTTTGAATTTTTTTGTATGTCTATAGACTTTCCAATTTTTATAAACACTGACATCCATACACGACAATATCAGCAAATAAGTGCGATAACTATGTAGTAAATATAGTGTGATAACTATATAGTAAATTTAAAGCCAGAAAGTATCTAAAATTCAACAAAACATTAGATTATGGAGAATATTTTCTTAAATGCTTAAGATTACTGAGTACTTAAAAATTATATATAAAAGGCGCTGATGTTATATTCAGTTATTTTTTTACGCTAAAGTCTCCATAGAACATTAGATAAACATCAATCTATCATTAGGCTGTCAAGCATGTTTTTTTTTTCTTTACCACTGTGTTAAATATATGCATTTCTGTGGTATTTTAAACTTAAAGTAAATAATATTTGTTTCAAATCAAATTATTTATACTTTAAATCAGCTAATATTCCTCAAATAAAGTTTCAGAAAATTATATTTGGAAGACTTTTTAATGAAGAGAATTACATTGTGATGAAAGACGACTAAAAGAAAGGGTGCTAATCAACTATTTTAACCATAAAAAAAACTTTCCAGTCAATTTGGATGAGTTCTTGAAATATGGCAAAATATTTTGCTTATTGGAAATATTAAATTTTATCTATTATCTTGAAATTAAAACTAAAATAAAATAAAAAAAATTTTTTCACAAAAAAAAAAAGTTTTTTAAACCTTTTTATTAATTTTTTTTTTTGGTGGTATTTACATAAATTGATTGAAGGTGTTAATGCTAAGAAAAATATGTATAAGTTTTTTTAAATTTTTTTTATTTTAATAATTTTTTAAAAAGTTTTTTTTTTTTTTTTAATAATTTTCATTTAAAACATTGACATGTGACTGTAAACTTATATAGAAATTGTTTACATAAAATAAAAAATACAGATGTATGTTTTGCTTTTATGTATCAGGAAATCAACTGATTTGTTAACCAGTACAAAACAATGTCTGGGATTTACAAAGTATCCAAAATAAAGTTTATAAATAACATTGTGTGTGACATTATGATTGAGACACCCATATAGGAAGGAGTGGTGTATAATTTTGTCATAGTCTTAAGTGTTCATGTTTTATGACTAGCGATAAAGTCTGTGAAACTGGGACTTTAAAAGCAGCCAACCACTTGACCAAAAGAAAATAAATTAATAGGCAAATGAAAACTTCTGGGAACAAGTAACAACAAACCAGACATTGAATGCTTATATTAACAGTTACAATTAGCATTGAGATAGTGCTGGTCTGTCTATTAATGACTGGAGGTTGACCATCAAGGTAGTCCTGATACTATCTGTTAGAGTTGTGCAAAGTTTGGACAAACTAATGCAAATGAGAATAGACACAACATGAGGTTTCATTGTTCGATTAGTGAAAAGATGAGAGTGGGCACCACTGCATATCATCAGCCAGTTTTTAGTTTATAGGCATCATAATTTGACCTAAAGTTCCTTCCATAAAGCCAAAAAGACTAGCTTTAAAAAAATACCCTACAAAGGTCTTCATTTATGCTTACTCTTTAGAGTAATTCTTGATATTCTGACCTTTGTTATAATATATCAAGTATGCTTCTTGTATCAATTGGCTGATTTAAAGTTTTTCTTTTTCTTTTAAAAAAGGTCACCTGTTATGAAAAAGATTTTTTTCTGTCAATTATTTGTGCTTGTCACAAAAGCCTTAGGTGACTATGTCAAAATTCATTGTAACTAAGTACATAACAGATGTATTATTGTCTTATTTACAGTGATTTGTTTCAACAGGCATTTAAAGAATTTGATTTTTTCTTCCAATGAATATAACAAGGAAGAATTTTGTGTTCATGTAATCTTTTATTCAAATTCCTTGGCAATTATTGAAAGTGATAGAGTAAATTCCTCCTTTAAGTTTTAGTTTACTATTTTGTTTTGTGTTAATTCTTTTATTGTTTTAGAAGGAGTTGTAACAAATTTTATGTTAAACTTAGATAAATTCTTTTCAATTGTAGTTGTGATAGAGTTGGTTGGTTGGTTGAACAATATATTTTGATTTGTTAGGTTTGTCAGAATGGTTCACTCTTCTATTTTAAAATATTTTACAAGTCTTTTGTTTTGCATTGAATATGAAATAATTTGAGTAATGGAAGTTCTTAAAAGTATTTTCATCACTAATCAATGCTATAAACAAAAATTTGGATTACCAATGGTTTCACCTCTGAGTGGGGTTTTAGGGCATATTTTCTTAGAATTTCTGGAATCTGGTCCTTTCCAGAATATTTTACCTAAACAGTCAACATAGTTCTGATATAGTGATGATGCTCTATTAACAAATCCTTGCAAAACTACATTACCTGACTTGTAGATAAACTAAAAAAAGTTGAACATCTGATAAAATTCACTTATGAAGCAGAAAGAAATAATACTTTATCTTTTCTAGATACCATACTGACAATGTCCTAAAACAAAGTGTCCATTGCAAATCAATTAATAAAAATGATCTCATAAATTTCCATTAAATTTTTAAAGAAGGAAATGTGTCACTCAAAAATATTTTTCCACTTTGTCATTAATTTTCCTACCATTTTTTGGGTATATAAAAATTTATCATTTTTTCCAGTATACTGTTGTCAACACAGAGTGGCGACAGTCTGTTTCATGCTTGAATGCAATCTTCAGGCCATGTGTTTTGGCTCAATTATTATGTTGCATTAGCAAAGTATATTGTATTTTCCTAATGGTTATTGAGTAGGCAGTAATGGTTATCTTTCTTTATTCTAGAGGCTATTTAGTTGAAATAATTGTGGATCCAAATTGTATATTGTTAACTTTTTACTCATTTTTTTATTGTTGATTATTTAATTATTTGTTTATTATAATTACATTTACTTGTGTTATGTGTGCATTTGTAATTTAATTTATTATTTACTTAATTTGTTTATTTTGATTTTTTTTTTTTTTTTTTTTTTCTTGGGTTGGTTATCTTATTTGTTTAGTTTAAAGTATTGACTTTATTTATACATTATGTGTGTTGTATATAGTATGTTGTATTATGTGTATTGTATATCATGTATATATTTGCATTATGTTGTATATACAGTGTAACCCGGATATAAGAGTTGTCAGGACCGGAGAATAAGTCTCTTATATCTGGGTTTGGTCTATTTTGTTTACATTAACACAGGCTCTAATTTGGGACCAGAGAAAATCTCTTATATCCAGGTTACACTATATATATATATTTATATTATATTATATCATATCATATAATTATATTATATATATATTATATTATATTATATATTATAATATATATATATATATATATGTGTGTGTGTGTGATTTCCTTTGTTATCAGCTGATTTTACCTTGGCTTGGTTTATTGTTTTGTGATTAATTGGCATTTAAGGCACATTTGTGCTTTGCTCTGCAGTTACAGGTGAGTAACTAATAAACCACCTACACAAATCAATCCTACCTGTAACTGCAGATCAAATCAGCAGATGAGGAAGAAAAAATATTTTATATTTACATACACTCTATCCATGATATTGAGCACTTTTACCCTTAAATATAGCATATTTTTTATCATACATATATATATATATATATATATATATATATATATATATATATATATGATAAAATATAGTTTTAAGGTATGCTATATTTATGGGTAAAATTTAGAGATAGACTGTAATATAAAAGAAGACACTGAGGTTAATACCAAGCAATCTGGCCTGATTGAATTGAAACATGAAATGGACTGTCACCACTTGGTGTTGGCCTCAATGTTCACTTAAATATATAGGTAGATAGAGAGATTAAAGTTTGCTAAACATCCCAATAACTAGTTTTTCTTCTTTCTGATGAAATTATTTACTACTGGCTTCCAATTGACAAAACATTGATTAATGATGAAAGTAGCTATGGTTGTATTAAGTTTCTTTGCTTGACTATTGTTTAGATTTGTATGCAATCAGTTTTCACTAACTCATTAATCATTAAATTTTAGTCATTTTTTAATTGACAAGATTTTATGTGCATTTTATTTATAATATATTTACAGAATCAGTAGGATAAACTACTCTGCTATATTTGTCAAGAAGTCATGTCAGTTCACAAATAAAAGAAAAATGATTCTTACATTCTGAAAAGACATGACAAAAAATGATTGCTTCATGATAATTCTGATTTCCATCAACCATACCCACAGTAGATAGAGATTCTGTTAAATAAATAATAAAAAAATATTTTCTATTGCCTGAATTTTGTATTTTATATTGGAGAAAAGAATATATAAAAAAAATTTAAGATTTAAAAAAAATAATAATTTCTATGAAATCAACCATTCATTGTCCTTGCAATTTTAACCTAATTTCAAATACTTTCTCCAAATAGAAATAGTTATATAAAATCCTAAAATACTGTAAAAGACTGCTTTTCTTTTTAGGGAAATTTATTTCCTAGTTTGAAAGTAACCTAAATTTTGTGACTATTTTTTTATATTGTAGATTGTGAGAAAAAGTGCTTCCTCAAAAATTCATTTTTAAAAGATTTATTATCAAAAAATGTATTTTTTTTTTAATTCTATATATTGTTCACTTCTGAAAAACTATTAAATGAAACTGTCTTAATTATCAGGAAATGTAAAGTTCATTTTTTTTACAAGAATATTGTATTTTTTTTTATTATGTCCAGACATTGAACTTCCAGAAATAGCTAAAATTCTTGGCTTTTTTTTTTTTTAAATGCCCATAATAACCATCATGACAAATATCTAAGATGTGAGTTCAAGTTTTATTAACAGCAGTTACTTTCTTCAGAATTGCTGCAGTTTAATTGATAGATATGCTTGGACCAGAAAAAAATGATGAAAATAAGATACCTAATAATTTCTTTTTTTTTTTTTTTTTTTTTTTTTATCCAGGTTCTTCTAAAGACGACAGTTGGTGACATTGATATTGAATTATGGTCCAAAGAAACTCCCAAAGCTGCCCGTAACTTTGTCCAATTATGTATGGAAGGTTATTATGATGCCACCATTTTCCATCGAGTAGTGAAAAATTTCATTGTCCAAGGTGGAGATCCTGAAGGTACTGGACATGGAGGTGAATCAATCTATGGATATCCATTCAAAGTAAAGTATCTTTTCCCCGTTTTTGATAAGGCTTATTGAAATTTAGAGAAACATTTAACTAAATTCTTACTCAATTTCTACTTTACTTTTCTTTAAGTCGAAATATTTGCATAATAAGGGACCTTACTCAGTATTCTTTGTGAAAGTTATCTCCCTTCTGTAATAAATTCACTTCTTAGAGTTAAGATTAACAGACGAAGAAACTTTTTTATCATTTTGAAAAAAATGAATTAAATTTTATATATATATATATATATATATATATATATATATATATATATATATATGCTTTTGACTCTTGCATTTTTCTTTCGTACATATCAAAGCTGTTTCTCTTATTGTAAACCACAAGAAACAATCAGAAACATTAACAATTTTTTTTTGTTAATTCCATACCAATTTTTCCTACATGCAAAATTTTCTTTTGTTTTTGTTACACTTTTATAAATTTATATATGAAAGTAAACAAGTGATTTGGGCAATGACAAATTTTTGTATTAATATTAAGCATCAAATGAATAAATCTCATTGAAATTCAAAGTGATTAGAATTTTATATATAAGATATATGAGATTTATTCAGAAAAATGCAAGAGTCAAAAGCAGTTCTTGTGTTGATTGTCAGAATAAATGTATAATCCACACTAAAAGCAAATAGAAAGGTGCTATGGTTTAAATTTGTTTTTTGCATTAATCAAAAGAAGAGAATTTTATTCTCTTTTTGTTAACATAATAAATTTTTTTTTATTTATTTCAGGATGAATTTCATTCACGTTTACGTTTTGTGCGGCGTGGGCTAGTTGCTATGGCAAATGCTGGTCCCAATGACAATGGGAGCCAGTTCTTCTTCACAATGGATTCCACTCCAGAACTTTCTAACAAACACACTATATTTGGCAAAGTTAGTTGATGCCATTTACTTTTTTTCTTTTTGTTGACTTCAGAGCTTCCATTATTTTAGCACTAATTTTTTTTATTCTTCAAAAAACACAAATGTCATTTCTTTTTTGTCATTTTTATTTTTAATCAAAATATATTGAAAAACATTTTCTTTTTGCTTTACTTTTATTTCTTGGCAATTGCATGCAAATTTATTCAGAAAGTTTTAAAAAAAAAACAGCATTCACATTAATCACACATGTTTTAATATTAAAAAAATTTCATTTTTTCCCCACCTGCTGAATAAAGCTTGTAATGGTGACTTAATTTTGTCTTCTAAAAAGTATTGTCAATATTCAATGAACAACAAAAAACAGTTTTTCCAAAAGAAGAACCTTTGACATCTTTATTCAATTTAAGTCTCAGACAAAACTTTCAACTTGACTTTCCCATCAAGTATTTTACTTGAACAAGAGAACACATAATCTTCAATATTTTAAAAACAACAAAGATGAGGATACTCATCCAAATAATTCCTATGCTGTTATACATTATATAATGTAAGATTGTCCAACTTAGTAGTTAGAGCATTGAACCTTTAACAGAGGCCAAGAGCTTTTCTTCAGAAATGCTGAATTATAGAAACTATTTTTTTTTTTTTTTTTTTTTTTTTTAACAACAAATGAATTTGTTTATTAAACCAAATTTTTTGAGTCATGGGCCATTGGTAAAAGTTGTCTATCCTATGATGTAGGAAGATGATTTTTTTTTTTCTATTGTTCAGCCAATATAAGGCCCAAGAGCCGCTCAAAGTAGAGAGTTACTGAATGAGATTGTTAGGAGGACGAGATGTGTATTATGAAGATATTTAGGATAGATATTGGTTGACCCTAGCATCTTCTCGGAAGACTGTTCCACAAAATGAGCTATTTGAGTGAAACTTCTCCCTTACCAAAAGAATATGAAAGGAATAAAGATAATTTGATGCCATGTATGTAGCATGGCAGGTCCTTGTTGTGAATATCTTGACATTTGCTGTGTCAAGAGAATGTGTGGGAGGAGTAACAATTTCAAATCTACACATACACACACAATGTGCCATACACACAATGTTCCATTCAAAAAAGATTTCAGGAAAAATGTATATGCACATTATAAGTGACGTAAGTAAAAAAAAAATTTTTAAATTAAATTTCTCAAGTTAATAATATTTAAATTTTAACATAAATTACTGAATTTATTTTACCATTCTGTCGCAAAATGAAAGATTTTCATAATCTAATGTATTTTAGATTCATTAGTGTAAGTGATGTGCATTATGGTGTAATGGATAATGGCTCAGAATGAGAAATTGGAGAGCTGAGTTCAAATTCTAGTCAAATTTTGTTACATTCACTTACTTGGCAAAGGTATAAATTCATCATTCCCTCCCCAGCTATGGATTGAGTAGCAGAACAGACTGGGTTCTTGTGGGGAAAATTGTGAAAATGGCCTACCTTGGAAACGAATCTGTGCGTCGTGCAAACTTCGGTTGCTCAACGGTAAAAAGAACCAAATGGAGGCACCCATGTTTTATGCCAGGCAGTCTCGGACAGTTAACGCGAAATCTTGTTGTCTTGTCATTCGCATGCAAATCATGGTTGGTCCTCGGCTGTATAAAGCAGGAGCGTTTTTGTTTTTGTTATTTTGAGGACGGAGTTTTTTTTTTTTTTTTTTTTTTTTTCGTGAGAAGGTTGGACGTGTGACACTATTTTGTTGGTTACCCTCCTCGCGGTTCCTATCTACTCTTATCAGTTGAGTCATTGCTTTACGACCACAGTTCTATAGCCTTGGTTGGGAAGCAGTCTACTACAGAATGAAATGGCAACCTACTGTGGGAAAATCTTCTTCCTAGTCGGGTATGAATTGAAAGAGACGTGATCACTGAAGCATGTACCACATATGGCACTTAACTGAGTGTAAGTCAATGACTTCAGAATTTATTTGTCACTTTTTTTTTTATATATCTAAGCTGAAATATTAAATAAGATGGTTTTGACTATAGCCTCAGTGTATTCTTATAATCTACATAAAAATGTCATCTGGTTTATCTCTATCTAATTTGTATAAGTAGACACTTGACTGATTTGTTTCCACTTTTTCTTTTTGGGGTTGGGGTAGAGTAGGGGTGTTTACAATTCAGATTTGGATGATTTTCCAAGAGAATATATGTTTTGGAGAAAACTTGCTGATTTTCTTGTAATCTTTTTGAAAATCTTTTAAAGAATAAGCTTTTAGGTAAAATATAAATGTACAAATTGGATTTGCATTTCAAATGGGGTGAAATGTCACTTGAAGATCAACCGTGATCTGGCTGACCTTCAGCAAAAGCCAAAGTGATAGAAATCTTTGAAATGTTCACTACACAATCAGTGAAAATTGTTGTTGATGCAATATTTGAAGTGACTGTCTTCTCTTGGAGTTCATATCAGCAAATTTTGACACAAGGTTTAAGAATGAAATGTTTCCTAAAAACCTTGACTTGCTTGCTCACAGATGATGAAAAATACAAATTTGAATGCATGTCACAAATTGAGGGAACAAGTTTGAAATAACTCCTAGTTTTCTTTTTTTTTTTTTTTTTTTTTTTTTTCTTTTTTTTCCCTTCAAAAGTTGGAACTGGAGATGAGTATTTGCACTATGGTTAAGAAGTTGGAAATAACAATCATTATTTTACGCAATACAAACAGCCAAATATTTTATGCAATACAAACAGCCAAATTCATCAAGACTAAAAAAGATGAAGCAAAATTGAGTTGTTTCTTCAAGGAGAATGAAATTGTGTACAGGGAATTTTTACCTCTTGGAGAGATGGTAAATCATTGTCTTTTATTTAGAGGTACTGAGAATATTATGTGAAAGCATGCAGAGAGAAACAACCCCCCAAAATGTAGAAGAGATTGGATCTTTCACTATTCTATGTGACGCCATGCTTTATTCCTTCATTTGAAACAAAACCTGAAATGGGGAAAATTTTTGCTGATGTTTTTTATATACAAAAACCATTCAAATATTCTCAATTTTCCAGCATTGGAAGAAATTTTTGGGAAAACAAATTTAGCCAAGAAGAAAGACCAGTGTCAAGTTGTAAAATCTTATGAAACATTTAAAAAATAATTCCATTTATTTTGGGTTTCATCATTTTATTCATATATATATATATATATATATATATATATATATATATATATATATATTATTGAATGTATAGATGTCTAGTTAGTGTTATTAACATCTTATATGGATGGTCTTTACTTAAAAGTTGCATATTAATTTACCAAAGTAGTTTTGAATTTATGATTCAGTGTTTTTTTTGTTTTTTACTAGTTCCTTAAAGAAGTCTTTTAATTATCAACTCCAAAATTCTATGTAGGAAGATGACTGAGCATATAGTCTGTTCCTGTGAAAGTTGAATGTCAAACTTCTCTGTATTTTACGAAATAATGTAATCATTTGTATTAGTCACAAATGAAATTGTTTAGGATTCTATGTCTTCGTCATGACCTATATAATTTTTTTAAGTTGGTTTAGATTTTAGCATGGGCCTGATATTTGATTGGTTAATCATGGTAAATCCACAAGCTTCATTTTAATTCTGTTTTTTTTTTTTTTTTTTTTTCTTTTTCTTTTTCTTTCAAAAAGTCGGTTGGTAGCAATGGTGACAGGTGGAGGTAAATTGGTAAGAAAGATGGGGGAAATTACTAACGGCCACTGAAAAGATTTGCTATGAGGTACCAATGTGAGAAGGAGTGAGTTTAGGAGGATAGCTATTCTGCAACCTCTCCTCACAGAAAAAAGGGATCCCACTCCCCAAAAATGGAAAGTAATTAATTTTCCAAAATGGGAAGTAATCAATTTTCCTCGCTGGACAACAAGGGGGTCCCTTGTCAAAAATTGGGAATTACGAAAAATTCCAGTCTGCATCTAACTCCACACCGGTTTTTGTTCAATGTCCATATAAGTGAGCACCCTCGGGCAGTACACCAGTTGAGTTCAGTAGCTGTTGGAGTTGTAGAAGTTCATGAGCTGACAGAGAGATTCCATGATTCTGGCCTCTGACCTCACCTTTCTACAAAACAGCAAGTTATACTGACGAACAAAGCTAAGCCAGCACCTAAAAACTAAACCAGTTGACTTAGAAAACCAGAACTTACCTAGACGTATAATAGTGTCACTCTCAGAAGAAACGGGTTGGGAAAAAACACATACTCCTTTATAGAACAAACCGATAAAAGTTGATTTGCTTTCTTTCAACATATCCAAAACTTTTTCTGGTTTTAATTTATTTCTTTTTATGCTTGTGCAACATCACCTTCAGTTTAGAGTCATCTTGCACTATGGCTCAGTGCCTGATTGATCTCATCTACCTAAGATCAAATCATAACATGGGTAGGTTAGACTTGAGATCGAAGTAGTTACTTCGGTAACCAGTCATTGAAAGTGAGCCAAGAATGACGGAGTTGGTGTTGGACTGGTGTGAAGCCATTAGAATTGGCCAACAATCTTATTTGGTACCCTGATCAAAAGTTCTCACTGGGTAGCGACGACTGCTGATCGACCGGGTCACATGTTGGTGGCAGGGACTAAAAGTCAACCCCAAAACACTGGTAGGAGAAGTATCACAGCTTCACGCCGTGACTAGGAGTTGACCCCTGGGCCAATAATACTGTGTCACATTTAATGTTTTTGTTTTAATCTCCATTAATAAATAATATTTAGCTCTATTAGCATTGTGCCTTCTTTTAAATTAAATGTTACAGACAGTGGAATTATGTTCCATTTGCTCTTATCTTATATATATATAATTATTTATTTTAAAAAAATTTATAACATAAATATGTTATAAAATCACTACAAAAATAGCCATTTTGTTTCAACAGTCCCGGTGTCTTATCAAGTGATGATGTTGAATGTAAAATAAATGGTTTTAAAAGTTTCAAATTAATTAACAATCCTTTGCAAGGGGAAAACGTTACAAAAGCTAGATTGACCAATCAAAATACAAGTATAGGAAAATTCAAAAAGCTTGACAACGACTTGTATTTTGATTGGTCAATCTAGCTTTTGTAACAACGTTTTCCCCTTGCGAAGGATTGTTAATTAATTTGAAACTTTTAAAACCATTTATTTTACATTCAACATCAACACTTGATAAGACACCGTGGGTGTTGGAACAAAATGGCTATTTTTGTAGTAATTTTATAACCCATTTATGTTATAAATTTTTTTAAATAAAAATTATATCTGCTCTACTTTGTATTGAGCACTCTTTTAAGAATAGTAATTGTTGGTTATTGGAATTCATTCCGTATACACCAATCATATACTTATATATATATATATATATATATATATATATATATGTGTGTGTGTGTGTGTGCACAAGCACTGAGTTTTGTAGATATGTTCATGCTTTTATAGAAGTGTCTATATATTTTAAAGTAAGTTTGTTGAAGAGTAACAAATACTGTATTTTTAATTTCTTCTTTTTATTACAGGTGGGTGGAAATACTCTGTACAATATGCTTAAATTGCAAGAAGTGGATGTTGGCCCAAATGACAGACCTTATTATCCTGTCAAAATCCTTTCAACAGAAGTAAGTTTAATTATAAACATTTTTAGCAATTTTTTTTGAATGTCAAATTCATTAAATGCTCAATAGAATTCAGCCATAGTGCTTTAAGTTATTGTCATGTAGACATTGTTTTTTGAAGGAAATGGATTTCTTACCAACTACATTTTAAAATGTATCTTCGATTTTGTCTGAGACTTTGAAGTATTGTTTACTTCACATCCCATTTTCAAATGATTCAGGTGAAATAATTTTCTGTTCATTGTGTGTGCGGCCATATGCAAAGTCAACACCTGAAAAAGGCTAGAGAAAGAACTGGCTTAAATAATTAGCATAACAAACGCTATCAAAGATGAAGATCATTAAAAATTTTAAATTAAAAGAATTCATTGAATATTAGTAAATGAAAAATCCTAGAGTTGTTACATATATATCTCAAATTTAAATAAGCAAACTCTTTTTTTCTAAGGTACAAAATAGGATTTACTTAATAAAGAATTAAATAATTATTGTTTCTAAATCTTTCAAATTCAGATGATGTTTTGATTTCTGTAGTGAAATAATGCTTGTTTTTATCAGGTGTTATCGAATCCTTTTGATGACATTGTACCTCGACAGTTAAAACGAGTTGTGAAAAAGGACAAAGTTGAAGAGAGAAAAAATAAAAGTCAGTCAAAAGCCACAAAGTACGTAAGTTTTAAAAAAGTCAATCTCTGCTTGTTAAATTATTTTTTTCAAGTAATAATTTCACTGTTCAGACATTTTATGAGATGTGTGTAAATGTTCCCAGTGCCTTTTTAGAAAACTACATTGCTAATATATATCTTGTTTTTATAATCATTATGATTTCACAAAAAAAATCTTACTTGATGGTTAGATTTTTTGAAGATATTTTTTCATTTCATCTTAATTTCTGTTATAACAGTGGAATAATGGATATTGGCTCAGATTGAGGAATCGGAGAGCCGAGTTCGAATTCCAGTTAAATCCATTACATCCACTTATGTGCTAATACCCTTGGGAAAGATATGAATCCTCTTCTTCTACCCCCAGCTATGGGTAAATAGCGAGGCAGACCAGGTTCTATAGCCTTGGATGGCAACTGGTCTACCTCCAGAAAGAAATGGCAACCTACTGTGAGGAAAAAAATCTGGCTTGTCAGTCAAGTATTGAAAGATTGCCTAAATGTGTATCACGTATGGCACATAACTGACTGATTCATCCTTTAGTCCTTTCAGTTGTGATGAAGAAAGTTTTAATGAACTAGTCTAGACTGGGAACCACTTGATTCTCAGTGAATGTATTTGTATCCAATTGCTATAGTAAGAAAAAAAATTTCTGATTACTTGAGCACCTATTTTCCCCTGTGTCACTGATAGGAGCCATTTATACATCTTAAAGTGACAGGAAATGACATCACAGTTACAAAGACAATGCTTTTCATTGGACTATTTAACAGTTTTATAGAATGGTGATTTGGAGTTGTAATAAAAAACAACTGAAATTAAGATGAAAGAAATCCAAGTCAAAAATGAAATAATAATCGATAATGTTTTATGTAAGAAATTCAAATCATTATAACTAACAGTACAAGTGTATGTAGACAAAGAAGATTGTGTCATATTTGGCATTTGGAGAAAAATAAGGAATAAAGCTAAATGGGTAGCTTTAGATGACTGCAACTAAATGTCTTTTGTAGACATAAAGCAGCTGCTATGAAAAATCAGACAATGAAGGATAAGGGATGTGAACAATTGCCATACTAACAATAGTGAATTGACAGTTTGAGAGTTGCAATAAAAAGAACTATTGAAATTAAAAGAAATACTAGTCAAAAATGAATAATTAATATTTTATTTAAGAAATTCAATCTTATGGTTGTTCAGAAAGAAATATTTTGAAACTTCAATTAATGGAAAAGTAAAACCCAGTTCAAATTCATTTATCTTACATTTTCATCTTTTAAATGACACTTGTATGGATGACCTTGAAAGGATTTTCTTTGAAATCCTCTACTGCTACCCAACAATTATTGGTAATTTAATTCTATTATTTACTTACATCCAAAAGTTTTCTGTTTTCTATTTAGAACCTTTAGAATCAATGTTGCTTTGAAGTGGAATCTTTTCAGCAATTGTTGTAGCCATTTTTAATCCAAAGTTTGAAATCAAATGAAAGTCTTTTTTTCTTATGGCAAAACTTCAGAAGTCTTACCGGGTGCTCCAAAAGTAATGTGTATTATTTATTGACAAAGAAAGTACAACAAGTACAGGGAGCACTATAAAACCACTTTGTAACTGTGATCACATGCACTGTTTGGTTTCTGTAAATGTTCATCAAGCATTGATAATGCAATATAATGTATTTTTTTAATATGGAAGAATTCAGTGACATGCCTCTACTTAGTACACTTTCATGTCATATGCTATTTTGCCAGAATTCCACAATAACAAGGCCAAAAACAAATATGGTATATTTTAGGTAAAGATGAAAAAAAAAAAAAAAACTTTGGAGGCATTATCTTGTACTTGTGACAATAAGTTAATCATTATTCAGCTTTGAAATATTGTACTTAAAAATGGCTTTTACTTTTTAACAACCCTGTCTTTATCTTTAAAAACAGATTATTTCAAATTGTTATTTCTGAATCTTGCTTTTTTTTCTTTTTTTTTACATTTATTTACTCATGGACTTTGTTGAATTTTGATCTGTAATTTGCCTGTGTGTAATTCAGTTTGATAGACAAACGTTCTTTGCACAGTTCATCTCTAATTAATGTTTCTAATATTCATTAAAACCTTTAACAAAACAACCTTTGATTTCACTTTGATTTTCTCCAATTTCAGATTTGTTTTTATTTTTTTAAAAATGTTTGATTTTGATTTTTAGAAATTTCAGTCTGTTATCATTTGGAGAAGAAGCTGAAGAAGATGAAGTTGAAGTCGATAAAGCTTCAAAGGTGAAATTCACTTTTGACCATTTCTTCTTTTCTTTAAACACAGCAGCATAAACTATTTTTCAACTCTTCTTATTATTGGACAATTTTGCTGAGACCAACACAAAAATGCACCACAGAAGTTTCATTCTTCTTTATTGATTGATTAGATGTGTGCAAAATCCCCAACATTCAATTTGACAATCTAAATACATAGTTGAAAAACATTTTTTCCTTAGAAACTTTTGCTCACACCAGATAGATTGCTACTGAAACCTGTCAGATTCTTGTAAAGCTGTTTTTGAAGAAGAAATTTATTTTTTTCTAAAATGATTCTCACACTTTCCTCGGCTTTCTGATTCCATTACAGAAAAACAATAACAAAGTTGAATGTTGAAATTCTTTGTCCAATTTCCTATCATCTGAGTTTTCTGTTTCTATCGCCACATCATACTGATCATTTTATCAGATGTCATAAATTATACAATTCAACAAAAACCCACTTACCACATTGATACAAAATAGTAAATATACAAATAAAACTAGTGAATAAAGTGCCTATAAATTTGTTAAATCCTTTGCAAACTTATAAAAAGTCTAATATAAAAATTTCATGTTGGCCTAATATATATGCCACCCTCTTTTGTTGGCTAGATATACAATTTAGTCACAAGAATTTCAAATGTTTCCACAAAAAGATTTCTGAACGTAAATCAGTTTTTTTTTTTTTATGTAGAAAATAATTTATTTTCATTTGAGTGAAGACATAAATTTTGATGTTCATTTGAGTGAAGAAGAAAATTTTGATGTTTGGTTTCATACATTTTAGGATATGCGTGGAAAAAGTAAAAGTAGCCATGATTTGACAGATGATCCCAAATTGAGTGCTATTCCTGCCATTGAATCAGAAGGTGAAGAGAAGACAACAAATGACGAAGAAGAACAGGCAGAAGAGGTAATAACCATTTTTTTCCTATAGATACAATTCTACATTTATAGTCTTTGTGAATCCATTGAACAATATTTAAAAGAAATTTTGTTGATATCATTCTCTGTGTATTTATTCCAAATCTCTGGTTCAAAGCAAATTTCTCTTTGGAATTAAGCTATTATCAATATTTAGTGATTTGCACAAACAAATATTTTCATTTTTGGAATCTTTTGGCTAGTGCACTCTCCATTATCCAGAATTTTGGAACAGAACCTATTATGCTATTAATGATGCTCTTTTGAAAGTCAGAGTTCTTTTTCTTAGTTGATCTCTTAGGATATGCTCAGGGATTGAACTGAAGTTGTTGAAATCAATTTATGAAGGGTAAAGAAAATATTTAGATTTTAGGAAAAGTAACTAAAAAAATCTGAATCAGTCAAGTGAATAATTCTATTTGTTTTCTCTTTTTTTGAAAATTATTTTCCTTTTGTTTTCTACAAGAATATCTGAAATTGTAAGATGGCAGATGAGTTGTTTAATGATTTTTGAGGACTAATTCTCCTCTTTGCTTCCCACTGGTTCATTGTCCAGCTTTCTTTAGGTTTCATTTTGTCTCTTGTTAAGCATTGCATTGTGGGATATTGAATTATATCTAACATCATACTGAAGGTTTTTAATTATGTAAACACTTTCTAGTTTAGAGTTATAGTATATATCTCCTCCCACCTTAAGACATTAGTGCTACACAATCTTCAAGCTAATGTGTTTCCAACCTTCTAGAAATTTAATCTTCTCATTATTTGCTGATCTAGTATCTTCATTATTTACAGTCTTTGAACTATTGTCCTCATCTTTGTCGCCATATTTATTACAATGTTTCAGCCATTGTACGCTCTGGCCTTCTTCAAACAGAACCCTTTATTCCACTCACTGGGGTAGACTGTTCTAGTTCCACGTGCCATGTTTAATGGATGTCCTATTAATTCCCCTCTCCCAATTCTCCACTGCCTTAACTGGGTATTGAACTCACACTCTTTGGGTCCTGTCACTGTGCCATGTGTCCTTGAGGACATCTGTGTATGAATTTCTGGGTATTATAAACCGAACATCTTCAGCAACCATTTTTTACCAATGCTCATATTGCAATTTTTTGCTGTTATTCCTGCATGTTTTTACCAGAGCTCATATTGCAATTTTTGTTATTATTGCTTTTCTCTGGCACTCCTTATTACTGGTTCCCATATTGTATTCATTTCTAAATGTTGTAATAGATATGGCAACAAAGATGAGGACAATAGCCCGAATAATGTAAATAGTGTACATAATACCTCATGTCAGAAATATAGACACACTGAAGGGCCGAAATGTTGTAATAAATATGGCAACAAAGATGAGGACAATAGTCTGAGTAATGTAAATAGTGTACATAATACCTCATCTCAGAAATATAGACAGATAGTATCTTCATTTTTATTCTTTTGATCAATACACCCTCTGGTCTTCAACCTGTTATTTCCAATTATATGAAAACTAGTCATTATTCTCCAAAATATTCAAACAAGTTTCGTGAGGAGAAAATTACTCTGAGTAACAAAATCATTTTTTTCTAATTGGAATTCATTGTTTGTCAAATTAATCATCAAGATGGCCAGAAAAATTATTAGGCAAAAAATAATACATAAAAAAGACAAGCACAAAAGACAATAATTCATGGAACAATAGAGTTGTGCCTGGTTGATAATCCACTGACATCAGGTCACTCTGATAATTCTTGCAGACACATGTATCCTATTATTATTTATTAATGGAGTGAGTTCCATTCTCTTACCCTGTTAAGGTGATTCTGTCAGCTAAGCTTAGTAAACATATGTGTAAAGGGAAAAAAAAACAAAAAAGCATTTTAATGATTGTTACAGTAATCATTAAAATACTTTTTTTTAAATCTTTTTTTTTTTTTCATCTTTAGTTTTACAAAACAATGGCAAAGAAAAGATTCTGTTCCATTTTTGGAAATGAAGTGATGTTAAATGTAGATAGAAGAGAAACAAGATTGTTTTCTTTATATTTGTCTTAGTACAACTTTTCTGATAGAAAATTCCAGTCAAGCATAGCAAAAATCTTTGCAGTTTGCTGATTAACGCAATAAATGTTTTTATTTTTCCTTCTGAGAAAACTGAAGATAACACTTGTTATTTTTATGTTATAAACTATTTAGTCAGACAGCAAATCTGGAAAAATGGAAGATTCTCCACAAACCAAGAAAAGGAAGTGTGAAGAACAAGATGAAGATGTTCCTTCAAAATGGTTAAAAGATTCCAGCCTCTCAAATCAGGATGAAAATGTATCAGAACAGAAACTCAGTCGAAGGTAAGTTCTTTTTCTATTTCATTTTATGACAAAAATAAAATAAACAAAACAAAAAAGTGACAAAGATAAGTTTGACTGTTTTTGATTATTATTAAAATAAAGTACTCTGTTTGATGACAATAATAAAAATTGTTATTGTATTACCATTTTGCTCAATTATTATAATAAACAAATAAATGAAAATACCCAATAAATTTCCAGACATTTATCCTAAGGTCCATCTTTGATTTCTGGGCCAGAAGTTAATGACTCGTTAGCTGAGGAATCTGTTTATTGCTTTTTTAAAAGCTGTCAACTACTGAACTTTTCAAAATAACTAAAAGTCTCTTGATTATAGTTTAATTTTCAATAAGAAGTTATTCTTTGGTAATTTTGAAACTGATTAAAAAATCTAATTAAATGTAATTAAGTCATCTTAATATTTGACTTATCTCTGCTATTGCAACTGTGTAACTCGTTGCTTCTTCTTGTCCCATGTTATATTAAAGGGAGATGGTCTACATCAAATAAACTCCCCTCTCTCATACCATGGCCCTAAATATGCTATTTCACTTTTAGGTGCAACAATTTTAATGTTGTAAGTTGGGATCTGGAATGAGAACACAGAAAATGTCTTAAACTTTGAACATATTTATTTTTGGTTCTCTATTCTTTTGGCATTCAACAAAATGATAAAACTTGAAGTCTAATCAGGTATTCCTGTTGTTAAATGTGAGTTAAGATGTTTTCTGACTGTAGTAAAAACAGAACCAGTGAATAAACTTATACCAAAGCTTTATTGCACTTTACTCTGACTACTCGTCTATTGACTGATTTTATAGGGTGCTTTTTATACTTCTTAGATCTTAAGGGGAGATAACTGATGATATATCAGTACACTGACTTTATATTCTTAGCAGGAATTCAATAATAAGCAAAAACAAATACATTTCAGCCTTATTTGATAACAGCAAGTTTTGTGGGTTTTTTTTTTTAATTGTTTTTTTTTATGAGAAAATCTGAAAATCAATCGCTGCCTTTTCTCTTTAAAAATTTATCACTGGAAATATTTTTTTTCTTGATAAATTTTTATCAGTTGTTTATTCAAGAAAAAATGGTTTTATCAACTCCCAGACAGAATAATTCCAAGAGATTCATACATCCTTCACATTAGACAATATTTAATTATTGTATTTGCTGATGTAAAAGTGAATTTTTTTTTTTTTTTTAACTATATAAATGTCTAACCAGTTTATGGGAAGTGTTAAACTTATTGTGATTACGAGGTTTCTATTTCTGGAAGTTTAAAACATAACTCATAAATATTACTTGCTTTTTTATTATGTTTTCATGGTGTTTAAGGAAAATAATTTGTTATTTGAATAAAGTTAGAAGTTTGATTTAATGTTTTTTGATTATTGTTTCAGTGAGGAGCTTCGATTGGAAGCAGAAAAACTGAAAAAAGAAATCCGTAATTCCCGGCAAGGAACAACAGCAGAGAAAGAAGAAAGAGGTAAGTGGTTTTTTTTGTTTTTTTTTTACCTCACCAAATGATTAATGTAATCCATTTGTCTCCCAATTGTAATAACTACAGTCGGAAGGGAAAAAAATGCCTAACATAATAATACAGAAAAGATGTTCCATTATGAGTTTGATTCTGAAAATTGAAAAATCACTACTTACTGTTGTATTGGTTACAATATTTAAAAACTGATGTACAATTTCTAACTAACATTTATTTCTGTCCACTTTAGAACAAACTGAACATGGAACTAAAACTGAAGTTGTGGCAGAATTTCGAAAGGAACGTGAAAAATACAAGGAGATGAAACGACAACAAGGTAAAAAGGGATCAGGTCGAGAGGCTCTAACATTGGAACTTCTGTCCAAGTTCCAGAATCGTCTTCGTGCAGCTCAGATGGTTAGTGGAAGCTATTCTGACAATGATGATGAGGAGGAAGAGGAGGCTGAAGAAGATTTAAAGGAAGGAGAAACTCCTGAAGTGGATGAGATAAGTGATTTATCATGGTAAATATTCTGATTAATTCAGTTTGAATTCGTTTGTGATAGAATTCAGAGCCAATTGTCTGTTATTGTATGACTCCATTTTGTATTTTTTTCATTGAAATTGGTGACATGTTTTAATGGCAAAAATGCATTGTGGGATTCATAAGGAGGCAAAATAAAATACCGCTTTTTTTTTTTTTTTTTTTTTTTGGCCTTTATATTGAAAAATTTATTAAAGTTCATTCATCTTTTGATTGAGAATGGGAAAGTGATGATTGCTCTTTGTCAAGGCTGACAATGGCAGTAATGCTGATGCCTAAACAAGTAAAACCTTTCTCCCTACTTGCTTTTCAATCAACTGGTGGGACAGAGCATAGGGGGAAAGTGGATTCATGACTTTCCCCAGGATATTAACAGACTCAGAATTCAAGCTAATAATCAGTACATCACACTTGTAAATAGTAAATGATGATTTTACAGGGTGTGACAAAAATACCTCCCACATAAAGGCTAGATGAATACACCGTTATCACTGATGTCTAACCAGTATATAGGAGGTGTTTCTGCCACACCCTGTATTTTGTATCATTATTGAGTTCCCAAAACTGTGGCCTTGTGTGCCAAATTGTTAAGCATAGTAAATATATACTTTATTAAAAGGTGTGGATGTTGTAATCCAAAAATGAAATCTTAATGGAATTCCATTTCTGGTTAAGGCTAGTTCAGTTCACTTTGCAAAAGGCATGAATCTACTTTTTCCTATACTCTGCTCCATTGCTATTTTTGTTGATGAAGTTCTTGTCAATAGCTTTTCTTTGCTGGAGAAGTGAGCAACTTATTAATATAGACAGTAGCAGTAAAAAGCTATTAACATACATTTGCACTCTTCCTGAGAGGCATCCGTCACTTTTTACTCTGACTTGAATTACTATCATTTATTTGTAATCTTATCGAAAGGAAAAGTATTTTTGCTATTCAAGAAGTCATTCTCGTATTTCCTGATGTTTATGTGGCTCATCCCCAGGTGTGTTTTATCTGTTTTGGTTGCCTTTTATGAAATACTGAATAGATGGAAATCTCACTAGCGCAGACCTGAGCATTATTCCATGCATCTCTTGCAATTAATGTGGCAGACCCTCCTAAATCTAGATTTGCAAATTCAAACTATGACATAACACATTTGTTTGGATAAAAAGGTGTTAACAATCTCTTCATAGCTAAGATTTAGCTGTTTATATTTTAAAGCAACTTTTCACATTCAAATGACTTTCATTTTTTCCATTTTTCTCTCTCTTTCTTCTTAGGTTACGACATAAATTGCATTTTGTGGAACCTGACAAGAAAGTATTGGATGCCAACGTACATGATATTGACAGATATGAATTGTTTGATCCTCGCAATCCTTTGAACAAACGGCGTAGAGAAGTGAGCAAACAAGCACTAAGAGAAAAGTAACCTCTCCCTTGATTCTCCCATTTTTTTTTTTTTTTTTTTTTATTCTTGGCCAAGAAATAGAGAGAGGGATTTTCTTTGAGAAAGTAAAAAAATAAATCATATCAATGATGAAGATAATTGTCTTTATCTTTTTTATCAAGTAAGGAAGGAAAAATGGTCCAATTTCAAGAATTTCTTCTTGAAGAAAGACAGTAAAAACATCAAATTCAGAGAATATTATATTATTTACTAGCAATTCAATGTTTAAGAATAATTTTATATTTGTTTTTGCAAATAGTCCACAAAAACAAACTCAACTGCTTGTAATATTATTAAATAAAATTGGCTAAAGAAATTTCACATAGAAATGAATAAAATTTCTGAAATACTGTTTGGGGATAGAGGAGGAGGAGGTTATATATATATATATATATATATATATATATATATATATATCACTCTTGCATTCTATAAATTTTAAAATGTTTAATAGAAAACTACACTCAAAAGTAATTTTGCATGCATTTTATTCAGCTGTGGGACTTGACATGATTTTGCCCTGACAGCATTTTAACCTGCAAAAGAAGAAAAAAGTTATTTTATTGATTTTAAAAAGAATTTTTTTTCATTTTGATAGAAAAATCTAATAGAAGAGATGAACTTTGAAATGAGGTGATAGATATTATGATGCCAATTTGCATATATATATATATATATATATATATATATATATTTCTGCATTACCTGGTCCAGGATTGAACTCATCACTTAGAGGGAATAGGCACATGAGATTTCTGAATAACATTTTTGCAATTCTTCACTATTTGAAGAATCCATGTAGAAACTGAAATCTGATACGACTGTTCATGTGTGGAAGGAAAAAAGGCACACGATTAATGGTATTTAGATGTTTAACACCGTATAAGAGTTAGTATGCTGAAAAGAATAGAAATTAGTTCAACATTTAGTGGGTGTGCTACCTGACTAGTCAGCTAAAAGTATTGGTAAAGCTTATTGTAGGAAGTTGAGTCTCTGAGTTGAGATTTGTACATATAAAGAGTTGATGTTTAGGATTTCTGAGACTGTTATGGAAAAAAAATGAAACTTTGAAAGAACTCAAGGTTATGTCTGAAAAAATGTCCAGCCATTTAAATTAAAAAAAAAAAAAAAAAAACTACGTAGGGTAAAATAACATTTTAGTTCTCTTAGTCAAAGTACCCCCACCCCATCTGTGGTACCCTGACACTCTTATCTCAGTGCCCCACCTCCCCACTGTTTTCTTGTTACAATCTCCTTAATCTTGCTCACTCTATTTTCACTTTGGAATAAAAAACAAGATGCAAGGAGCCAAATCTGAACTCTAAGTGAGAGGGGCCGACAGATCTGAATGCTGTGGTATTTTGCCAAAACTTCTAAATGCTTTGCTCATTGTAAATGCAATAGTTACACAGTACATACTCACTCAGTTGGGTTTCATTATGAACATAATAATCTTGTGGTATGGAGGCACAGTGGAGTAATGGATAGTGGCTCGGATTGAGGAATCGGAGAGCCAAGTTCAAATTCCAATCAAAACCATTACATTCACTTAGGTGATAATACCCTTGGGAAAGGTATGAATCCACTTCTTCTCCTCCTAACTATGGGTAAATATAAGGACAGACTGGGTTCTATAGCCTTGGATGGCAACTGGTCTACTTCAGAAAGAAATGGCAACCTACTGTAGAAAAAAATATGCCTTGTCAGTCATGTATTGAAAGATACATGATCGCCTAAGCGTGTATCACGCATGGCACATAACTGACTGAATTTTACTTATGTGCTAATACCCTTAGGAAAGGTATGAATACTCTTCTTCTCCACCCCAGCTATGGATAAATAGCAGGGCAGACCAGGTTCTATAGCTTTGGATGGCAACTGGTCTACTGCAGAAAGAAATGGCAACCTACTGCATGGGGAAAAAAATCTGCCTCATCAGTTATGTATCAAAAGATACATAAGCGTGTATCACACATAGCACATAACTGACTAAATCTTGTGGTAGGGGAGTGTCTGTTCATGACTGTGCAGTAAGGTCTCCTCTGATTGGTTGCCAAGTTACATCAAAGCTGAGCTTAAAAATGACTGAATGTTTTCAGGACATATATTTGAAATCCTTTAATCTGGCACAAGGCAACACAATTATGGTAAATGCATTTCCATACATACACATTTTAATCCTTACCAATAACATGTTGGTCTGCAGATCGAAGAAAAAACTTTAGACAGAGGCGATGACAAAACCATTTTATGACTATTGGCTTCATTGTTGCATGATACTCTTGACACACTTTAACACAACTGTGGTAGGGACTCTCATCTGCACCAGGTGGCGCTGCAAACAAGAATTAACATTTATACAAAAAATAGCACTTTTATTTATTTCTTGCCAATCTAAATGATATGATGACTACCATATAGAGAAATGGTCGTTACTGTATAAATCAGTTTTTATGTGGATTAGGCACTTGTAGTACAGGTAATGGTTAACAAGTTTTGGTCATATAAGAGGATGCTGAAAAGTTCTCAGCCAGGCAAGAAGTCTTTCCAAAAATTATATCTGATATTTGTTCAGATATAGAAGTGATTTGGGCCAAGAACCATCAAAAAAAGATGATGGATGGATCAACACTTCTACTCTTTATCAAATCAGGTCAAGCAATACTTAGTCTAAAACAATGTTTTAGTGTGAGTCAGAAGAAGGTTAATCTGAAAAATCAGCTATTTCTAGTATCTTCTTTCTAGGTTTATTGCCAATATTGTCATGACCTCTAGATTGCTTATTTGTGCCGATTGGAACATGTAAATCATTTCTGATTACTCTCTTCAGACTAATTATATTTGGGATTTGTTTAAATACTTTTTATTGTGTGTATTTTTAAAAAATTTTAAAGTGGTTTCAATAAGGAATAGAAAAAAAAATTTGATGTAGCTATGGGAAACTATGATGAAGCAGAGACTTGTAAACTGGTTGCAATATATAGCCGACACATCTAGCTCTGATTATAAACAAAAAAAAGACTGTATTATAGAGAGATGACAAACACATAATCCTAAAAAATTAAAATAATAAAAATTACAATATTATAAAAATTTTCAAGGGAATAAGATTTAAAAACAAACTAAAAGTGGCAAACATCTTAGATATGACTTTAAATCTCCACAAAGGTACATACCTAATGATTAACCACTTTGCATACACACTTCCTCCAATCATCCACCCAGTAGATTATCTGACAAGTTGTTGAATGAAAATAATTTCAATAAAGCAAAAAGCAAGTATGAAATTGCAATAAAGATAATGTTTTTTGCACACACCTAACAGAACAGAAATACAACCATCATATGGTTCAACCCACCATATAATAAAAATATAAAAACAAATACAAGGAAAATTCAAATATAAAATAACACAACAGGAATACACATGACACCCATGTGAACTGCAAAGCAAAACAGGGATGCCCGCTAAATGGCAACTGCCTATAAAACTAATATATGAAGCTATGATAAACAAATCCAACCCCAATGGCTTCTCGAAAACCATTCCTATGCCATCACCATATATATATATATATATATATATATATATATATATATACACACACACACACTACAGGCAAAAATTTTGGGGCCACCCTGCATTTCTTAAAAAATACACCTTAAAATGAGATCTTTTTGTATTTTTTTTAAGTAAAAGATAAAGTTTCCGTAAATAAAGTGTATTTGATTTTATTTTTCAGTCTTTTTACCAAAAACTTCAAATATGGATTCATCTGTCCACAATACATTTTGCAAAATCATGAATATTTTGTATGAGAAACATATTTTGTTTTCACCATTAATCCTCAGTAGATTTTTGAGGTTAGCAAAATTTTTAACTAAGTTAAATGTCAGTATAGGTTGTAAATGTTAACTCAGAACTAACTAATGCTGTAAAGAAAACATGTAGCTGTCTCTGAAGAAAAAAAAGATTTTACCATTATGAGAGTATTTTCATTTTTTTTTTTTTTTTAATTTACTTTTAAATTTTGAAGTAATTTGCACAAAATAGTAAAATAAAAGTAGATAAGCATTGAGGCCTTATTCAAAGATGGCTACTCTCAAAGACAAATTGCCAAGAGGTTGAAGATTTCTAGATCTGGGGTGCAATATTTGTTAGAAAGACAGTTAGAAACTTTGACAAAATTTGAAAGAAAAAATAGCTGGGACATCATAAGTGACATCTGCTGCTGAAGATAAACACTTGATTATTGACAGCAAAAGAAATAGAAGGAAAACTGCTGCAGATTTGACAGCTGAACAATTCCTCATCAACTAGTGTCACTCTCAACTGTATAAAAATTGACTTTGATCAGCGGGTCTCAGTGGGGTACATAAGCCATCAAGAACCCCCTGCTATGGAAGATGAATAAGCAGAAAAAAAGACTCAAAAGGCAAAAAATCATAAGAACTGGGCATTGAAAGAGTGGCAAAGTCTATTGTGGATGAATGTGTTCAAATTTGAACTTAGGAAGAGGAAAGTTGTTATGGTGAAACACACCTATTCTATAGTTAATAGACTCTCCCACCTATAATAAGTAGGAGTAGTAAGAGAAACGAGTCAGAGTTGATGTTGGATGACAGTCGAATACGAAAGTATCAGCGACCACAAGATTACTCTACGTAATACCTATTATATCAAGTTCCAAATACAAGCCTCCACTGCGAAATAACTCCACAACAAAAGTGTAGTTCCAACAGTTAAGCATAATAAATCTTATGGTGTGGGGGAGAGACAACTGGAGATTTGATTCAGGTCACAGGAATCATGAAAAAAGAACAATATCATTTGATTTTGCTATAGCATCTTGTTTATGTATAATTGGGAAAAAATTCACCTTTCAATAAGACAATGATTCAAAACTCTTCCAAATGATGTCAAAATAACTTTTAGGGAAAAAAAAAGGACAAAAATTTTGGAAATTATAACTTGACCACCTTAATATCCTGACCACTCTCCTATTGAATTAGCATAGGATGAATTAGATAGGAGGGTTTGAAAAGAATACCTAAAGAGTGAGAGTGAGCTTTTTTAGTGCTTGAAGAATGTTTAGGAAGGTCTGCCATCTACTTTTTTTTCAATTATTATTTTTTTTAAATATTATTAAATTTTTTGTGAGGTTTTTATTTTATTTTTTACATTTTATTTTTATTGCCATCTGAATTCAAATATTGTAATCTATGTTAGTTGCTTAATGTTTATAAAATGTATAAATGACCAGAGCATTGTCATAAAAATTTCATTTAAAAAAAAGCTAAGATGGAAAGTGAGAAAACTAGTAGAGAAGTCCAAGCTGCCCAAATCAAATATCACAAAATTGGAGACGCTGGCAATCAAAATCCTACAGAGGAATGACATCATCATACTACCAACTGACAAAGGCAATGCAACTGTAATGATAGACAAAAAAGAATATACAAAAAAAACCTGAAAGACCTCATTAGAAACGGTAGCTATAGTAAAGAAAGACTCAACAATGAAAACAGAAAGAAGAAAACCATTAGAGATTCTAATCAAAAACAAGGACCACTTCCCATCTAAGACATACAGGCAGTTGTTATGTCATAGCAAGCTACCTCACATATATGGTCTCTCCAAAATTCACAATGATGGTATTCTGCTTAGGCAAATTGTTAGGAATCATCAAGTCTGTGTGTGCCACCCTCTGAATCTCTTCCTTGTGAATTAAGTTGATTTATTCATAGGAAAACAATCATCATATAACCAAAAATCCAGCCACTTTTTAAAAATAATAAAAAAAAAAAATCCCATTTGACCCAACCAAATAGTGAGCCTGGATATAGTGAGTTTGTTCATCAAAGTACCCACGGAGAAGGCTCTATCAGTAGTCAGGGACAGACCGGCCTTGGACTCATCTCTAGGAGAATGTACCAGTATACCAATAGATAATCTAATAGAGAAGCTGACTTTCTGTACACAAACAACATACTTCGGAATGTGATCAAGCATATCAACAAGATGAAGGCTTGAAGAAGGGTTTGTCATTATCACCAGCAACGGCTAACATATACATTGAATATTTTGAGGCATTAGAATCCACATCACTAAAGCCAACTCTATGGCTGAGATATGTAGATGACACCTTCATACTCTGGCCACACCAGGGAGAGGTTCAGCTACTACTGGACCATATAAATTTAATAAGATCATTGATAGTGTTCATAATTGTTGTGTATGATACACCTAATTTACATAAGTGGAGTACCGACCATATAAATATGGGTTGGTACCGGAAGACGACGGAAGATTAAGAGATCGAATCCAGAGACTCTGCCCGACTGCGACTTAGTCAACCCATTCTGCAGGAACAGTCTTCCCAAGAATATACCAAAACTACCTGTAAATATTGTGTACCTTTTTTCATTGTTTCAATACATTTTGTTACGTACATTTTGTGTTGTATTCTTATTATTCCATGCTTATTCAAGCTTCAACAATAATGGAGAAAGAAAACAACAACTAGCATTCCTGGACAGACTAATATCTCAGACAGAGCATTGGTTCCAGACATCTGTTTACCACAAGTCAATATTCACCAGACAATACCTCAACTTCAACTCTCACCACCCATACAGTGTAAAGAAAGAGATCGTCCGCTGCCTATAACATCAAGCAAAAATCATAAGTGGTGACCCAGGGACATATGAACAAGAAATGGTCAGTATAAGCAGTAGTCTACAATGTAACAACTACATGACAGCAGCACTGACAAACTGGGATAAAAGGGTGCAAATGGATAACGTCACTCAGAAAACAGTCTAAGGGATTATCAAAAAAAAAATACAAAAGATCTGTGGTCTATATAACCTTGAGACAATCTTCAAAAGTGGTTCAACACTTCGCAGACACCTCTTTCAAATAAGCCCCCCGCCCTCCCATAGAGGAGAACATGATTAATAACTGTTTATGCCATCCCATGCAGTTGTGGTAAGAAATATAAAGAAGAAACAGGCCACCCCCCTTAAATCGTAAACATGAGGGGAAATAGAAAAATCAAGTGTGGCTGACCAAAATGGAGGGAAAAAGGAGATCACTGCCCCTGTGGTATGAAGATGAAATAATAGGCAAAAAAAATCACTGGAAAATACAAAAACTTAAGGAGTCAGCACATATGCTAGGCCACAAAACCCTCCTGAGCTAACCAAGCATAGAAATGAATACAATATGGGAACCAGTAATACAGAGTGCAACAGAAAATCAGTAATAACATCAAATTGTAATATAAGCTATGGTAAAAAATATTTACTGAGACATTAGATTTATAAGTCCCCAAAATTCATACACTGATGTCCTCAAAGACACATGGTCCAATGAATAAATGCATTGGTTGAATCCAGTGACTTGAACCAATGAGTTGTGAGTTCAATATCTGGCTACAAAAACTTGGAGGGTTGAGTTAAAAGGGGGATAAACACAGATACTGAGAGAGAGATGAGATGAGATGGGGGAGAAGGATGAGGAGAAGGGCTTCCTAAGTAGGTTAACTAATGAGAAGTGAGGCCCATAGCCTGAAAGAGCCGAGACCCATCTTGAATTCATAGTTTTTCCTTCTAGACTAGTTGCCACCCAAGGAACACAGTCTATCCTGCTATTTACCCATAGCTGGGGAGAGAAGAAAAGGATTCATACCTTTCCCAAGGGTATTAGCATGTAAGTGAATGTAATGGATCTGACTGGAGTTCAAATTCGACTCTCTGATTCCTTAATCTGAGCTGCTATCAATTACTCAACCGTGCCACTGAGACATCTGGAAGAGGCATGGCATGTGGAACTATGAACAATCTACCCTGGTGAATGAAATAGTTTAGTTTGAAATTCCAATTACCTGAAGAAAGCTGGAGTGTACAATGATCGTAAATGTCATGAATATGGCAACAAAGATGAGGACAAAAGTCCAAATGTAAATGAACTTTTTAATTTCCCAGTAAGTTTGCAAATAAGCAACAAACCTGGAAAAGTTCAATTGCTAGAACAAGATAAAGACGGCAGTTTGAATAAATCAAAATAATTATGATTATTATTCCTTATCTCGGAAATTCAGAATCAAATTAAAAATATTTAATTTGACTATTTAAGTTGCAGATTCTTAAGAAAAAGCTTTTTTCTTTCAATTCAATAAGGTAAAAAAATTCATTACTTACCTGCATTTTCAGGTGATAAAATTAAATCTGAAATGTTGATATTTCAAAAATCTATTATATTTTTTTTAAACACTTGTGCAAATCCAAATCTTGCTTAATTTTTTTTTAATTTTCCTTTTTGCAATATTATAAGATTTAATTAGACAAAGATCCAATAGGAAAATTAACTCTTGACTTACCTGAATGGGAGTCTGAGGTTTGACTAATGCAAAGAACAAAAACAATTATAAGGAAAAAATTGTAATTCATGGCGACTGCTTTAATCATTACTTAATAAAGTGAGGTTTATATTTTGTTTTTTATTTGGAGATGCATGTGTGCTGTTGGTCAGTTGCTTATTTATTTTAGCCCTGACCTCTTTAGTCACAGCCAACCACATCTGCTGCTGTTCTCACTTGCTTATCTTAAAACAAGATGAGATTTTTGATAAAAACGACTTTGATAGATGTTGCTTTCTTACATTTCATTCTGTTTACTTGGGTAAAAACCTTTCAAATATGAACTTTTTGATAAAATATCTTCTACTTATTAATTGGGATTATTATCCAAATTAATATGTAGAAAATATTATGGATTATGACAATATAGACGTGCCTACAATTAGCAAACTAGTTTTACAGACTAAATTACTAGTATAATGTTTGATTATAGCAAGCACTCCACTGGTGTGGTCTTGTGCCAGACTAAATTCTGCTTAGAAATAATTATGGAATTTTACTGTCAACAGTAATCAACAATAATAAGATTCACTGATATGGGTAATTCTTTTTGAAGGCAACTGTAATTCGTTCAGCTTTGATGACTGTTTCCTATCTACAAAGTAAATTTGGATGCTTTTTGAAGGTGGGGAAAGTGTGTCATATTCGTTGGCATTATTTGTGATAACATTTTTTTTATTCTCAATTAGAAAATCTAAAAGAAGAATTGTATCACTTTATTTAGATTGTCTGAACTTGACACTTGAATGGAATTGCCATGTTTGCTGGTAGGAAACAACTTATTTGACAAAATACATTCATTTTCATGGATGACTTATTGCTTCACAGATTTCCATACTGGCATATAAAGTTTATTTAAATGTGGAAACATAGCACATACGATCTCCTAATTAAAAACCTACAAGAAATGTCTCTCTTGCTTGCTTTTCTTTTTTTTCTTCTAGATTTGATAAAACTATACAAAAATCTCTTTAAGGTAAGAAATATTCATTGATCTGAAACACAATTTTCTTGTATCATTTTTGTAATCATCCATTTTCTTTAGTTAAAAGGAGAAAAAAAAAAAAACAGATTCCCACACATAGTGGGTGTATGGAGGAGGCATTATTCTCTGTCTGAGACATTAAATATTTTATATTTAAAAGAATTCATATATAAAACTGAGGGAAATTTTGGAATCCTTTTTTTGTGTAACAGAAAAAAAAGCCATCAAAAGTGAATGTGTGAATTTATTTATCTTTTATTCCTTAGTCAAAACAAGAAAATAAATCCTGAGAAAAATTGGGGTAGACAATGAGAATGCTGCACATAGATGTATAAAAAGCATTTATGACTTAAATTATATGAATGCAAGAGAAAATCAGGTATATCTTATATGCTTCCTCCACTATCAATAGAGTGTTTCATGCTTGTTTAGAAAAGATGTTCTGTCTGGTCAGAATGAAATAAGTGACTCAGCAAATTTCATATTGATGGGCAGAGGTCATTTCCAAGCCCAGAGGTCATTTCCAAGCCCAGAGGTCATTTCCAAGCCCAGAAATCAATTTTACAATTGAAGTTAGTTTTACTGTTATTCTTCTTGGTTGGATTTTATGGTTTTATTTGCTGTCAGCTTAAGAGAATCAGACAAGCAAAAAATAAATTAATTAAAAAAAAAAATCAGTGTGTAACAGATCTTTGTACTTGCAAAATATTTGCACATATTTCACTAAAAGGAAACATATCTGATTTTTAAAAAACAATTTCACTCCAAGCAATAAAGCCACAGAGACAATAGAGTGAAAAAGGATAAAATAAAAAGATTCAAGGAGACAAAAGATGAATGACATTGCATTTAAATTTTTGGAGATTGTAGTTAGGAAAACAATATGCTGGAAGAGAGTTCCACAGGTGAGAAGTGTGAGAAACTATTAGAATGGCAAAATGATGGAATCTAATTTCCAAAATAGACAAAGCAAATAATACATTTTGATCTTTACTAGACAAGGAATTTTTTAACATCCACCAACACTATTTTGACTTTAGAGAAAAATCTTCTCTTTAAATTTAATAGTAATTCTCGAGAAATCCTGGTTACCATCATTAAGCAATGGTTAGCAATTTCCTGAGATCTAATATCAGTATAGCAAGTTCTATCCTCAAATTAATTTTGGTTTTTCTATAATAATAGATGCTTTTTTTTTAATATTAAATTCAAATATTCTAATTTCATTTAAAATTTCTGGCATTATTTTAATAGCCTTTTTGAGGACTGAATATAACATTTAATGTGTTGTATATCCATCTTTTGTAAAAAAAAAAAAAAAAATCCTGTTGTGTAACGATGACTGTTTTATTGTTTGCTATTTTCAAGGTCACCATTGTCAAAATTTTTATTACACGCTAAAAAGTTTATTTGTGATTGAAATGACAAAAAAATCAAATTAAATCATCATATGAAATTAGTTTCTCTTAAATTTGTAATTTAAATTGAAAATTTTCAGCTAATTTAAAGATGGACGACAAAAACAAAAAATAACAAAAACTGGGAAGTTGGAAGAACAGAATAAAAAAAAAAAAAAAAAAAAAAACAAAACAAAAAACAAAACAAAAGGAAAATATCAAATTTCTTCAAAAAAAGAAAAAAAATTTAATTCAAAAACATAAACAATTTTTTTTATAAAAAATATTACAATTTAAAATCCTGATTATAGAAAGTATAAATACATGCATGTTTGTGCATATATATATATATATATATATATATATATATATATATACATATATATTAGTGCATAGCTATATGCATATAAATGTTATATATATATATATATATATATATATATATATATATTATGTGTGTATCATAAATGCTTGTAAATATATATTATAAAATTCACATGTTTATGTGTATATAAAACAGGCCTTGATAGTATCAGAATTAGAAATAATAATAAAAAAATTACAGTTTAGGTCTGTTTATTTTTTTTAAAAAACCCTAAAGCTTAATGGCTAAAAAAGGAGGCGAGAAAATACTTTGGTCAATAATCAAGTTGGGGGAAGTGCAAGGTGAAAAAGAAAAAAAAATCTAGAGGAATAGATATTGATTTTATTTAAATGATATCATTTTTATCATGTAGCTAATTTAGGGACCACAGAAAAATGAATACAATTCACACATGACTATAATGTGCTTAAAGACACATTCTTTAACTTCAGACCAAAATAGTAGGAACACTCATTTAAAACAATAATATAAGCATAAGTTTTCCTCAATGTGAGAAAAGTTCAAGTGTCCATTAAAATTCTTTTTTTTCTAACTCAAACTGCCGTTCATTTGTTCAATTGTCAAAATGCTATATTCTATCATTTTTATCAAAGCAGACATTATCATGTTTTCTTCATGAGTAAAAAATCAAAGTTAAAAAATGTTTCTTGGCGCTTTTGAAGCATTATTACAGGTGAAAAAAAATTACTAATGAAAAAGATTCCACTCTAAAAGTTGAAACTGTAAAGTAAAATTTCATAAGTTGCAATGTTTAAGTCAGTTACTGAAATTGGCCAGATATCAATATGTGACTTAATTTTGCCAATAAAGAAAAAGGTTATAAAGAAAAAAAGTAATTTTAAATGAAAAGCAGTTTATAAACTAATTTACTTATCTGAGAGTTTTACATCAATCAAAGATTAAATGATTTGAGAAATTGCAACCATAAAAAAGAAATTTACAAAATTTATAACAAATCGTAAAAATTTTCCAGCTTCAACAAAGAAAAATACATTTCCATCATTTTTAGGTTTTTATTGAAACAATCAAAAGCCAATTTGAGCCTTAATCTTTATGTTTAAATATTCGAAAGAGAATGATGTTTTGAAGAAGCGATATAAACCTTGCTGAAAAACAAATAAAAAGCTGGAATGCAGTTTGAAATAGTCGAATTGAAACAGTGCCATGTTGCAGGAAACACAAATGTTAGATTGGGTGGAGTTTTTTTAAACATTGATTTCCTTTTCTTTTTTCTTTTTTTTTATAAAAACTGGAAAATGTATTTTTTATTGTTATTCTAAAACTGTCCAGAATTAAATGTTAATGAAACTTGTTTTTTTAAGGACAGAGTTGCAATACCAAAAACAATATAAAACAAAGAAAAAGAATTTCACATTTGGAGTGTCATGCACCAATTTGTTGTTCTCTAGCAAAAGACAGACAAAAACTTTTCCACAGTATAAATCTATTTCCAAAGTTTATCGGTCTTCAAGAGTTGTAAACTCTGAAATGAAAAAGTACAACACATTTTTCATGAGTTTTGGGAGGTAAGCCGACTTTTCTTTGCATGTGTTGTCAGATTTACAAGTTGGCAGACATTTATATTTAGTGAGGATGTCACTTCTTGGATTATAGCATTCTTTTGCAGATGGCAATGTCTTAAAACAGTGCAACATCACATCAAACACACTTGGTAGGACAACAGTGGGGTGAATGAGTTTGTACTTAGACACAGCATGTTTGTAAAGGTGGGCAGAGCTCAAGAGGTAATCACTGGTCACCGTGAGAAAACGAGAATAGTCTGGATTGTCGCTATAAATCTGTCTGTTCATGCTGACCACGCCAAATGTACAGATACCTTCTTTTAGAAATGTAATATAGTAAAGAAGATGAGTTGCTGCCAAGTGAAGTCGAGCATGACGATCAGCATCGTCAGAACCGTACTGAGCTTCCGAAATGATTTGATTGATCCTCCTGTGGCCAATTGACGTTACATATAAACCAACAATAGTACGGAGAGACACTCGGTGAATCAGAACAGGAGTTGGCAAGACAGTGAACCAATTTTGGCCATTTGGTTGTAATTTCCCTGACAAAATTTGCGGATAGTTGGACTCTGGATCTACTCTATTGCTTTTGCGATTAAGAATCCCTTCAAGAAAGGATTTAGGATTGTTCTCATCACCAGATCGGCGCTTCCGACCAACTGCCGGTACATTCAAATAATTGGATTTCAGTGACCATTTTGGATCTGGTTTGTGAAAGGATTTCTTTAAATTCTGACCCTTAACCAATAAACTCAGCAGGAACACAATGGCCACAAGTACCAAAAATCTAATAATCATTCTGTTAACAGTTTCTGAAATTAAAAAGAAAAAATTTTATGTTACAAAAAATTGCAAACAATAATAAAAATACAATTATTCAATTAAATTAAGATTTTCCAAAATTAAAATTTAATTAAAAAGAATAAATTCCCAAATAATTTCAACAACAGAATTCTTGAAACTGGCAAAGATTTTGAGGAAAGTCCTGGAATTTTTGAGATTTAATGTCACTTGATCCTCAGAAAAAATGTTGTGACTAAAATGAAAATTTATTTATTAAACCAGTGGATAAATGTTTTATAAAATATAGTTTGTAGTTATAAATGAAAAATATATTAACCTGGCCTGAAGATCCCTGATTCTATAGTGAAATTTGAGTTGGTAAGATTATATATATATATATATATATATATATATATATATATACACACACACACACACACACAAATTAAAGGTATTTATTCATAAAATTAATACTTTTTTCTTTCCTAAGACATAAACAACTCTTTGAACTAAGTTGAAGGCAAAAAAAAAAATTATTTCAAACCCCCAAGAAATATTTACTGATGATGTCAGAAATTTCAAGAGCAAAAAGAATTTACAAGTATAATCCAAAACCAATTTTATTAAATTATTCTATTCATAGGTGAGATGAAGGGATATTCATGATGTCATAAGTGGTACTTGTAAAACCTTTTTTCCAATTTCTCACTTTTCAAAATATGAATATTTGCTCTTTATAACTCTCAAAATAATTTTCTCAAAATTGTGCAACACGCATGTGTGTGTGTATATATATATATATAGAGAGAGAGAGAGAGAGAGAGAGAGAGAGATCATATGGTGCATATATGTCTACATATCACTTCTCAGGGAAAGAATTTGATTTTTTTATAAATGTACAGAGAGAACAAAATCAAGTTTCATTTATTTTTATTTTTATTTTGGGAAGGAAAAAAAATAATTTAGTTGAATCCATTAAAATTATCCAAATCTCATTGGCAATTCAGAAATAAAAACAAACTTGAAGAAGAAATCATTAAAAACTGATTGACCTTTTTTAATTTAATTTTCAATGGAACCCCACAAAAAAGAAAAGGAAACTTTTTATTAAAAAAAAATTAAAAATACCGAATCAGTTGATAAAAACTCAGCTTCATTTTGTCCGTTCTGATAAAACATTCATAACATTCATAATGAATTTCAAGTTTTACTTGGTTTCAAGAAAAATATTCTAACATTTGTCAAAACAATTGGGTACTCAATGAAGATTAAAGTTTAAAGCAATATCTTGAAAAACTTATTTATTAATAACTAGCAGCATGACCCGGCATTGCCCGTTCTTGATTCAAAAATCGTACGACTCATACAGCAATCGCTATCACTTGACTTAAAATATTTTTGCCCTTCCTTGCCTTTAAAGGAGTGCCCTTTGCCGTGCTGATGTTGCTACATGCCTTACTTCTTGCCTATCTCACACTGCAAATTTTTTCTTAGCTCTCTACTAAACATTAAATCTGTTATGAAAAAAGAAGTAAACAAAATGAACACAAAATGATCAGCTTTAAAATAGGACTCATAACTGGAAAAACCGAATGAAAAAGAATGTTAACAACAAATACTTTTTCACACCCAACCCAGTTCTGCGGAATCAGAATCAACGTTGAGTTTAAGCAAGTGAATGAGCCAATTGGAGTAAAGTACCATGCAGATTTAAATTTTTCCCACTTGTGACGAATGCAGCTATCGATTTTTTTGCATGCTAGCATGCTAGTTAACATTCTTGTCAGTCAGGTGTTGGCTCTCATGCTGGCCAATAGAATCTTTTTTCCTATTTGTGGCAGCCAGCTATAGGCTCTCACTCTGGCCAAACTACATGAAAACTGCTGTAGAAGCATGAAAAAATTGATTATTTTCACTATTGATGGGAGTTGGGAAATGCAAAGTCAGTCTTGGCCTTCCCGCTAACTTGGAGCATGTGCATGTAAATTTTGGTGCAAATCCATCGAAAATTGCAGCCATGCATTTGTTATACACACACACATTCTGCCTTTTATAGATAGAGATTATTCTATAACAAGTTCCCATATTTAAATGTTTGAAAGATTGAAAATATTAATTTTTATTTTTTACTGACAAAAATATTTGAAAAGTAGGAGGAAATTTTTCTGCCTAATTCTACTATGACTGAATTTTTGCTTCAAATTTGTTTAATGTAAAGTGAAATTTATAAAGGACAAGCATCCAAAATATCAATTTAATGTTCACAAAAAATCAGAAATAGGATTTGAATAAATGAATTAATAATGATGATGATGGCTAAAGAAAATGCTTTATATTAGATTCTCAACAGAAAACAGAAATTATCAGCCATGGACCAAATCTGAAAAGAAAATGGTTTCCAACCAAAAGGGAAAACTTATGATATAAAAAGAGAAAATTTTTAAATTTCACTCTTTTCGAAATATTCTATTGGCAGTATGGACATGCACGCACACACACACACACACAAATAATCAGTGAAACAAAGTATAATTGCAATGTTGCATATTCCCTATCAGATATATACACTGATACAAAGAAGAAGATTACACACACACTCACACAAATAAAAATGTTATACACAAGTATATGTGTACATAGAAAACTATACATGCTGCACATACAGACTTTATCCTCTGCCTATAAGACTGAGTCAAGTGTATTAGTCGACACACACACAAATACAAACTCCATGAAGATAGAAAGAAATGTAATCCCCATTATCTTTCTTAATTACAAAATGGCCATGTGAACAGTTTTGTGTTCAGTTTAAAAAAAAAACCCCTAAAAACAGGGGAGATGAAATTAATGGAATCTTGAAGGAAAAAGAGAGGCGGTTAATTTAAGGTTGACATCATAGCACGGCTGGTGGCCAAAGAAGAGAGTGTGTCTATCCATAAGATGGAGGCACTTGTACAGGTCACAAGTGCATCATAAGATCAAAAGAGTCATGAAGCTTCACTGAACATGGTTGTGGCAATCAGTGCAAAATTAGAACAAGAATGGAAATCTGTTGATGAGTCTGCCATCTGTTTTTGTTTATTTTCTTACACAGCTAAGTACAAATTCATTTGCGTTCAGAAGCCCTTGGGAGATTTTTAGGCCAATCCACATCTGTTTTAACTGTGAAAAGCAATTTGGATTTTGGTATTTCTCTTTCCATCAATAGTTCAGAATTCAGATGAGTATTAAATGGGTGGAAACTATCTTTATTATGGAATCTATATTTATTAATAGTTACAATACTTCTTGGTACTATTTCTTTATTGAAACAAAAATTTGGCACATTAATTTCATCACAGTTAATGCCATCTTTAAATTTTTAATAAAATATAAGTAAATAAAAAGCTGTGAAATTTTGCTTTGGTGCAAAGTAATCAGTGGACAAAGCAAAACAATGTTTTTTAAATATTGAAAAAATCCTGCAGAAATTAAGAATTTTGCTTTGAATGCAAGTCTTCTGTGATTTAACAAAAACCTTAAAAATTTGTATTTGAAGCATTGTCAGCAAAAGGTACTTTCTAAGAAATATTTAGATTCTGGTGGAGAGAAATAGATTCTAAGATCTGTTTTTATTAAAAAACTGGAAACTGAGATCTTGTAAACTTACAAAGATTAGTATCTACCTATATTTCTGAGATGAGGTATTATGTACACTATTTACATTATTCGGACTATTGTCTTCATCTTTGTTGCCATATTTATCATGTTTTGGCCGTTGTTGGTTCCAACCACCTGAAGAAGGCTGTAGTGTACAACAGCTGAAACGTTGTGATAAATAGGGCAACAAAGATGAGGACAATAGTCTGAATAATGTAAATAGTGTACAAAGATTATATTGAATTTTGACCAAAATCCATACTGACAGCAAAATCCCTGCTTCATCATATCAAAGAGTTTGATGAAGAAAATATATAAGTTAGACACCATCAAATTTAAATGTTACTTTAACAGAATAAATTAAAAATGATTAGAGAACAAAAAATAAATTCCTATTCTATAGAGCTTAAGTAATTTTCATTATAATTTTAAGACTCAAAATTAAACAAATATAATTACCCCATTCATAGGCAAACACCTGTACAAGTCGATATATAAAATGTTCTGAAGTGGCTTCCAATTTAAAGAATTGTTTCTACTCAGTTGTGAGATTTAAATTTCTTAGGAACAGGTTCTGTCTAACATTTTTTTTACATCCCAAATATTTTTGTCAATGGAAATAAATCAGGTAAATAAATAAATTCTAAAAAATTTTGCAATTTTAGTAAAAATGGTTCATACAAACGACCTTCACTGATTCTACTTCAACTTGCAATTTGGTCTGATGGAAAAGACAATAGTCACATGGTTGGCTGAAAAAAAAAAACATTCATTCTGATTTACCAGTCACATTGTCAATCAGGAAAAAACATACAATTGTGTTAAAGGCCAAAAACTAGAAACAAGTATGGTGTGATAGTTAACAAGCTATAATATTTGCTAGTACAGTGAGTACAATCCTCCTGGAGTGCCTTGCCCTTATTGCTTTGTGTTAAACTAAGCTAATCCTAATTTAATAGCAGTTGATCTGAAGGAAGGCAACAGGTATATCCTCAAATGGGGTTACTGGGGATATGCTAATTCACGCTAAAGACTAAAAATGATTTCTCTGTAATTGCTAATATTTAATATTATTTTGGAGGCACTGTGGAATAATGGATTGCAGTTATGATTGAGGAATAAGAGAGGCGACTTCAAATTCCAGTCGTGTTCATTACATTCATTTATATGCTAATACCCTTGGGAAAGGTATGAATCTCTCTCTTCTCCCTCCAGCTATGGGTAAAATAGCAGGACAGACTGGGTTCTATAGCCTTGGGTGGCAACCAGTCTAAGAGAAGAAAAACTCTGAATTCAAAACTGTATGTAGGCCTGGTGAAGCACATACTATGCAGCTAAGGAAAAGATCATTTGTATCAACTTGAAGGTCCCGACTACAGTTAATTCCTTTTTAATATTATAATGATGGCTTTACAAGTAACTTTAAGAAATGCCTTTCAACATATTTGGAGCCTTGTTAGCCAATATCATCCACTAGACATTAATGGGCTGTTAACAATGTCACTAAATGAAAACTTATTAAAAGAGGAAATCGAAGTTGATTTTTTTTGTCTTATCAAGATTTTTATTTTAACTTGTAATATTTTAGTACTTATTCACCTCGTCCTCAGACCATCCTAAACAGAAATGATTTTCTACTAAAGGGGAGATAAATTGATAAAAGCAAGACAAAAAATTAAACTTATAATTCTTGAAGTTACATTTTTTCTTAAAAAAAAATGAAACATCAAATTAACAGTAAAAATAAAGTTGGCATTTTGTTTGTATATTTAAGCAAATATTTGTTGAAATCTAACAGAAAGTTTATTTTACTTTGGCTCCGAAGTGATTCTCTTAAACATGGGGAGGTGTGAATAAAATACACCTGGTGTTCTCGTTCTCCCTCACACACACTGTCTTAGAAAATTAAGAAGAAAGTCTTTTTGGTGCTTAATCTTAAAAACGGCAAGCCACAAATATAACCCTAATTCTCCATAAAAAAAGAAAGTTTCCACTGTATCCAATTTGATAGTAGGGGATTATTTACCAGAGACTAATCTCTCTCTCTCTCTCTCTCTCTCTCTCTCTCTCTCTCTCTCTCTCTCTAAAATACGCGTTTCGGAGACCAGCAAATATAGTTTTTAAATTAGATACTTTCATTCAGTTTCGTTACCTTGGTTTAAAATAAATTTTTATGAAAGAAAAAGCTTTCTTGAAGCTTTCATTTTAGCTTTAATTGAAAGTTAAATGATTAAATTTATCATTTCCAGTAAGTAAAATACTCTAGTATATTTCAATTTGAAATTATATTGATTGCAATCTCAACTTTTTGGTCGCTTTCAGAAAACCGGTCATTTTTGACACATTATTAGAAATTGAGAACCACTACTACAATGTTTTACAAGTTCCCGTTCTAGCCTCTTTTCTGATCTTTGCCTCGTTTTTCATTCTTACTTCCAAAATCATCTCCCAAGGCCTTGATCCTTATCAGAGATAAGAATATATTTTCTGTCGAACGAGAGAAGCTGGAAAATATAAAAAGGATTTGGCCACACCTGCCTTGACCATGGCGTCATAAAGTCGGGGGTAACGCTCGCAATTTGTCGAACCCTTGCTTCCAAAACTAGCTCCCAAACCTTTGATTCTTACCTTATTCTTCAGAGGGCCGGGAAAGTGTATAAGCAATTTTGGAGGGAAAAGTTGCAGATATTTCTGAGGTTTCTAATTTCAATAAATACTGAGAATATGCGCCTCTTTGGCAGTGAGTATTTGACATCATCTGTGATAACATCAGGTCGATGACATTAAAACCAGTCATCTTCGGAACCTGTTTCAAGGAAGAAGTCTACATGCTGGCTTTTAAAGACAGAACGTCGGCCCTCTAATAAAAACTGTCGGGTCAACCGCAAGTTTCCATAAGAGTCAGGAGTCAAATGATCAAAATCAATTATTTACGCATAAAGCTCCGAGTGGCACTTCCGGTAGCGTTGAAAACATTCAAAATATAATACAAATTATTAATCGACCAGTGACAGCGTTTCCCTCGCATTTTCAAGGGACTTTCTTCGTGAGCCAGCACCTGCTTAACGGAAGCTATAAATACAGACCATAAAACGAACAAGGGCAGTTGGTGAATGGTTTTCTAGTTAGTAAGAATCAATCAAAGTACCATCGACATTTTTGGATACCTTTTTGCTGTTATTCCCCCCCCCGCTTTTTCAACAGTTACAAGAATTAAATGGATTGCAATTTTTAAAATTTCTTTTAATTTTGTTTTTATTTGCAACAAATAAAAGTTTGTTGTTACTTTTAATTTTATTTTTTTACTGATATGTCATATAGATATTTAAGGTCCTCCTCAGTTATTGAGGAACATTTAGACGCTTTCCTATTGCAGTATTGGCCAGATACTGGGTGCGACCTGTGATAGCCTGATCGGGGTGGGGGTGGAGTTTTGATATAATGTTAGACTGTAAAGCCTTCCTCTCCATCCCCAGCTGTCTGGATGTTGGGGACCTGAAATTGCCGGTCATTGTGACCGGCTGCAAACCTGCATGCTGGAAGTGCGGAGAGACTGGTCACCTCTCCTCTTCCTGCCCAGAGAAGAAGGTCTCTGAAAGTCAGGTCCCTGCCGACCAAAATTCCACTCTGGTCGTGTCTTCCAATTCTTTCACGCCTGTAATGGACATGCCAACATCTGGGACCGGAGTGGTTAACCTCCCGGTTGGGTCCAAATCAGAGCCTACATTCACCGAAAAGCCTTTGTCCGCTGCTTGTGCAGTTTTGGAGAAGGAGAAGGGGGAATGGCTGGTTCCTGGTAGGACGAGAGGGAAGCGCCAGACTGCGAAACCTCAGTCCCCTGAAGCCCCGAGGACGAAAGGCATTGACAGTCTCAATCCCTCTACTAGCATTAAGGGCGACGCCCCGGCCTCTTTTAAATAAATGCAAAAAAATATGACCCGGATTCGGAAGAAAAAAAAAGAAAAGAAAAAAGAAAACAATTGAAAGAAAAATTAGAAAAACCACTAAAAGAATGACCATATCGAAAGGCAGAACGTCCCTCGACCTTTACCCCGTCCTCCCTTGATCAGAAATCCAAAAGAACATCATCAACGCATTTATCCCCTGGCAAACTTTCCCCGCTCAGTCGAGATCCCAGTTCATCCCAAAAAAGATTTCTCAAACCCCAGTTCCTACTCCCAGTCCCCACCCCAAAAATAACAACAAAAAATGCCTTCACCATCCAAAAGATTCCGAAGTTCTTCTGCTGAAGCCAAGAAGAAAAAGACAATCTAGACTGTCATATAATTTAGAAGAGGACGTCTTTCTTCAGCCCAGGTAGAAAGGGTCAGAAATTACGGAAACAGAATAAAAGAACTTAAAATATTATTGTCTTTCAAGAAGCACGGAGACAAGGTCATTGAAGTTCCCCAAAACTACCCCAATGCAAAACGGGTTCTGTCATCCGTACTGGGTCGGGGGCGCGGCAGAAAAAGGGTAGGGTCGAGGAGGCTATGAAATCCTGTAAAATGTCACTCCCAATCGCCGTCCTGGAAGACGAAAAGATAAACTAATTAAAACAGTTCTGTTCAAGGAGGGTCCCCGTTTTAGTTCACCCCTCTCTTTATAAGGATCTGAAATTAACCTATCATTGGGACATTGGCGACCTCTCCTCTGACGGCACTATCAAGACTGAGATGAGCCAAGGATCAATGGGAGAAGCTGCTAGTGTCCTCACCCCGACCATGTTCAAGCTAGATTCCCAACCCTAATCGGACTGATAATGGCACTCTGGTTGGCGAGTTTGAATGACTGGGGCCTGAGATAGGAGTCTCGTAGGGAGGGGATCACTCGCGATCTTCATCGTCTCAGTGTGGATGTATGTTGTGTGCAGGAAACCCGGTTTTCAACTCGCGATCATGAAGACATTCTGTCTAAGGGGTTTGTCCTCTATTCAGCATGTTTTGATGGACGCTGGAAAGATGTTTCCTGGCTAGTGAGCAAGTCTGTGAAGGCGCTGTGTACTTTTGTCTTCGCAGATTCGGCAGGCAAGCTTTGCGTGCCGGATGTTACCATAAAGACATTTCGTTTCATTGGGGTTTATGCGCCCAATAACCATTCAGGGCGGCTTGATTTGTTTCGGTGGATCGAGCCGTTTTTGATAGCTCATCGAGTAGTTTTAGCGGGCGATTGGAATACCGTCCTTGACCCCAATATAGATCGTATAGGGATTAGATCGGTACTAACAACCCAGATGTGAATGCGTTTCGGGACTTTGTCGACAAATTTGATTTTGTCGATAAGTATCGGAATGAGCGTCCCCGTGAGGTAGTGTGGACTTAGACTAATAGGGCCAGATCGGTTTCGGTAGTGCCTTCTAGCTACATTGACCGAGTCCTAGTTAAGAGAGTCGAAGTAGGGCTCTTTAGTTGTTTCCATTTGATAGTTTACACAGATCATAGGCTTTCCCGGGTTCGTGTAAACTTAGATAAGTCTAAGGTTAGATTGGTTAGATACTGCATCGTTATTTGGTGAGCGAGATTTCCAGGGCCAGCTGCTACTAATGCTACAACGGGAATTGACGGGGGCTGTGGTTGGAAATAGTTGGTGGGTAATTTGAAATCCAAAATTAGGTCGTTTGCTGCTGATTTTAGTCGTCGACTCAACCTATCTATGCTAGCAGCACAAACGGTATTAGAAGCCAAGGTTGATCGGGCAATCAAATCCCGTGATAGTGGGATGTAACCTTAGCTGGCCTCCTTGCTTATCAAGAAGGATCAAGCGCTGGTAGTTTGGGCTAGGTTAAAAAGAATGCCTTCCGAGGCGACAAACATGGCCGCTGAATTTGCGTGCAGGGGAAGATCGAAATGCAACCAATCGACACTTTGCGAGCATTAAATTGCTGGACAAGCGAACCGTGACTACAAACGCAGGCATATGTGAGGATTTTCGAGATTACTTTCAGGATCTTTTTACCAGTTAGACGCCTTTTTGGCCGATTTTCCCTGCCTTGAGGTGGATGAAGCGGCTGGGTGCGAGGTCTCATCACAGAGTCTGATATCTGGGAAGTGCTGAAACTGGTTGGACGGGACAAAACTCCGGGATTAGATGATCTTCCTTACGAACTGTACCTGAGGCAGTCGCCCGTTGTTGTCCCCTTGCTGGCATTGATTTACACCAACCTGATGAAGCAGGGGTCTATACTTCAATGTTTTACCAGGGGCGTGATCAAGTTGCTTTGCAAGAACAAGAACAGTGGGGATGGGATAGGTAATTATCAGCCTTTGACGATGTTAAACACAGAGTTGAATATTTGGGACAAGATCTTAGCCCTCCGTTTGCAGACTGTCCTCCCTAGTTTGATTGCCCCCCCTCCCCGTGCAGACTTGTGCTGTGAAGGGTAGGACTATGCAGGACAACCTGCATTTGGTACGCTTGATCTTCGAGCAAATCGACAGTGAAGCTGGGCTGATCAATTTAGATCAGTCCAAGGCATTCGAAAGGGTTGACAATCGATTTCTGGAGGCTGTCCTTTCGGCCACTGGTTTCGAGCCGTACTTTCGCACCTATATCCGGCTTCTGTATGCGCCTTCCGGTGCGCAGGTGAAAGTGAGTGGAGTATTATCGGAGCCTTTCATATTGTCTCACTCCATTCGTCAAGGTTGTCTGTTTTCGCCTTTGCTTTACCTTCTTACTTTGAAGTCCTTCCTTCATAAGTTAAAGACGAATCCGGGTCCTGTGCAGAATTTCCCTACCAGGTGCTACCATCTCGGCCAGGTATTCTGTCTATGCTGACGACGTTTCGTTTTTTGTGTCGAGCAGAGCCAAGATTGACGAAGTCAGCAAAGAAGTCAGAGGGTACGAGACGGTGACAGGGGCCAAGATCAACTGCGGTAAGTTCGTTGGCTTGCGGTTGGGTGCGTGGAAGGGAGTTTATCTTCCTGGACCTTTCCTCTGGACGGACGGACCCATCAAGATACTCGGCTTCTGGTTTGTCCCCGATCTCTTGTTGGAAATGAATTGGTCAGACGTGCAAGCGAAGGCCGTGGCTGTAGTTCGTCTTTCCTTAAAGGGGTGGCGGAAGTATGTGTGTCGTATATCTACCCGATTCTCCTTTATCGACTCTCTGTACTTCCACTTCCGTGTACTATACTAATGACGTAAGGGTCTTGTTCTCCTCCTTGTGGGGAGGCAGGTCCCCAAGGTATGTCGGGAGATCTGTTACCTCCACATGTCTGAAGGCGCTCTGGGTGCGCCTAGCGTTGAGGTTCGTCGACATACGCTTCGCATTTGTTTCCTAGATCGGATGTGTTTGCAATTGGATGAGAACGTGTATTCTGGAAGGAAGGCGTTTGTAAGAACTTTCCATCTCTCAGAAGTGTGCACTCGTCCGAAGAGGAGGCGTGCCGCTCACCCCGAGGCGAATGCTCCTTCTGTCGTGAATGTCGATTTGCTCTCAAGTTCCTCTTACGGGCGACGGATGACCTCTCCGACCACCAGGCGTTCTCTCGTAAGGCAATATATAAAGTGCTAGTTAGTGGGGCGTATTCGGGATGATTTGATAGGTGAGCTCGGTCTGACGAAGCACGAGGCTCACTCTATATGACCTTGGACGTTCACTAATGATGAGGCATCATTCACCTGGCTGGTGATTCGAAGAGATCCTCTGGATCAGCAAGAAACTGTTCGGCGTGCTTGAAAAATCCTCAAACTGCGTTCGCTGCGCTGAGTTGGTGGAGACCCTGGATTACGCCTTCTTCCACTGCAGGATCGTAGACCCTTTGTGCAAGTTTGTTGAGGGCATCATGTGTAACACCTTCGTCATGGTCAGCCCGGGTTGAATCCTAGTTTGATCAATGGAGTGATCTCTTCGATCCTGAACTGCATTACCACACGTTGTGATTGATTAATTATATGGTATTTATCAATCCACCCACGGGGATCGAATGTGGCACAAGGCCTTTTTAATGTGGGTATGTCTGAGCCCGTAGCCCCAGCCAAAAATAAATAACCATCCAAACCCGCCGAGGCGGGCCAGTTCCGTCAACCTCCCCCAACGAAACCCCACCCTTCGGCGGAGCTTCGTCCGGGTTCCTCTCTGCAAGCAGAGAGTTCGACAGACACCCGACCCGGCAGCTCACAAAGCGCAGATACTACACTTTGATCCTAGCCACCGGGCCGAGCGGGTATTCTTTTTATCGATTGATTAATTATATGGAGGCCAAAGATCGATTCGTCGAAGATATCATCATGTTGAGCTGGCCCAAATCGAACGAAGTCGTACAGGAAAATTGGAGAAAAGACACAACTCGAAATATATATAACATATGGTGCGGGGCAAGATGTAAGTTGGGTTTCGGCGAATACCCCGATTTCCAACAAGAATCCATTGTTGTCTTCCCAAAACAAAACTAGTGTAGGGGTGAGATGTAGTTGGTGGGGATTGGTATTTCATCCACCTGTCATTACCATTGTTTTTGGTCCTGAGAAATTAAATTACTTCATAATTTTGGGGAATTCCCCCTTCTGTCATGGAAGATGGATGCAGGCATCGCTCCACCTGGTTACTTCTACTTTCTCTTATTAACCATCTCCCACCAATGCTCTCCAGTGGGCGTGGGCAGCTCCTTCAACCTCCTTAATGTTCCGTCTGTGCCTGCCACCCTTCAGTGGCTGCAGGCAGCTCCTCCTCCTTCTTTGATCGCTATTCTGCGTCTGTCACCTCCACCATTCGGTCGAAGACTAATTAAAAAATTATTGTTCTAAATGCTATCATCTCATAAGTGAATTGACACAACAATTGGCTTTGATCCAAGAGACACTTTCCCAGGGGAAATTATGCAACTCACATTCTGGTGACAATTCATTCGGCCAAAGGTCTACATATCTGCAGGTGTTCAGTCTATTTGTTTTCAATTCTGACATCTCAGTAACAAGATTTTATTTGTAACTGGCATTTAACCCAAATCCCCTCATGTCGATCTCACAGGCGTTGTTTGTCGAATACTGTCAACACTTGGCCCGTCGCAAAAACAAAGCTGGCCACCCGGTTCATTGGGAATCAACTGCTATCAGTCTATATTCATTTAACACTTTTCATGCTAGTTTATTCATCAATATCTCATCTTTGTTGATATTCCAAGTCTTTATTATGATTATTAATTACCAGCAACCCAAATAGTGTACCAATGGTTCGCATGCTGCGCGGAAATTTCTGTCCTTGAAGCCAGTTATGTTTGTAGTAATATTCCACTGTCATTGTCTAAGGCTGAGCACTATGTGCTCTTTTGTTTACTAGGAGTTATGCGAATCGTGATATGGACGACGTAACAGAAGAAATTCTGTTGGGACGAGAAGTTTACCTCTTCCCAACTAATCCTGTTCTTTAGGTATCAGCCTAAAGTCAAGATTAGGATTGTTAAATTTAAATTTTTACTTTCAAACAGGAGCACGTTACGTAATATTTTATATACATAAAAAAAATTAAAAATTATTTTTAAAATCTTGGTGCAAAATACTTTGTATTAAGCTTTTCAGTTTTTGATTAGTAAATATAGTTTTCACTTAATAACAATATCACATAACCGGTTGAAAGTAAGGCAGAATTTTAAAAGATTTACATATTTGTAAATTATTATAATTAAAATTAAAAAGAAGCGAATACAATTATTGTAAAAATTTATTATTCATCGAATTTTTTTTCTTAAGACAGTAGTATCCTTAATAAATCTTATTTATAAAAGCATTTAAAAAATTTTCTGATTAAATGTCTTAGTTTTATTTCATATTTTTATTTTACGATTCAGGGCAGACTTTCCGGAAATCTACAGTAGTTTGAGAAAAAAAATTGATATACATTCTCCAAAGAGTCCAACTTTTAACTAATAAAACAAATTTTGAGATTGAAATTTAATTTCTCGAAATTTAATGAAATTAAGTGTATGTGTGTGGAGGGTAACATATATAAAAAATATATTTTCCCAAGATTTTCTAAAAAAAAAGAAATTCAAAAAATAATTTAATTCATTTGTGAATAAATCCTGAAAGTTTCATTAAAATCCGACAGTTATTTGATTTTTTCAAGAATTTCCAAATCAATTTGTTTTTCATCCGAAAAAAAATGCGCTAAAACACTAATCGTAAATTATGTCAACCGCTGACGAAAAAGAAAAAAAAAACAAAAAAAAAAAAACAAGATTTTTAACCAAAATTTCGAACGTGTTAGAAAGGAAAAAAAAATTGATAAAATAGAAAATACTTTGATCTTTCCTCTTAATAATAGCATAAACGTTTTGACGATAAAAATTTGTTTTTATGGGGGCGGGCAGCTTTTTTCATCATGCTATGCTGCTTTTTTTCACCGACAAAATGGAGAACTTTTTTTTTTACTCGTGTAGACTTATGAGCACTAGAGCTGGTCGATATCAGAATCGTGGTATTGCACTCAATTTGAAAGTTAAGGTTTGACATGATAAATAATGAGACAAAATATTTTCTCTCAAATCGTTTTGTTTTTTTGAGGAAATTATTTTAAAGATTAAGTTTAGGTTCAAAATAATAGCGTTGCAATTTCATTCCGATGATCATTGTGCCATCAAATAAGACCTTCATTTACTACAAAAGGAAATTATACTGAACAATTTACTATTAAGCTATATTATGATGTAATATACAGTGCAGTAGCTTTAGTGCGATTTTCAATAAACAATGCAAATTTAAAACATTTTATCTTATAATTTGTGCCCAGCAGTATTAGGGTGTTATACACTTGTATCTATTTTTTTCTTTTTTTTACTAATTATGATCTAACAAAACTTATTCATTGAGTAGTGTTGCGGAGGCGGAATTCGGTAACCTGGAAGACACAACCTTTTTGCTACTGCTGTGGAGGTTAACTCCTTCTCCGCATAGTTTGTATCGCGTCTCCCAGCTTGCCGGTTTTGACGTCCAAGTTGGTCTGTGTTGAGTTTGTTAGAGAATATATATCCGTTGTTCGGTTCCAAATTAAGTAATTAGTTTTGGGGATGGTAGTGGTTCTGACTGGTCAATGAATTGTTCGTTTTATTTTTATTAAAGCGGATGTATGCGTGGAGCCTATGTGCAGAAAACGTATTTACACAGTCTGCTTTGGGTCGTCGAACGGTCAACATCCGGGTTGGGTATAAAAATGTAAGAGGCACGACAGTAAACATTTTTGTAATCTTTTTTACCTATTGAATATAGTAAAAAATGCATAATTTGCTTGTGGTGATTCATCATTAGAATTCTGGTTTGAATATATTTTCAATTCAATATATCTTAATACAAAAATATTAATTTTAATTGGATTTATTCTTGAAATAATAAAATTTTGAGATTCTGATTGTAATTAATAAAAAAAAGGTGGAAATGAGGAATTTCGGTACATTTTTCAGATGATCTTTAAACCTAAATGCTAAAAAATTGGTAAAAGCTATGAATCTAATTTTGGTGTCAATACTTTCACATCAAACTCCTGATTTCACACAGAGTGTAATGTTGATTTTCAAAAAAAAAAATGGTGAAAAATCAACGTGAATCAATGGGCACCTAATATAAAAATATGCAGGCAAACAGAAAAAAATGAATGAGGAGCAGGATTGATACTAGAACAAGACATGAAGAAACGCGTTTTGGGATGCTATCAATTATCTGATAAAAATCTTGTTGTTAAACTAAAAGGAAAGCCTTTCAGCATATCCATCATAATTGTTTATGTACCGATAATACAAAGTACAGAAGAAGAAATTGAAAAGTTCTACTCTACGCTAGACAACGCCAAGGCTCAATGCAAATAGAAATAAATTCTAATTCTCATGGGAGATTTGAATGCCACAATAAACAACAAACGGGATGGTGAAATAGATGGTAAATTCGGATAGAGAATGCGTAATGAATGCGGGTAAAAAATGGGTTCAATGGTGTACGGCGAATGGCCAGGTAGTAGCCAACACTTGGTTTCAAGAACACCCAAGATGAATATGGACATGAAGAAGCGCAGGAGGAGAAACGAAAAACCAAATCGACTACATAACTATCAACAAAAGATTCAGGAATGTACACTGCAAAACCAATCCAAGTAAACTGAGAATAAAACTATGGAAATTGAAGAGGCCTAAAGATGGCAGATTCTTGAACGATCCTAATTTGAAGGGGAGATATATGGACAGTGTGAAAAGTTGATACAATGGACAAAATGAAAATGGAAACTCGAAGTGGGACAATAAGAGAAGCTTTAGTAACATCAGAAAACGAAATCATTCCAAAGGAAAACAGATGAAGAAGAAAAAAAATGAATGAATGAATGAATGACAGATGAGATTCTGGACATGATAGAAAGGAGACAAAAAGCAATGACAAGACACGGAATAGAATATAGAACACTACTCAAGAGAGGCTAAAGAGGAATATCTCAATGAAGAATGTACAGAAATAGAAAGAATGTGTATCACAGATAAAGCGGATATGCATAAAAAAATATGAGAATTAAGAACTAATTGTACGAAAGATGCTGGCAGCCTTAGATGGTTTCGGGGGTAAACAAGATTACAGAGATAATAAAAGAAATCGACAACAGCAGCAATATCCCTAAAGACCTAACGAGATCTATTTCCATAGTACTGTTTAAGAAACCAGGTGAAAATGAATGTGAGCTCCATCGAACAATCATGAACCATATAACAAAACTTATCATCCAAATTCTGATGAATAGAGCACGCAGTTGAATCAGGCTAGAGATAGGACAAGAACAGTGCGGGTTCATCAAAGACACTGGAACAAAGAACGCAATATTTAGGCTCAGAATATTATCAAAAAGAGCAATACAAATGCAGAAGGACGTGTACCTGTGTTTTATAGATTACAAAAGGCGTTTCTATAAACCAGGTGTGTTAAATGGAACTCACGGGAAATGATAGCCTTTTTAGGCATCTTGGCGATCCTCAAAAGCAAAAGGTTTCTATAGTTGTGGTACATGGAGAATTTTGTCTATGTTGGTAATGCAAATTATTAAAAACAGTCTTTTTTTTTCAATTGATATGATTAGATTGTTTATTCTGGGGAATTTAATGTTTTTTTGTTTTTGAATATCAGCGACTATTTTTTAACCTCTGGTTAATCATGTGATCATCTTTGACAACTAAATAAGAACAAATGTAAAAGTGAGAATGTTCGTAATTTGAAAATATTTTGCCTTAAAATGTCCAATTCTACTCCATCTTGTAAAAAAAGAACAAAAAATTATCTAAAAGAAGGATGTGTACTTCAAACAAGTATAAAATTACAATACTTTTGGGCCACTGTTAATTAAAAGAAACTGATTTGCAACCACTGCATTGTAGTGGGATGCCAAAAGAATATAATAATGTGAAAAGACATTATGAAACAAACCATTGATCTTATGATAAATATGAAGGAGTTATGCATGTTTCAAAAAAGTGAAGAATTCAAGTTGTTAACACGCAACAGAATTGCTTTACAAACATTCAGAAAGGCAACGTTAGTTCTGTTACTGCAAACATAACAGATGTGATGTCTTTAAAACAACTGAAATTGTGTATCGGAAATAAGACTTATTTTATTTTCAAGACATTTCATTAAATCGAACACTGTTGTTGAATGGATTGATGAAATGGAAGGTGAAAAAGTCAAAAGTTGAAGACTAAATCATTAAAGTTTTGAACATTTTCTATTGCTCTGGATGAATCTGTTGAAAGCTGGAATAGCACAATTTGCCATTTTCATCAGGTCTTGTGACAATGAATTTCAAATTTATGAAGAACTAATTGAACTGGTCCCATTGCATGATACTACAACATTTGCTTATAAGGACATTTTTGAGAAAGTTGAACAGCTTCTCCATGAGTATGGCCTTGATTTGAGTAAACTTGTGTGTTTATCTACTGATGGTCTGCCAATATGGTTGGGAGACATAATGATGTTGCTGTCAAGTTAATTTTAACGTCAAAACATATCCAGATTCAACATTCAAGCATTTTCACTGTATAATTCATTAAAGAATTTTTGTTCCAAGATTTTAAAATTAGATCATGTTTTGATTTTTGTCAAAAAAAAATTGAACTTTATATAAGAATTTGATTTGCATCACTTTCAAAGTTTAGATAATTGTTTTTTGAAGAAAATAACCCAGTTCACAAATGTCCAATTCTATTTTTCGGTGGCTTCTTTTTTTAGAAAAAATTACTGAATTTTTTAATTTTTTTTTATTGCGACATGAAATTTTTATGATTTTGGAGATGAAGAGTCAATAAAAAACAGATGAATTGAAAGATGAAAGCTGGCTTTAAATCTCAGTTTTTTAGTGGATATTACTCCCAATTAAGTGACCTTAATTTGAAATTACAAAGTAAAAATAAGTTCATTGCTTTTTTATATGATGATAAAAAGTTTTCATTTGCAAAATTAGATTTATTGAAATCCCAGTTGTCACATGAAAACTTGATTTATTTTCCTATGTGCAAAGAGTTATAAAAACTGCCAATACTGAGTCTGTATTTATCTTTGCTAAGTACAACAATTACCTGGAATTGCTGTCAAAGGAATTTCAGTGAAGATTTTGTAATTTTTCATCTTGTGAAGATCAGTTTGCATTATTCTCAGCACCATTTACCGTTGATGTTGTTCAGGCAGATTAAAGTCTACAGATCAAACTACTGGAAATGCAGACTGACTCAACATTTCAAGGGAAAGTACCTAGAAGTAGTTTAGTAAGGGTTCCCAGATTCCTCAGACCTTTAAGAACTTCAGAAAGTTTGCTACAAAGATTATGGTGATGTTTGGTTCCACATATGTATGTGAGCAGTTATTTTTCGTTTATGAAGGCCACAAAACGTCTCACAGAACCAGATTAACTGATGAACATTTGTCATCTTTGATCTGAAAGTGGAATCTACATTGGGGTTCCAACCTGATATATCTAGAATAGTTTGTCTAAAGTGATGTAAATCATCAGGACAACACAAAAATGATTAAATTTACTACCTTGTATTGCCAGTTTTGTATTTAAAGTTTAGTTAGTACTGATTGCAGGTGCTACTCTTGGCCTTTTTATGCCCTGAGTTTGAGATGATGCGATAAAAAGTATGCGAAATAAAAATAAACCTATCAGAACAAAAGCAGCTTTGACATATTTAGGAAGGATATTTCTTTATCAACAACATATACTGTACCAAATCGTCTGCATAGAATCGTTTCTTGTGCCAACAATTTACGGATATCTTAGGCACTGAAATAATCTTTCGATACATGACTGATCGAGGCAGATTTTTCCTGATGGAAATTTGCCATTTCTTTTAAACCAATAAAATTTTGCCATATAAAACTATAGAACCCGGTTCTATTAATATTTTACCCATGAATGGGAAACTAGTGAATTAACATAATTTCCCAAGGGTATTGAACGTAAGTGAATTGAAAAAGTTATTGTGCCTATGATCAAGACACATGAAATGCGTTATCTGAAATATATTTCGAGTTAAACTGAACGAGGCAGCCTTTTTCCAGATATATTATTTTTCATTTCTGCGGACAGACAAACTACGGAAGAACCCGGTCGAATTTACCCTCCAGCTAGGGGAGAGAAGGAAAGGGTTCATACCTTTTAAAATTATTATTAGCACATAAATGAATGTAATGGATTCGACTGAATTCGATTTGAAATAGTTAAATGCAACTATCCATTACTCCAACAGTTTTTTCCACAATACAGATAGAAAATGAGTTCAGCAGATATACAAACTTAGAAGATTAAAAGACAAGGATGTGAGGCAATTGTTGAGAGAATTTTTTTGTCCTTTACTATTCATTATAGGTGGCCATAAGTTTAAGATATCTGATTTACACTGTTGATAAGACACGGAAAGCGTACTACAAAACATTCCTACAGGACTTAGTGAAAAGAAAATGAGAAAAAAAGGATTATTATAAACTGCAAGAAGATATAATAAAAAAGTTGTTAACAAAAGGATCAACAAGATTTAAATATTTAAAAAGAATTTTTTTAACAGAGGATGGATAAGTTCGACATTGAAAACTGAAGACGCATTGTGATAGCGAAAAATTCCAAAAGCTAAACAGAATATTAAGAGACAGAAAAACTTCGCCATGAACAAAGAAAAGAGTACCCAACTGTTACGTGATATCTATCCTTCCATATGGCAGTGAATACTATTGGACAATCTTTTCAAAGATGAGGAAAAGTAACAGAAGTAACAGAAAAGTGGTTCTACAAAAGAATGCTGAGGATGGATTTTTAAAATGAGCAACGACGATTTTTAGAGAAAATGAAAACAGTGTATTAAACATATAATTAAAATCAGGAATAAATTTTAAAAATTTCTGGGAGTTTATAATTGTTTTAGGTTTTGGAAAATTGATACTCACATTTTGATTGAAAACAGATGCATCATATATTTGATGAGTTTAATAACATAAATGGATTGCATTCAAACAAGTTTAACGAAAGGACAAAATTTATAAGAGCTAGCTAGAAATGACGAAAAATTGCTGCCATGATTGGTTAACGTCCTTAGGGGAAACGGCATATAAAAAGAAGTGTAGAAGGAAAAAATAAAAATTAAAGAGACAGAGTTGATTAATGATATTTGCTTTTTATTTCTGTGTCTAATGATTTAAGTTAATTCTTATACTTACATTATCACATAAATCTATCTATCCTTAAAACGAACATCTATTTTTGCATTTTAAGACGGTAGTATATAAAGATATATATATATAATATATATAAGAAGACCCGGAAGGATGAAACCCGGATATAAAGACTTCTTCTCCGGTCGTCAAAACTCTATTATATATATATTATATATATATATAAAAATAACTATGTTTTCGGCTGAAAATTTTATGAAGAAGAAAAAAAACTTTCCAAGAATAATTATTTTATGCCACGCAATATTCAAACTAAAAAAAAATTTTGAAATAAAAAAAAAAACTTTTTGATTAAATTTTTTATTTTCAATTTTAATTTCAAGCATGAAAATTTAATATTTTCAATAAGTAAAATAATAATTTGCTGTATTTCAAAACAAATTTAAATTTTTGGACACATTGACGTTGGAAAAGTCAATAAAAATTGCTGATTTTGTTTTTTTTTTGGCATCTGTTCGTTTATTTTCTCTTTTATTAAAAAACCTCTCAAAACTAAAATATAGTTTTGTGAAACTTTATTTGAGGAATATTAGCTGATTTAAAATTTAATTAATTTGCTTTGAAACAAATAATTACTTATTTTTAAAATATCGCAGAAATATTTTTAACAGGCGGTTTTTGTTTTAGGTTTGACAGATTGAGGTGTTGATGACAGACGGAAGTTTATGTAATTGTTTTCTACGGAGGAGAAAATAAAAATTACTTGAGCGTCTTTTTATATAATTTTTAAATACCCAGTAATTTTAAAAATTTAGGAAAATTTTCCCGGTAATCTAATGTTTTATTGAATTTTAGGTACTTTGGTTTTAAATTTACTGTAGTTATTGCTCTTATTTTTGATAATGTTGTGTATATAAACAACCGTATTTACAAAAATCGGCATGTTTATTTATATACAGACATAAAAACAATTCAAAATTCTTTTTAAAATATGGTGGTCGCTGAATTGTAGCAAGCTTTTCTATTTATGATTAGTAAATATAGTTTTTACTTAATAACAGTATCACGTAATCAGTACAAATTAATACAGAAATATAAAAGATTTAAAACTTTATAGATTATTCTAATTAAAATTTGAAAAAATGAAAACAATTCTTATAAAAATTCATTATTCATCGAATTTTTTCTTCTTCTGACAATAATGTCCATAATATATTTATTCAAAAAGCAATTAAAAGCTTTTCTAATTAAATAATATCTTAGTTTTATTGCATTTTTGTTTTACAAATAAAAAAAAATGATAATTTAAATTCTCTAAGGAGTTCTGCGTATATAAATGAACATACATTTAAGCGGTACAAAAATTAATTTCTCGAAATTTCATAAAATTAAATTGGAGGTAACAGATGTAAAAAAATGTTTTTATCAAGATTTTCTAAAAAAAAAAAAACTTTTCTAAAATAATTTCATTCATTTGTGAATAAATCCTGAAAATTCCATTAAAATCTGACAAATATTTGATTTTTGCAAGAATTTCCAAAATCAATGTTTTTTTTCATCTAAAAAAAAAAAATTTTAAAATTTCCTCTTTAAAAAAATTGATTCAAGAAAAATCAAGATTTTTTAACCAAAATTTCGAACGCTCTAAAGAGGATAAAAAAAAAGTAAAAACATATAATTTATTTAATAATAAAAAAATCTTTTATGTTTTTCTTCTTTTCTTATTAAGTAGTGATTTTAAAAATTCTGATGTCTGGTTATTTGGTCAAACTTATTTGGGTAAGTCGAGTGGGTCGCAAAATTTTCAGCACCCGCCATAAAATAATATGGGTTAAGAAAAATGTTTATTATAGTGCAAAAAAAAATCTTCCTTTGTGTTTAAAGAAAAAAAAAATTCCATTTAAATTTACAGAAAGAAAAACGAAATAAATATGCAAAATGAAAATAATTTCCAGATGATGACTCGTTGCACCTGAAGATAATTTTAAGTCTCAGGCTAAATATCACTTGTAACTTTGTAAAAGGTGGCGAAGCTAAAAGTAAAAGCTAAAAAACTAAAAGTACTTCAACTGCTGACAGTTTTTTTGGCTTTTTTTAAAAACAATTCTTTCTATTGATATATTTTTAGTAAATCGATAATTCTATTTTTGCATTTCAAAATTTATTTTTTCTTTCATCCTGATTCGAGTTCGAAATTTCATTAGTACAAAATAAATCCCTTGTTTTTCAAAATAATTCTAAAAATTCAAATTTCCAACTCCCAGAGAAAAAGAGACAAATTAACATTAACTTCATATTTGATTTACTGTTTAGAGCAGGCCCTAAAAAAGTTTAGGGTTGGCTTTTTAGAAGGAAAACAAATTGTTGCGACAAAAAGAGATTTATTTTTTTCGTTTTTGTCACAGAAGCAAAGCTTAATAAATTCTTATACAGGTAAAACCGTAAAAGACAGGTATGTTGATGATTTTAGAGTTGGTTATGATTTTTTTATGATAGAAATTGTTATTGATGGAATATTTAGGGTTTTAAATGAAATATTTTTAAAATTTTATTTAAGATAATGACCTGATATCAAATCCAATACTTGTAACCGTCCTTTTTTTTTTAATTTTTATTATTATTTTTTTTTATCGGAGTTACGATTAGGAGGAATCGTTTCAGTTCATTTGTGATCGAAATGAAAAATCAGCCTCCAATCTAAACAATTACAATAAAAAAAGCAACAAAAAAAAACGTAATTAACCAGAATAACGCCATATAAAAATTAAAAAATGTTCTTTTGAATCTTTTGTGATGGAATTGAACAAAAAAATCGCTTTAATTTTTTTTGATGTTGAGTTGCTTTTTTAAGTCAAAAAATAGTTTATTTTTACTATTGAATTCTAATTTAAAAAAAAACAAAAAAAAACTTTTTAACTTCCACCAGGCATTCAAAGAAATTAAAAAAAATGTAAAATTGTAAAAAAATGTTGGTTTAACAGTAAAAAAAAAGCGCAAATATTTGCCGTATGTGTAAAAGAGGGAACAAATCATCATTTTTATTTTACAATATGAACATTTTCATTTTTCATTAAAAACAAAACAAAACAAAAAAAGACAAAAAACAAAAACAAAAACGAAAGAACAACGAACATTGGCGGTTGATTAATGTTGTCTTTGTAATTTCTAGTTAAAATGTTTGAAAGAAACATCCTTGTCAAAAGAACACGATAAATTTAATTTAATAAATTCTCTTTTGGTTGTATTCGGATTTGTCGGGTGAAGAGAACAAGAATTTAATTTACGTTTTTTTTACCAATAATAACACTCTTCTTCTTTAATTTAAAGTAAATAATATAAACTTTGATTAGTTAATTCTACATAGGCGGCAGACAATCAAAGAGGTTTTTTGTTTTTCTATGGGCATTTTTATTTTCTAATTTATACATCGCGTTTTTTTTTCGCTCATTTCATATTCATGTGGAGGAAAATTCAACCTGAAAAACAACCCCAGACCAATTTTAAATTATGCAATACTGGTAAGAAATGTCAGTTGGACGATAACTGCTTTGCTTTGTAATTTTTGTGAGTAAAAAACAAAAAAAAATCATTTGGAAAAGACAATAAGCAGAATAAAATTTCAGTCTTATTAATTGAAATTTAAAGTAAAATTTAATGTTTTCTTTTCAGTTTTTAAACTGAAAAAATATTTCAAATTTTTAATGAAGGCAATTTTTTAGTGTTTCACTATTGAATTGTAAAAATATTGTCTCCAACTATTATTTTAAAATTAATTTTAAAAATATTGCATTTGCTGTTGTTAGGAAATATTTATTATTATTGTTAATTGCTGATGGGGATTGACATTAAAATTATTATATTAACTTACGTCGTGTGTGTAATTTCATTTCTATTTTTCATTTGTCAACGTTCTTGCACTATCTACGTCGCAACTAATAAATACGCATTGACTGAAAGAATAAATAAATGATATCTCCTATATTAATTTTAGCATTATTTTCTACAGGATTTATATGAGTACCTCCGCTAATTCGCTAAAAAAAAAAAAAAAAAAGAATATACCATAAAAAAGGCCCCAAACTTAAAAAAAACAAAGTTTTATCCTCAAAATGTTTATGTTAAAAAGGGAAAGACCAACTTTGGTCACAAAAGTATTTTTTATTATTTTTTTATAAATTTTTACTCCAATCTAACTAACATGTTCGAAATTTTGGTTAAAAATCTTGTTTTTTTTTTTATACGTCAACAGTGTAGATGGGCTATGGACATTTTAGCCAGCGCCTTCTTTTCCGGTAAAATAACACATTAATTTTGAAATTCTGCTAAAAATCAAATAAGAATCGGGTTTTAATTAAACTTTCAGGACTTATTCACAAATAAATGAATTCATTTTTTAAATTATTATTTTTAGAAAATCTTGGTAAAAATATTTTTTTACAACTGTTATCCACCCCCCCACACACACTTACTTATTTTCATGAAATTTCTAGAAATTCAATTCCGTCCGCCAAAAACTCATTTTTTTTTTTTAGGTAAACGCGGTACTCCTTGGAGAATATTGTAAATCATACATTTTTTTTCAAACAATTACCCAGTTCCCCAACTGCTCCAAATCGTAAAATTAAAACTGCAATAAAACTATCTAATTATCTAATTAGATAAACTTTTAATTGATTTTATAAATAATATATATTAAGTAAGGACATTATAGTCTGAAGAAAAATTTTCGATGAATAATGAATTTTTACAAGAATCATTTTCATGATTTTTTTTAATTATTATAATTTATAAAGTTTCAAAAATCTTTTAAAAATTCTTCTAAAGTCTGTCCTCGTCAGGTTATTAAATTATTAAGTGAAGACTATATTTACTATATTTACTAACCGAAAATTGGAAAGCTTAATAAAAATCATGACGCACTTATTAATTTTTTTATGTGTAAAACGTGTCCATTTTGATAGCATGCACGGCATTATCACAAAATAAGATCTATCATGAAAGTAAATTTAAATTCAACATTCCTAAAATTAGATTAGGGAGAATATTTTCAATATTTTTAAGATTACTGAGTACTTAAAAATTATTTTAAAAAAAAGCGTTCACCCGACATTTTCTTAAATTATGTTTTAACGTCTCTAGAGCAACAGTAAGACTACATGTCAAAACCTCTTGAAGCACTTGTCAAGTGATTTACAAGCCTTGACAAACACTTAATCACAGCTGTTTGTTTTAAAAATCCATTTCTCTGTTATTTTCAAGTAAATAATATTTTTTTAAAATCAGATTAATTATACATTAAATCAACGATTATTTCTCAAATAAAACTTTAGAAAAATTGATTAGGATATGAGATGGCCAAACAAAGTGAATCGACTCTAACCAATAGAATTTCTGTTTGAAATACATTTACAGAGTATTTTGCTTACTGAAAATAGTAAATTTAATCTTTTAGCTTTCAGTTAAAGCTAAAATGAAAGTTTAAAGAATGATTTTATATTTATGAAACTTCATTTTTTAAGGTATACCGAATTAGTGGAAATTAATATTGTACGCAGAGACATACACGGAATTTAGGTAATTACAATGTTTTTGTTTACTGCTCAATTTAAATAAAGAATCTGAAATTTTCAAAATCGAATAAAATTGTTGGACTTTCGTTAGTCCATCCGTCACACGATAGCCATTTCTTGACCGATCGAAACTAAATTTTGGGGTGAAGTGCATAAGGGGGTACAAAGTACACTTCGGGTGTGGAGCTTAAATACAATAAATTTTCATTTATTTTGGGGAAAAAATTAAAAGTTTTAAATGTATAAAAATCCAACTAAAACCAATTTAATGATTAAAATTATAAATACTTATTTAATAAAAATTCAATTTTTTTTTGCATTTTTTCTTCAAGTTTTTATACATATTTCTGATTGTTTACAACATAATTTTAAAAGATTAATGGCTAATCTATATATAAAATTATGTGACTTCCGATAGTCCGTCCATCCGTCCGTCACAGCCTCTAAAATAGCCATACATTGACCGATTCGAACCAAATTTGGGGAAGAAATACAGGTAAGCGGGTACAAAATACAGTTGGTTTTACCGACGAAGGTGCGTAGCTTAGTACAATAAATTTTCATTAATATTTTTGGAAAATTAAAAGTTTTATTAACATACAAAATACACCCACTATTTAAAAACAATTTAATTATTAAAATAACAAATACTTATTTAATAAAAATGCAATATTGCTTTTTGCATATCTTTTCTTTAAGTTTTTATATATACAGGAACCCAGATTCCAGTTCGCCCTGCGGTTGCGAGAACTATAAACAAATCTAAAGGTCAAACGCTTCAAAAAGTTGGAATTTGGCTCCAGAAAGAAATATTTACGCATGGCCAGTTGTATGTTGCATGCCCAAGAGTAAGAAATCCTAAAAATTTATTCTTCGCTGTTAAAAAGGAAAAAAATAAATTTTCTTAAAAAATATTGTTTACCATAAAGTCCTATAAAATGAAATTAAATTAAAGAAATTTTTAAACCGCGAAATAGGGTTTTTGTCAAAAATATTTTTCCAAACAAATCAGCTTCTTCAAATTTCATCGATCGGTTTGCGAAATTGAAGGAAACGTAGAAATGTTAGCGATAACTTTAACAATACTGTGAGGATTTCAACGCGCCTTAGCGGGTCGCCAAAAGGTTCTAGTAATTATAAAATGTTTTATTTTACAGAAGATGATAAGGAGTAATGTACGATTTCAAAATAAGACCCAGGAGTAGTTTATTTAATAAGGATTTATTTTTAAATTAAATTAATTCTGTAGATAGTGCATTTATTTGTCATGTCTACATGAAAATCACTGAAATATTTGTAAAATATGTAAAACTCTTTTTCCGACTGTTCTCTAATACTTCACTTGTGTAGGATTTTTTTTTTTTTTGAATATAAAATAGTTCGCTTTCTAAAATTTTTAAAATTTCATTTCTTTAAATATAATAATTTTCACCAAAAACTCAAAAACATTGATTTACCGCCACGGACTTAAAAAAAAAACAAAAAAAAAAAAAAAAAAAAAAAAAAAAAAAAAACAAAAAAAAAAAACAAACAAACGATAAGCGCATTTTAAATAATTTAAATGTCTTTGAAGTTAATTTTTTTAATTTTATTTGAAAGATAGTAGCCTAAAACTAAAGCTAATCCATATTAAAAGAGAAAAATTAATTTACTTATGTAATTAATGTTTTTAGGCATTTTTAAAACATTGATAGATTTTCTCATCACCTCATCAAAATCGCCATTATAAATGAAAAATGTAAACAACTAATTTTAAAATCCAATATGTGCCCCAGAGATATGTTTTGAAGTCATATAGTAAATTTAAAGATTAATTAACTGAATTTTATAAATGTAATGTTTACTTTTTACTTAAAACCTAATGCAAGTAGCATTTACGCACGTTAGCCTGTAGGTTCAAAGATTACAAACAAAAACTGTATAACGACACCTTTGACTTAAAAAGCGCGCGAAAAAAAGAATTACGGAACACCAAAAGTGCAATAATCAAGAAATTGGTATTTATGTTTAAAAATAAATTATCTTTAACATTATATAACCAATAGTTTAAAAATATAATTTTATATACTGTTAAAGCTAGTAGAATGAATAACTTTCCTTTCTATATATTAGAAATATTTTTTTACATTGATCGAACTATATTGTCTTCATCTTTACTGTTACATTCACGACATTTAGGCTTTCTTTCGGTACAACAGCCAAAATGTCGTGAATGTCACAATAAAGATAAGGACAACAGTCCGAACAATATAAATAATGTAAATACCTCATCTCAGAAATATAGACAGATATTAATTAGAAGTAGTTATTTTTTTTTTAGTTAATTCATAGATTTTATGTTTTAATTATTTTTTTACATCTTTCATGCCATAAAATATATAATTTCACTTAATGTGATTTAAAAAAAAGTCTTAATTTAAGAAAATGTATTAAAATAACGAAGTTGCTACTAAAAAAAAAAATGGGCAAAATTGGTAGTTGTTGAATTGATAATGTTAATTGATTGCGTTCACTTTGATTTCTTTCTTAATTAATTATCGAGATCCAAGTGAGGCCTTTATTTTTATTTTGTCTGTAAAAAAGAATTCTATATAATAGTTTCAGAATACATTTTTTTTTAATTCTATATGCTTTTTTGAAATTTAGTACAATGGCCAAAGGCGAGAAATCAAAATTATTTCTCTTTTGTACATCCCTAGAAAAATAATCTAAAAGTTGCTAAAAAGAAAAAAAGAAAATTCACACTCGAAAATGGCATTAAACTTTATATTTTTCAATTCTTCAAACATGTCTTTATTTACTAAAAAAAACTCTTGTGACAAACAGAAACGTGATGAATTTTGAAATCGCGCTGAAATATTACAAATAATTTTTTTGTAAAATAAATATTAAGTGTAGATTTTTTCTGTCCATTCTGAATTAAAATATTGTTTTTGTTAAATTATGCAAGCACCAATTTTCAAAGAAATTATTTTTTAATTTTATTGAATTATTTTTGGTAAGATTCGGGACGAAACTTGATATTGCATAATTGTTTTTTTTTTTTTAATGAAATAACACCTGGGATTTTTCTTTATATAACAAACTCCTAAAATACTATTTCCACAAAGTGTTCTAAAAAATAACCTATTCAGTAGGTACTTCCAATGATTCGATAAAAAATGAGCATACATGATGAACAAATGCTCAAAATTTAACAAAAACAAAGTTTTATCGTCAAAATTTTTGAAGAAGCAAGACCAAAGGACTTTTTGATGTACAAGTTATTTTTTTAAATCCTTTTTAGAAACTTCTATATTTTTTGGTTAAAAATCTTGTTTATCTGGCATCAACAGGGAATCATAAATTACTATGGGAAATTTTTTACGGCATTTTATATTTAAAAACATATTGATTTGAAATTCTTAAAAAATTAGATAAATTTTTTAAAAAAATTTTCAAAACTTTTTCACAAATTAATTAAACTATTTTTAAAATTTTTTTTTTTAAAAAATCTTGGTAAAAAATTTTTTTTTACAGCTATTTTAACTGCATTTAATTTTATGAAATTTCGAGAAAACTTTTTTGTAGCAGTTAATGTTTATATTAGTTATAAGAACCAGTCCTAGATAAATTTAAATCATCAAATTTTTTGGTCAAACAAGACCCTCAGTAACAGAAAATCTGCTCTGAATCGTAAAATAAAAATGCAATAAAACTAAGAAATTTAATTAGAAATGTTTTTTTTTTAATTGCTTTTATGAATAAAATACATTGTAAACACAACTGTCTTAAAAAATTCGATGAATAATGTATTTTTACAAGAACTGTTTTCATTTTTTAAAAATTAGAATAAAAAATAAGATCAGCAACTATAGTTTAATTAATTTAAAATTTATTGGTAATTTTCTAATATTTCTTCAATAAGCGTCTTCGTAAAGATAAAAGCCTAGGTACCTAAAATTCAATAAAATATTAGAATGTTTAAAATATTTTTTAAAAGATTACTGATTAACTAAAAAATTATCCGAAAAGGCGTTTAAATTGTATTCGTCATGTAATTTTACTACAAATATTTCCGTCTTACATAAATCTTAATAACAAGAGATTATCGATAAATGTGTCAACTCCTCATAAAAACAACCACCAACGCATAAAAATACTTTTTTTCTGTGATATTTTAAAATAAGAATAAGTAATATTTGTTTGAAACTTTAAATCACTTATTCGTCAAATAAAATTCAGGAAAGTATATTTGATTTGTGAAACATTTTTTGATAAAGAGAATTATGCTGTTAACAGATTTGTTAATATGGCCGATTTTAGCGATTTAAAAATGATCCAATCAATTTAAGTTGATTTTTAAATACAGTAAAGTATTTTGCTAGTTGGAAATATTAAATTCAATCTATTAGCCTACAATTAAAGCTGAAATAAAAGCCCCAAGAAAAATATTTTTTATCTTTAAAATACATTTTAACCATAGTTATTTTTTCTCTCGAGGTACCTACTATTTAGTATTCATTAACGAATAAATACTAAATATTTCGTTTGAATCAAATAATTTCCTGATTTGAGGAAATATTGTCTTTTATTTTCGCTAACGTTTTCTTTCACCCTCAGTGATCTCTTGCGTCTTAGTGGTTTTATCACCTTGCTTGGTGGAACGATTTAAAAAAAAGAAAAAGAAACCTACCTGATTATACTGAGCGGATAGGAAATGGGAGAGACACAAGGTGGGGGTGATGGTGTGAAGAGTGGGTAAGAAATAGAGGGGGGAAAAAAAGGAAACCGGATGAAAGAAAAAATAGAGGGTATATTAATATTAATTATAGATATCTAACTTATAGTTGCCTTTTTTTTGGTTTTGTCTCCGACGTTAATAAGAAGTAATTGAAAGATAATGGAATTTGAACGAAGTGAAATTGCTATTGTCTTATTTACTCACTGGTTTATGTCATGGTTTTGTACCCATGACGTAAAATAACCGAGAATAGATGACAAATAAGTCAAAGGAATCTACACAAACTTTGATTAGAGAGGATCCAGACTTGATTAGAAAATATCCTTACTACTACTTAATCGGTGACATTTAGTTTAAAAACACAGACGGGAAAAGAAGATCGAAAAGGAGAGAATGAGAAGATACAGTCGAAGGAAGAGTAAAAGAAGAGCAGAGGAAGGAGAGAATCTTGATTGTCAGTTATGTGCCATGCGTGATACATGCTTAGGCAGATTTTTTTTCCCCGCAGTAGGTTGCCATTTTTTCTGCCGTAGACCAGTTATAGAACCCGCTCTGTCCTGCTATTTACCGATAGCTAGAAGAAGAGTATACATACCTTTCCCAAGGGTATTAGCACGTAAGTGAATGTAATGGATTTGACTGGAATTCGAACTCGAGCCGCTATCCATTACACTACAGTTTCATATCTTAAAAAGATTCTGATCTGTGATCAGATTTTCAATTTATTTATTTATTTATTCTACTTCAAACCCCGTCCGGTACGACAGAACTGTTGTGGGTGTTCTGTTGACGCGTTGGTCTTATCTGAATGCATTTATTTTATGCATTTTTTGGGTTTAAAACTAAAAGTGTATCATCAGCCTACAAAAAATCATATATGAGATACAACGAAAGAAGCATAGACAGAAACCATAAAATGCTTTAGTATACATTTCAAAGAAATTATTGTATATTTTAAAGAACATATAGAAATAAAGAAGTTTTGCTTATCTGTTGGTGGCAACATGCTTTATCAGACGTCCAGGACGTCTGCCTCTTTCGGCTGTCGAAAAACGAAGAGAAAGTTTTGATTTTTGTTTCTATGGCGTTAAACCGCTTGTTCTGATGATATGAGAGAATTCAATATTTTATTTAAGTATTTTTTATAATCTAACATTTTATTGTTAATTATCACTCTTAACTATATTTTAAAATATTTTTATTGCTTAACTTTTAATTTTTCTTTTATTATTAATTATTTTGGTTCCAGACATAGTATAGTAATAAGGTTTAGTGGTTATTTAGTAATTGATTTGTTACTATCAGACTTCTTATATAGCTAAATTTGAACAACTCATTTTTCCAACTCCCTTTTCCCGTTCTAGATCATCCTGGGTATGACAACATCCAGAAGCAAGGCCTATAATCGGGAGATTGGAGGGTTTGGAGACCGTGGAACTACCTCTTAATTGTTGTTGTTCCCAGGTTCACTCTGACCCGGGGATATTAAAAAATTTTAGGGTCACAGCTATGACCCTCCCACCCAAAAAATCAACAGTATATTTTTACACTGTTTACATTATTCGGACTATTGTCCTCATCTTTGTCGCCATGTTTATGACAACGTTTCGGCCGTTATACGCTCCGGCCTTCAGGTGGTTGGAATGTCGAACTGAACCCTTTATTCCACGGCCGAAACGGTGTGATAAACATGGCGACAAAAATGAGGACAATAATCCGAATAATGTAAATAGTGTACATAATACCTCATCTCAGAAATATAGACAATATATTTTTCAATAAAATTACGAATAATACATTTTTTTTATAAAAATTACAATCAAAGCAACACTAAAAAATCTAAAAATATACTTTTATAGTAAAATTACCTACAATACATTTTATGATCTACAAACTATATATGTAAAAAACATAACTTTAGCCTGAAAGCATAAAATTACGTACACAATATGTAAATTTCGGCATTAAATAACCCACAGAGGTGTCGATATGTCGCTAAACAAAATCAACCAACTAACTAACCACCCCGTTCTATGGAAATGTTTGTTCTTATGGATCGATTAATTCAATTCGTAAAGGAAAATCCAGTGGATAGCGGCTTGGATTGAGGAATCGGAGAGCCGAGTTCGAATTCCAGTCAAATCCATTACATTCTAATACCGTGCGAGAAAGGTATGAATCCTCTTCTTCTCCCCCCGCCAGCTATGGGTAAATAACAGGACAGACCGGGTTCTTCTGGTCTACCGCAGAAAGAAATGGCAACCTACTGCGGGAAAAAAAATTGCCTCGTTAGTCATGTATTGAAAGCGTGTATCGCCTAAGCGTGTACCATGCATGGCACTGACTTTTTAAACGAAAATCAATCGATAAAATAACAAAACCCACTACAAAACTTAGTTGTGAGTAAAATTTTCTACTTGCCTCCCGAAACCCTTTTCCATTTTTAACACACTTTTTTGTCTTCTAATTTCATTATTGCCACTATCATTGCTCATAGAATCACAATTTAACATAGAAATAATAATAATAATAACCTAACATTGTTTTCTTATTTAGTTACCTGTTTAATATTTATAAAATTTCTAGAGAAGCACAAGTGCAAGGAGCCAGTATCGAAGCACCAGAATTTATGGAAGCTGACGTGTCTCCGCGGGACGTAGGTGATCATGGCTATCCACAATTTCCTGTCCTTTGTAGCTATTAATATATTTTATCTTTTCGTTATTTCCATTTACTGAAGTTATGCGCTGTATTCCTCTTGCCCACAATCTGTCCTGTGAGTATCAGATTTCCCCAGCCCTCATTATTTGCCCCAGAAATTTCAACTGTCTCTTCCTGGTGTTAAGTGTAAGTTTCCTTTTTGTTTTAATATTCTCTAAAACCTCTTCACTGCTCACATATTCAGTCCATCATATCCTCAGCATCCTTCTGTAGAACCACATTTTTATTGCTTCATCTTTGAAGAGATTGTCCAGTATTCACTGTCATGTGACAGGAGGAAAGCTATCACGTAGCAGTTCAGTACTCTCTTCTTTGTTTCTAAAGTTTTTCTATGTCTTAATACTCTGCTTAGCTTTTGGAATGCATCTTTGGCTATTTCATTGCGTCTGCGGATTTCAGTGTCACACTTTCCGTCCTCTGTTAGAACATTTCCCAGATATTTAAATTTTGGTCCTTATTTGATTTTGGTATCTCCGATTTGTGATTTGCATTTTGGGCTCATCCTTTTGTTAACAACCGTTCATTCTGTCTTCTTGTAGTTTAGGGTTAGTAGTCCATTCTTCTCGCTTTCATTCGCTACCTTCTGTAGGAACCTTTGTAGTTTCCTTTCCGTGTCTGCTATCAACACTGTGTCACCTGCATATCTTATATTCTTAAAATTGTGGCAGCATATAATAAATCCTGGTAGGACTTCTAATTCTCTCAGAATGGCATCGTTGTATAGGTTGAATAAGTCCGGAGAGAAGACGCATCCTTGTCTTACACCCTTTTCTATTTTTATATATCTTCTGAACTCATTTTCTATCTGTATGCAGACGATTTGCTGCCAGTATAGGTTCTTGATTATTCTAATATCCTTCTTAAAAATTTCTAAATTGCTGAGCAGTTCTAATAATTCTTTGTGGCATACTTTATAGAACGCCTTTGCGTAATCTGTAAAACACAGGTACACGTCCTTCTGCATTTGTATTGCTCTTTTTGATAACATTCTGGGCTTAAATATCGAGTTCTTTGTTCCAGTGGCTTTGACGAACCCGCACTGTTCTTGTCCTATCTCCCGTGTCATTCAACTGCGTGCTCTATTCATTACAGAATTCAAATATTATGTGGCTCATTAGGCTGATTGTTCGATGGAGCTCACATTCATTCACATTCAGGCAGTGCTATGGAAATAGATCTCGTTAGGTCTTCAGGGATATCTCCACTGTTGTCGATTTCTTTTATTATGGTGAGAAAGAAAAGAGTATGAGGAAGATTTTTCTATGGTGATAAACAAAAAAGTATATCAGAAGGATTTCTATGGTGACAAAGAAAAGAGTACTGAGCTGCTACGTAACATCTGTCCTCCTATACGGCAGCGAATGTTGTACGGTCTCCTCAGGGATGAAGAAGAAACTCGAGGCGGCGGAGATGTGGTTCTACAGAAAGATGTTGAGGATATCATGGACCGAGCATGTGAACAACGATGAGGTCTTGGAGAGGATGCAAACAAGGAAGAAGCTTATGCTTAACACAAGGAAGAGGCAGATGAAATTTCTGGGACACGTGATGAGAAAGGAGGGCCCAAAGAATCTGATACTCACGGGACGAATAGAGGGAAAAAGAGACAGGGGAAAGCAGCGCATGACATACGTGGCGGGATTGGGCAGGTGGATCGCGAAGCGTGGTCTGGGGGAGTTGGCAGAAACACAAAACCTGTTGAGAGCCACAAGGGACAGGGGGGGAGTGGAGGGCCATGATCGTCTACGTCCTGAAAGGACACGGTACGTAAAAAGCAAAAAGAATTTTGTCTATATCGAAATCATCTAAGGCTGCCAGTATCAATTTTACAATTCCGCCTGGTCCTGCCGCTTTGTTTCTGTTCAATTTGGCCAGTGCGTGTTCTACTTTGGTTTTTAATATTTCCTGTTCGTCGATATTTCTGTATATTCCCAGTTGTTCTCTTTCGTTGTGGAAGAATTCTCCGAAGTATTTTTCTTATTCTAATATCATCGTCCCGTCCTTTGATTTTATGCATTCTGTTGACGAGCATGTCTTAAAAAAATTAACAAATTGAAAGAATCTGTTGTGTCATTTTATGAGAGGCAAACAAGGCTAGAACTGATCAAGACCACCATAACTTGTCGGTCATCAATATACTTAGAGGAAATGATATTAATTTAGGTACTTCCAAAGAAACGCGATAACTAAGGTTTAAAATGAATTAAAATGAAAAATCTTTCAAGCTAATAGATTAATAATATTTATAATATGCAAAATACTTTTCTATATTTCTAAACTAATTTAAATTGACTGGAAGGATTTTTTAATCGCTAAAAATCGCTGAATTTAGTCACTTTTAGCCACCCGTCAGTTACTAAAAATTCTTTCAAAAATAAAATATACATTTTTGAAACTTTAATGGCGGAATATTAGCTGATTTAAAGTTTAATTAATCTGATTTGAAAGAAATATTAGTTATTTTTAGCTTAAAATATCGCAGAAATGCATTTTTAACATAAGTAGGTGTTTTGATTAGGTATTGACAGCTCTATTGACAGATTGACAGCCGGAAGATTGTTTGTTTTTTTTCTTCGAGAGACATATCAATAAAATTACTTGAGGAATATAATGCCAGTCCCATTTTTACATAAATTTTAACTGCCTAGTAATATTCTCTTTAATCTAATGTTTTATTGAATTTCAGGTACTTTGGCTTTAAATGTACTATAGTTACTGCTATTTAATATAGTTATTTTGTGATAATGTCGTGTATGGAAGTCCATATTTACAAAATTTGGCACGTTTATAACACACACACACACACACACACACACACACACACACACACACACACAAAAAAAAAAATCTAAATTCTTGTAAAAACATTGGAAGTCGATGAATGTACTATGCTTTTCCATTTATGATTAGTAAATATAGTTTTTACTTATAACAATATCATATAACCGGTACAAATTAATATAGAAATTTAAAAGTTTTAAAACTTTATAAATTATTCTAATTAAGATTTTAAAAAATTCTTTTAAAATTTCATCATTAATCAAAAAAAGATTTTTCTTAAGACAATGGTGTCCATAATATATTTTATTTATAAAAGCAATTGAAAGCTTTTCCAATTAAATAATGTCTTATTTTTATTACATTTTTTATTTTATGATTCATCGCAGAGTTTCGGTAACTGGGGGTCAAAAAAAAAAAAAAAAAATTAAAAAAATTCATAATTTAAACTCTCCAAAGAGTTCTGTATGCAGCTAACAGAAGCCTGATGCGGTACAAAAATTAATTTCTCAAAATTTCATAAAATTAAATAATTGAGAGTGGTGGTATTTTTTAACAAGGGAAAAAATGTTTTTTTACCAAGATGTTTTAAAGAAGAAACATTTGTAAGATAATTTCATTGATTTGTGAATAAGTCCTGAAAGTTTCATTAAAAATCCAGTTAAACAATTATTTCAGAAAGTTTTTTTTTTTTAAATCAATATGTTTCATTTGCAAAAAAAAAAAAAACGCTAATTTTTTTTATATTTTTTTTAATATTATATTTTGAAATATAATTTTTTAACCAAAAATTTCTTATGTTTTATAAAAGAAAAATTAAAATTATAATTTTTTAAAACATCCTTTGTTCTTTTCAATCTTGACAATAAAAAAATAGTCTTAAACCAACCATTTGTTTTTTTATTAAAAATTTGAGAAACAAATTTTCAAAATGTCTGCTCATTTTTTGGTGGATGCTTTAAATAAAAAAAATATTTATCAAATTAAATTATAGAAATTACATCGCTTGTTCGCATGTAGAAATTTGACTCCATTGCTTAATTTCCAGTAATGACGTCAGAGAAAACAAACAGAAGTCCTAGAAATGATAAAAAATGACGGACCCAGGCTTAGTCGGCATTTCATGAAAAAACTAAACAATTTCACAGAAAAACCCAAAAACTCAGCTCGGAATGATCAAAAAAAGGCAGCCTAAGAAAAAAACACGACGTGGCCTGTCTTAGTTGTTTACTGTTTCTTTCAGAAATGGAAAAAGAAAAAGGTATGAAGAGAGACCATATTTATTATTATAGCCGTTAAATTGCCAACACCTACCAAACTTTGTTTGACAAACAAATTTAAAAAAATGAAGGGAGCGGAAAAATCTTTTCTATGCCCATCTTCCGCTGTTGGAAGAATTTTTAATTTAACTTGGAGAGATTTACCTATGATCCGCAAAATACGATTAAGTCAAATAGATCTTTCAACCCAAAATAAAATTTATCAAACAGATTGTTAGCATTTCCATTTTACTATCCTGATTGTTAAATGGAGATTGGGAGGTGACAGATCACGTTTTCTAAAGGCCATTTAAAAAAACAGCCGACAATGGTGGAAAAACAACTCGACTCACGACAGCCAAATTCGGCAGGGTCAACTTCAATTAACTTCATAAATAATGTTGTCAATCTTCCTATATTTATCTACGATTTAATAACTACATATTCAATATGTCATCACTGCAGAATAATACAAAAGGGAATTATTGTGGAGTTGAACAACATTTAAATATGGCAATGTATATATATATATATATTTTAAGACCAGATAGGCAAGGAGCATAAGTTGAATAAAAAAACTCCAAATTAATTGGTTTTTAATCTCCACTGTTGATAGAATGAACATAGATAGATAGAAAGTATTGAAATTATGTAGATGTGTGGCCGTGGCTTTGATGTTGTGATCTTTCAAGACATGTTGAAGAAATTTTTTTTTTCCTGCAATAGGTTCAGATTTCTCCCTGCGTTAGACCGGGCCCAATAGATAAAAAGGTTGGACTTTGATTAAGTCCAAAGAAGAGCGCAAAGAAAGCAAACAAACCTTTCCAAGGGTATTATATATATATATACAAATATATATTAATAACAAGTTACAATACATGGAACGATTACAAAGGATGAAGTGTATGGGAATATTAGATGTATAGATAGATAGATAGATGAATATTAGATGTATTTATTTATTTATTTATTTTGTTATTTATATTTTTTCCACGCTATAAAATTGTTTGGATTCAAGGGAAATAATTCCATTTGGTTTATGAAAGCCTGATGAAAAAAAAAGAGATAAGATGCGAAGGGTCAATATTTTTATAGCAGCGATTTCATCCGACCCTTTTGGTGAAAGGGTTAAGTACTAAGAGGGTTAGTTAGTGTCCGACAAATGAAAAATTTTTTACCGGACTGGAGGCGGATTAAAAGCTCTTAATAAAGAAGATAGATAACTACTCGATGTCGAATTTAAATTCATTCAACTCGAAGTTGGTTAACCGTTAACTATTGTTTATTGAAAACTGACTTAACATCAAAGAAGAAACACCTAAAAAAAAAACGATTCCATTTAATAACCTGATCCAACCTTTTTAGAATTCAGTCTAAAAATATACATTTTGTTATAAAATAAATAAGAATATCTCGGCTGATTTACAGGCAAATACTTAAGAACGAGAACCGGATGTGAACGGGAGAAATGCCAGGTCAGAAAAATGACCATTAATGTTTTTTTACAAATGTTTCCGACACACGTGTTTTTCGAAAAAATAAAATAATATTTAAAGTTTTAAAATTTTTCGCAGGAGCATCAGACCAGTATTTAATGTAACAGGCGATTTAAATTTCTCGAGATTGGTTCTGGCGACATAAAATGGAGAATAAAGGGTCACACGGAAGTTAAACAGTCATTCAAAAATTTATTTCCTTTTCACTTTTTGTCAACTGAAAACGTGAGTTCAAGCACAATGTCTACAGACTGGCGGAAAGCATCAGTCATTTGATAGAAGGAAGGGCGGATCTCCTTCAGAGAATTAAAAAAGTGCCCGAACCCGTTTATAGACGTTAAAAAACAAGGTATTTTTTGACCCGAGCCAACAGATTGTAGGAATTTTTAGATCAATAAACAATTTGACCTTATTGAACCAATTGCCCAACTATTAAAACAGGGGGACTGAATATTGTCATCATCATAAAACAGTTGAGACCTGTCATGTTCAGCAGCTGTCATTTATAGCACCAACCACCGTCAACATAATGTAGGTCTTAGGAGAGATCGACCAGATCCGAAAACCGGCTTTGAAAATGACCTAAAAGGTGGCTCACAAAAACCCTTTCACGTTCCTGTTGAAATAAAAGACTGTAAACCATTTCTGCTGTTTCAATTTCTTTTGAGATAAACCATACGCTTGAGATCGAATAACAATTTTGGTCTAAATAATGCGTTAACAAATTTTTAAATGTTTTATGGACAAGATTTGAAAAAGATAATTTTGTATTTGTCTATCTGAAGACGATGTTTTAAATTACAATTTCTAAATGCACTAAAAATTTTTGTTGAAAACAAAAAAATGACCGTGTTTATCAAAGGATATCTAGAAATATTATTGTTTTTAGTAACCAAAATAAAATAGTTCATCCATGATGCAAAGCAAATATATGCGCAGTCAGTCCAAGCCAGATTATAAAAAAAAAAAGAACGTGGATCTTGCGGGTTCTGGAAAATTGCAAATCCAATACTCAGTAGAGGAAAACCATCAATGCTCTCCATTAAAAATCCAAACAACGAAAATGAATTAATCGTTATACAAATCTAAGTGTCAATCAAATAAAATTTCTGAAATTCAATAAATAGAATGAATCAATCCTGAAAAAAAAAAATTTTTTTAGGGCACTTTTTCGATTTTTTTTTTTAAATACTTCTTTCGATTCTTTACATGAAGTGACTTTGCATTTCAGCTGAAAAAAAAAATTTTTAGAAGTTAAAAGAATTGGCAGATGAATTCTCTCAGTTGTCTCTGTAATTGGACAGAGTGTTTTCATTCGGAACTTCTCTATCAACAAAAGAAGGGCAATTGAAAATAATACTGAAAACGATGGAAAATTGGTAAGTTAATTGAGGCCGCGCCATCCCATTGCACCAGAGGGGAGCGATTTTACGTCCACCGAGGCCAGCGCAATCTGATTACAATCAGTGAATATAGAGAAATTTTTTTCAGCTTATGAATAACAAAATTATTTCCCCCTTGGAGAAACAATAGACCTTGTGTCGATTCTCGTCCTAGTGGGGGAACAGCAAAATAAGGCATTTCAGCAGAACACATTTTAAAGAGCAAAATTTAATCATAAAATGCTTTTTTTTTTTTTGCCATAATAGACTTTCTAAAACAAAATCACGTACGTATTTTTTTTAACCAATATAAAACTTTTACGTTTAAATTACAAACACAAATGTTGATGTCTTTAATTTTTTAAATTTTGTTGTTTATTTGTTGAAATTTATATCGGTCTTGTTTGTTTTCTTTACATCTTGAGTTGGATTCAAGCGTGAAAGTTTGATGTTCTTGTGTTGACTTTGCATTTTTCAGCAGGAATAAACAGCATCTGTTCCTAATTTAACAACACGTAAACCCACACGGTCCGGAAAAGTTGATTGAGGAACACCTTAACAAAAAAAAATTTGTGTTGACAAACACTATGATTTTAATTCTTCCAGAATAAATTGTTAAATTCTTATCTGTTAAGTTCATAGAACCAGTGAATGAATAAAAAAAAAATCTTTTAAAAATGAAATTACCCTGAAATAAATTCAATTTTGACATTGTTAAGGAAAAATGGGGATTGTTACACAAACTGACCAGCTATAGAATCACGGTCCTGATCTTCATCTAAAAAATAATGTGAGTTAGGTGTAAATGAAGATTGTTTTTATTGGCCTGTCCTCTAAAGACATGAAATAAATAGCAAGACAGTCCCCAAAAAATACCTACAAAAAAATGATTCTGTCCAAGAGAATTACTCAGATCTTCCGCTTAAATAAATATAATGTGCAGAAAATAAACAGTTTAATATTTTTCAGCCATCTTGAAGATCAGTGCCTGTCATTGTTATAAAATAAAATAAGACATATCTCGGCTGATTCACATGCAAATACTCAAGAGCGAGAACTGGATGTGAACGGGACAAAGCCCCGTCACAAAATTACCATTTTCTTTCTTTACAAATGTTTCCGACACACGTGTTCCGGTCGAAAAATAAAATAATATTTAAAGTGCTCTATTTTTCGTCCAATAAAAATACTTCCCACCTAATTATACTCGCTTCATTTCTCGAGCCTGTTAAGCCATAAAAAAAAACGCTATAAAAGGGGTCACAGGGAAGTTCAACAGCAGTCAACAGGTGGCCACAAAGGAGACCGGTCACGTTCAGCAGCTGTCAGCAGGAGAGCGTCAACCACCGTCAACATGTGTGAACTACTATGAGAGATTGACCCCGAAAGATCCGAAAGCCGGCTTATGAACTATTTTACTGTTGTCCTTTCTTGCAACCAAGGTAGCATGTCCCTAAACAGCTCCCTCACGTTCCTGTTGAAATAAACCACGTAAATCTATTTCTCCTGTTGTCGTATTTCTTTCTCGATGCCATAGCAAAAAGATACCATTGTAGACTTTGATTTATTTTTTTCACTACTATATCGCTATTACTAAAACCATTCACTACAATATCGCTATTACTATAGACTTTCACTACTATATCGCTATTACTAAAACCATTGACTACAATATCGCTATTACTAAAACAATTCACTACTATATCGCTATTACTAAAACCATTCACTACAATATCGCTATTATTATGTCAGATGTTTGGACGAGTTACATCCCTTAATACCACCAACTCAAACCTTCACAACTAGGACCTGCCATGTTGTCTTTATAATGACAAACCAACTCTATTCACTTTGTATTCTTTTGTTAAAAATCAAATTCCACTTAAACAGCTACTCCCCCAAAACTGTTACTTTATTGAATATACTCCCAAGAGAATGCTTCCCTGACAACTACAATCTTGGCCTCTTTAAGTTCAGGGTCAACCAATATTGATCATACTAGTCCTCATAATATTCTCTTACTTCTCCTCCCCCTCCTTACAATCTCACTCTGTCACATTCTACTTTGAGTAGGGTCCCTGGGTGAACTATAAGTAAATAAAAAGATTTAGTATTTCATTCATAGATGATAATAAATTTAACATTTCCTTAATATAGTCTAAATTTAATGTGGCCAAACTTGACTTATGAGTGTTCAATGCTAAACCTGAGTGTCTTTTACCTGCTAGTAATAAATTTAAATCATTTCCTTAGTCTAAATATGCTAAAAGTCTGTGCAGTTTGGGTCTCAACAGCAAACTAAATCCTAATGAGACTGTTTTTATTCCATGCTAATACGAATATATACTTGAAGAACAAGGTAGATAAAATAAGTAAAGGTTTATTATAAAAAAACCACTATGATAAGAATAAAGATAGCAGTTATACACAAGGTTGTCGCAAGTCAATCCAGTAGTGATTACTACTATTAGAAAGTCGGTAGTTCTCGCGTAAGTTTGAGTCGTACTTAACAGATCCCAGCTAGTATATTTACAAACCTCCCCACACAATAAAATGTGGCACAAGGCCTGGTTTAATGTGGGGCATCCGTGCCCAAGGCTAGCCAAAAATTCCTGTAGACCCTGTATAAAATGGGGTCGGGTAGCTGTTTCCCGACACGAGACTCTGCCCTTTGGCATAGCCTCATCTGGGGATCATCTCTGCTTGGAGGCAGAGAGTTCGACCAGCACAGCTGAAAAAGATTTCAGCTAGTCAGTATCTAGCAACTACCCACTCAGTCATATGTGGCACAAGGCTAAATTTGTTGTGGGATTCTGAGCCCGTAGTCTCAGCCAAAAATTCCCCATAGAAGCAGCATAAACAGATTCGGGTCTGTCTACCTCCTTGGACAAGACTCTGCGCTTCAGTATAGCCTTGTCTGGGTTCCTCTTTGCTTGAAGGTAGAAAGTTCGACAGCACAGCTGAAAATATTTCAGCTAGTTGGTATTTACTAGCCAGCCACCCCACGAGGGTAGATGTGGCACAAGGCTGAGTTTAATGTGGGACATCCAAGCCCTTAGACTCGGCCAAAAATTCCCCGTAGAACCCGCATAAACAGGATCAGTTTGGTCTACCTCCTTGAACGAGACTCTGCCCTTTGGCATAGCCTAGTCCAGGTTCCTCTCTGCCCGAAGACAGAGTTCAACCATATAGCTGAAAAGATTTCAGCTGGTCTCTCCAGTTTGTTGACTTACAGATACTTATAGGTGGTTACTACCTATAGTGTAGTCACTGATGGGGGTGACAGGCTATTCCATTACATCAGAGACAAAACAATGGTATTGCTTTTATCAGAATGTTTTCATTTGATTTGACTCAGAAAAGCAATGATTTGATAACAATGTGCATCTGTGTTTTGACATAACAGCTTTAGCACATCCACAATTTACACTTCTCAATTACCAGTTAGACATTGACACCAGTCAGCATGCAGTTGGTGCCTCATCCTATCAAGTGATTGATAAAAAGCTTGTCACTCTTTAAAAGAAAAAAAAGTTGACATAAGTCCAAATTAAGTCCAAAATGTATGATCCTGTAAATGTACACATATATGTATGTATAAAGATATGAACACATATAAGCATGTTGGACAGCACAATTTATTCCATTGGATGATCTGGTATTACCCACGCTCTATAAATCTATAATTCAACTAACTTACATTAATCTTAATGGACTTAAATTTAAATCCTGCATTGCTTACTAGGACAAAAACTATTTACTGTGAATCCCAGAAAAACACATTCCAGGGCCATTAGAAGAAACACCACATAGTAGGAACTTAAACTACAAACAAAAATCCTGGCCATAAATAAACTCCAAACCCAGACTGCTTCCCCTGGGATAAGATACCTTATGTCCCCACCAATCGCTAACACAAACCCACTATCATTAACAAGGCTAGAGGAAGACTGACTTTGAATATATATTTATAATGATACTCTGAGACAAGCACTTAGAGGCTGACTATAGCCATGTGAACACCTGTACTATATATATATATATGTATATAATTAACTATTTCCAAGCTGTGTGTATACAACACATATGTATGAAAACATTCAGTATTTTATATTTATTGAAGTAGACCAGTTTGTGCAGTTACGAGAAGTTTTTCTATCAAACAATTTGAAGGCATAAAAAATGATTGTAACTGTAAAATAAAATCAGTATGTAAATAATCAACAAATATTGTGATATTTGAGTATTTATTCACATGCACTTCAGAATATTAGAAAAAGAAAATACTTTTTTTTTACTATTCATTAATATTTAGACTGCAGAAGTTCTATAAAGAAATAGAAAAAAGCAATTTGTTTCATAAGATTGTGAGAATGATGAAAAACAGAAATATTGGTGGAAATCAATATAATTCTTTTGTTTGTGAATAAATATTACCTTCTTTTATTGACCTACAGTTTATATGATGGACTCTTCCATTGAGTTCGACGTATGAGGTTCCGACGACCACAAACTAATTATCTGCATGCCTATGATGGGCATGATTTTTGAGACCGACTCAAGAATTGCACAAAAGACCAAAAACAGTACAGGAGAAGGTATTGTATCCAAGTGCAGCAGGAACACTGTTAGATGTCTTATTTTGCTTTATTGTTTCATGTCGTCGACTGATGCTTACTTCTCAGTGCAGCTATATCAATGTTGTACTTTTTTAGCTCTAATGTGATCAGAGCTGTTTTTCTTTCTGGTGCTGAGTTGTTGTCCTGGAGAGTTCGTACATTCCAAGTGCCAAGATGAAGTTGATGTTGAGTCATAGAGTTTCATAGAGTAGCCGGATATGTGTGGAACTAATTAGATGTAGTTGTCAGAAAACCAACACAATGATTTGTTTCAAGTGGTGAAGGCTTTTGTCAGACCATCCACACTTTTTGGATCTGTCGATAAAAAAGTATCGGTGCAAAAGAGTTGCCACAGAAACTCCGAACGACAGTCCTCATGGGTTATTATCGCAGAGTTTAACCTCTCTGGATCACAGTCAATACCAGCCAGTACACGCCTATTGGCAGACACATGCAATATAATGACTGGGTTAAGATGTCATGAGTTTTCCTTTCTATCTGAAGTCATTTTATGATGAAACCAACACTAAAAGTATTGCTAACCAAAGGTCAGAGAGACTCCTTTCACCCTCATCAAGGGTAGCTAGCTTGCGCCGATTCTCAACCTGGTACTTTACATATATATATATATATATATATATATATATATATATATATATATATATATATAAACTGTAGGTCAATAAAAGAATACGTGTTTGTGTATTATAATCTGATTGTGTATGTATTGTCTTTTCCAAGATTTCATCCTCCCCTGCCTATATCACTACTTCAAATGTATCTAAGTTGAAGGGAAATTAACAACACACTAAGACTACCCCCCACCCTTTAAAATGGCTAAAGAAGTCACTGAAAGTGCTTGGGACAATGGACAATATGGACAATTTTTGCACTCCTTTACTTACAACAAACGAAAAGAGTAAGAATGCTGGAAAAACTAAATAAAAAATTAATTGAATTTTCCTTGTGTGTCATATTCAACGAAACATGTTTAAAAGAAAGGTTGCTACCTAAATATACATTAATTAATATATGTGTGTGTATGTGTGTAAAGCATGAATGCTGTTCTCATAAAGATTTATTCACTACTAAAACTGCAGCCTCATCAGTGTGGTTGCAGTCTGATACTCTAAAAGGAGTCAGCAGTCATAAACAGTGTATGTGTGTGTGCATAAATCTATTTGCACATGTGAGTGTTTGATTAAAATACATGAATTATCAATTAAATCAATAAATATTGATTACTTATAAGTATATTTTTCTGAATTACTTTTATGAAGAATTTTCTTTGATTGTATTCTGTGCCATGTGTATAGATATGCAAATTAGAAAGTTATGTAATTTATATATCTTTTTTTAAAATAAGTGCTCAAAAAGTCTGTACTTCTACCAAGATGATATTTTTTTCAGTTCCCATAAGAAATGTCTATTCTAAAAATACTTTAACCCTAAATGTCAGCCTATAAAATAAAGGTATTTATAAGGGTAATTGAAGGACAACTGCCAATCATTAAAACTAACACTAACCTCATAGATGTCCATTTTTAGCTTTGATAGATAACCCCTTAGTCACTGGATGCAGTGTTGTTAGACTATTTTGATTTTTGGCCAAGTGTATCAAATATCAACAAATACAATGTTTGCTTTTCTATAAAAAAAAAACATTTTTTTTCTTCTTATCATTTTCCCAAATTCAGAATTTTACCCTCACTGCAAACTAAGAATATCCTTTTTCTATATTTTTAAGAAAAGTAATTAATATTCTAAATATTTTTATTAGCAATTGAACTCTTTCTTAATGCAAACGATCCAATCTTCAGCCCTTATCAGGTGTGTACATGAGTGGGAGTCTAGTATGCCTAATGTGGCTGAAATGCATTCAGTTGTTTTATTAATTACACTCTTTTCTTCTATCCTTTTCTTACCTTGAAAAAAAAATGGGTTTCTTCTCCAAAATATTTTCTAAATATGTTTCAAGTTTCAATTTTAAATCATTTTTATGACTGTAATATTTCATTTTTTTATTGTTTTATTTTTGCTATAATTGATTATATTTCTTCTTGAAATTTCAATTTATTTTTAAAGAAAATATTTGGCAATTTTGGCTTTGTATCCAATTTATCAACAAATTCTTTATTAATTTGCTGCTGTCAGATTTCAAGAGAAATTTTACTGTTTGATTTTAACATTTTCCATAAAACTTTTCCGTTTTCAAACAAATTTACTTTTTCTTGCTTAAAATACAGATAAACATTATTTATCCAATATTTCTATTAACAAAGGTTTTTAATTTGTATTTTTAGTTTTACCGTTTATATTTTAGTGTTCTTTAATGGATTCTACTGCGCCAATCCAAGATGAAATAATTTGTTTTCTTCAACAATTACTTGCTGAATAGATTTCTCTCTTTAATAAAAACAGATGACCACAAAACTAAAATTAACTGTGCATATGTGTGTGTGTGTGTGTGTGTGTGTGTGTGTGTGTGGAGGTCAATCAATAAGTCTGTAGCCTGACAGTTGAATTTTGAAAGTCAATACTATTTTTAATATAATAAACTGCAATTCAACTGATCTGCTGAATATGACAAACAATTAAAATGGATGTCAACAGAGAGTGGCAGGAATCCATGAAACCAGATGATGATGATGATGATGATATTATTCTTTCTATGTCTTTTGTAAATTATTCATAAATTCTAAATTATTCAAACCTGAAAAAAGTGACTAAAATATACAAAAGTTATTATTTTAATAAATTAATTTAATTCATAATATTTCAGTTGAGAAAAAAAACTTTCTTAAAAGATAATTTTTCTTGGAAACTGATTGTTGAAAATCCAGCAAATTTTACTTAAACAAACCTTAATTCAGAAAATTCTCCCAGTCCAATAATAGACAAAAAAATAATAGAGAATCTAATCAAGATTTAATAATAACAAATGTTTCATTTAAGAAATTTGGTCAACTTAAGTGTATGTCTATTATTACTACTACTATTACTATGAGATGTAATTAAGAAAAAAGTTTTAATTGATGAAGATGTGTTTTTTAAAAGGCAATGTTTGAGATTTTTTATGAATTCGTTTACTTATTATAGAAAAATAATTTGTTCTTCTTCAATTAATTATTTTGCCAATCTTCACTCTTGCTGTGTTAATCATTCTGCAGTTTCTTCAAGTGTTTGTTTTATTCAGACATCCACTAGAAACGTTCAACAGAATTCTTTCATGAGTTAATTCTTTCTTTCATTTTGACTTTACTTTTACTACTGCTTAGTTTTTACACTCAATTTACAATTAATTCACCCCACCCTCCAACGTTTAAAAAAAAAACAAATGAAAAAGAAAAGGGCTTCTGACCAGAAAGACTGGAAAGTATACAATAAAAATAATGATTTGATAAATTAATGGGATAATGATTTAGAGATTTATAAAAAAATCTACTAACAAGAATGAGCTTATCAACTGTAACAGGATAAAATCTGGAATAATTATCAGATTCTATTTAAGAGCATTAAGAATCTGCAGTCCCCAATACTTACCCAAAAAAGAAATATACATAGAAAACACTTTAAAAAAAACTCCAATGTCCCCATTATTTCATTCACAATGCTAAAGAGAAAGACATACAAAATATACATCAATGACAATAAACTAGATAAAAACAGACAAATGCTACTAGCTACGAACTCTTTAACATCTACTATCCAAAACAATTTATCCAATCTTAACAGTATCAACATAATTACATTGAAAACTATTATGGATATGATCAGAATCCAAAATATCTATAACAATAATATAATAAAGTGTCACAACTGCTCCTCCCAATATATTAGAGAATCTTACAGAAATTTAAAAAATATATCTATGATCACAAAAAAAATCTTATACACAACAATTTATCAAATGCATTAGTTATACATAGAAATAAATTCAAGCACAACTTTGATCTAAAGAATGCCACACTTATTAAAAGAGAAAATAACTTAGACAGGAAATTCTCAAGAGTGCTGCTATTGAATCTTATAAAAATATAAATCTGTGCCAAAGAATTTTTCAAATATCTTCATCCTTGAAAGAATTACTCCTTTCCCAAACCAATAGACATGATCATAAAAATGTTAAAAAATTAAAAGAAAATGGTTGAATTTATAACATCTTGTTATTTAAAATAATACATAAATTGATCCCATACTAAAATAATTTAAATACTAATTGCACGAAATTAAAAAAATCAACATTAACATCATTTACTCACTTTTGTTTATTAGGCATTAAATTATATCACTTAGCATCTTCCATAATTTACCTTGACTTTTCAGTTAACCTGATGAATATTTATAAGCATCTCTTAAATTTAAAAATGTTGAAAAACTAACATTTTTACTTTTTGTTTATAAATACTTGTTGCAAAATAAAATCCTTACATTTGCCTTGATAATGTCCATCAGAGGACAAAAAATGTTGGTCAAGATAAGTTTTTCTTTTGTCTTTATATATATATATATATATATATATATATATATATATATATATATATATAAAGAATAACAAGAAAAATGGATTTTCTGCTTGCGTTTTTCTTTTTTGAAACAACATTGAAAATTATGCTGCTTGAAAGCAATTGATTCAATTTAAATTATTTTAGTTTTGTTTTCCAATTCCTGTTAAATTTACTTCCTTGTAATATTGTAATCATGACCCTAGTATTATAATAATAATAATAATGTTGGCCTCTATGTCATAAACTAGCATTGAGAAATGATTGTTTAAATATGAAATAATGCTCTGAATATTAAAGTATTCTGTGTAGCACTTTGTAGATTAAAAAATACAATGAAAGCTTGAGAAGAATTAAGAAATTTGGAAGAAAAATTAAACTGCATTTAATAAGTTTTATAATGTATGAGGTTTGTGTATTAGTATTTATAGAACTTAAGATCTATTTGTTGCTTTCACAAATTTGCAATTTCTTGATGACTAAAAAATAAAATGAAACAAAATGAATTAATTTTAATTAATCACAATAAAAATAATTCATAAAAATCTGCCAAGTTTTGCATTCAAAGATCTCAAAGTATCCAAATCACTTTTCCTTTTCAAATGTTCAACCAATTATTTTTCACTTTAAGAAAAAAAATCATGAAACATTTTGTTAAAGTTGCATAATGAGTGACATCCAATTTTATGAACTTAATTAAAAAATCTGATTTTCTATTTTTGTATCTATTTTTAATTGTTCTGTTATTTTGTGCTTAATTTGTAATTAAAACTGGTGATTAATTAAGAAAGATTCTATCCTTTAATTAAGGCACACATGTGAGTTAATTTCTCTTTTTAAATTTTTATATTTGATTTAATGTTGAAAAGTCTATAGGAATACTTCTTCAATGTGGCGTCATTCCAATATTGATTGTCTGAGCAATCAGTTCTTTAATATTTGGTTGATAGGAAAAGAGAATTTTTGAAAAATATTCATAAAATTCATACAAAATTTGGTGACACAACAATGATGATGATGATGATACCACACAAGAAGATGTCTTATGTCTCAGATGAGTTACAAGAGGGAGAGAGAGAGAGAAGAGAGAGAGAGACGTTTAGAACGTTTGGTTGAAAAGTGAAATTAATCCTATTGAAAATTTCAAAGACTAACCACAAGAATAGCTTCTGACTTGAAAGAAGAAGAAAGGTTGGAAGAATCCTTCATCTTTTCCCATTAGTGGCTTGGCATAAAAAAATGAACAAGGGTCAATAATTACACACACACAAAAAATAGATTAGACATATAAAGATGAGACATGCACACATCTATGTCTATATTAACAAAGATACCTGCTGTAGAGAGATAGCTAGCAAGCCATTACTTTCCGAGTTCGATTCTGACTGGGAGCTTCATAGTTATGGCCTTATATAAGGCTAATCTAAGTTTAACCTTATATAAGGCCATAACTATGAATACTACACAATTATTCATAGATATTCACATATTATTATATATATATATATATATATATATATATATATATATATATATATATATATATATATATATATATATATATATATATATATATATATATATATATATATTTCTAATAGTCTTAGAGATAGGTGTGACTTATGTTTAGAAGAAAAAATTAGAATAATAAAATACAATAACCAAAGCCAACTATTAAATCAGAGGAATGAATTAATGTGTTAAAAAGTCGACATAAAAACAAATTCAAATTTCCATAATATAGGTTTAGCTTAGTTAGCTACTATATTTCCATAATATTCACTCTCCCTTCCACTCTTCAAATGTCAAATGTATAACTAATTCTAATTTCTATATTCCTCACATTATAACCTCTTTACAATATATTAATTTATAAACTTTCCCCTCCTCTAAGATCCTCCAACTCTCTTTCCATTAATCCCTTACATCCTTTTATCTATATATTTTAAATTTATTTTTAAATCACTTTTTATTCCTCTTTTAATTTTAAATTAATATTTCATTCTTCATAGAACCCCAAATTAATGTCATAAAGTTAATATTCGAGTTTAATTTTATAAAACTTCTTCCCTTTAAGTCAAATACTTTCCGTCCTCCCTTGACCCCTGTCTTGTGCCTTTCGTCTGACTGAAACATTGAAATGGATAAATTCTGTATTAGATTTAAACAGTTTTTTTTTTATTTTAGCCTTCACAGTTAAATTTCTATTCCTGACACAAACTCAGTCCACACCGGGGTTGATAAGACAGACAACCGATATCTTCATCTGCCGAAATAGGCTATTCCCCATATGAGGTGATTTTAGATTTTATGGTTTATTAATTATTTGCTCTGTAATAATAAATGCATTAAACTGTTTTTGTGGATCAGTTTTAATATTTTATATTACTAGGATACACTTGGATTACATAGCAATGGATTTGTTACCTTTACTATATATATATATATATATATATATATAAACATATTTTATATATATATATATATATATATATATATATATATATATATCACACACAAACACACATATATATATATATATATATACATATATATATATATATATTTTGAACAATAAGAAAATAAAAATTAAAAAATTAAAATCATTAGACACACTGGGTTGTAGATTAATATTCTTTCGTTTTTTTATTATTATTATTCCATTTAGATTCCTCGATTAAGATAAATGGCTATATATATATATATATATATATATATATATATATATATATATATAAAAAAAAAATTTGCATACTGATTAAAAACACACGTATATATATATATATATATATATATATATATATAAAATGTGTGTGTCTTGTGTGTGTATATGTATGTATGTATGTTAAAATGCTGAAAAAATCAGTTAGACCTATTTCCTCAAATATGGCCAAGTGAATAAACCTCAAACTTTTAGAGGTAATATTTTGATCAGATTACAAACTTTTCAGCACTCCATCATGTGTGTGTGTGTGTGTGTGTGCACATATATTTTGAAATATATAATTTAAAAACCTGCTGCTTTCTTAATACAGAAAATATGAGTCTGAATATTTTGCTATAACTTCTTTGAAACAATTTTTGAATATTTACACACACACATTAATATATATATAAATATATATATATATATATATATATATATATATATATGCACACAGATGATGTAAAATTTGCACTTTGAAATTTAGATCCATTTTTAAATCTTTTATGGAACCAAATTGTTATGTACTGGGATGGAAGAACAAATATAAAGAAATTCCTTCAAAGAATCTTGGATGTCATTAAAGATTTTAGCCTGAAAAAGTTTCATACTTTGGGGACTGAAATTCTGTGCTTTACGTTTTGAGTTACACCCAAACATTTTCATTTTTCATTCTTGCAGTCATATTCTGCAGTTATAGCAACTAAAACACACACACACACACACACACACACACATATATATATATATATATATATATATATAAACATACACACAATTTTATAAGAATTCATATGTGTAGATATTTTAATAATGTTAATCTGGCTAAATTGTGGTGTATCCAGTGATGGAAAACATTAGCTGTGACATATATAAACTAACTTGTCAAGAATTACTTTTCTGCTTTGGAATTATAAAATTCACCAAAATTTACAACTGCTTGGTTGGTGAGGTATGTTATCATTCATCAAAGATCAACTGAGAAAGAAAGCTCCTAATTAAAAAAATCACTGCAGGTGTGATGTGCCTATAATAATTGCTAAAAACATGAACTGTTGCTATTATCCACAAAAAAAACAGGTTGCAAGATATGAATTTGGCAGTTTTTAGCAAATCAAAAGGTTTTTTTCATTAAGTTTTTTATTCCTACATGTGAGAGTCAAATGGTAAATTTAGTTTATTGTTCTACTCTAATGAATAAATAAAATAAATAGAGAGAGAGAAAAAAATGTTATTTTTTGAGAATTGATAAACTGTTATCTTTATAAAAGATTGAATAGTAAAGTGTTTTTAAGAAGAAATTTTTAAAAATTATATCTTTTTATTTAATGTATTTTATTGAAGAATAAAATTGGTTAATCTACTTATCATTAAACATTGTTTATCCAACAAGTGGCCTAGTTGTTGGTGTCTAATTGAGTGGCCTTCTTAGTCTGCAGACCTGACTTGGAAAAAAATTCTTCAGATGGCAGTAGGAAAGGGAGTGATTAGGTGTTATGAAACCAGCAGCTTGAAAAGAAAAGAAAAAAATAATGACAAGTATGCTCATTAGAAAGTTTGGCTCTCTGCTGAAGAATTGTAGAAAAACCCAGGATACCATGATAGGGAACAATTTGAAAAATTGCCACATTAAATTAATAAGTGTTTAAAAACTGTACGCTACTTTTGGACCACAATATATATCATATATACAGTGTATGTGTGTTTGTGTGTGTGTCCAAGCAACTCCTCTGCTCCCACTGGTTCGATTTCAATGATTCATAGCTCATTCAAAAGTCTTAGAAAAGTTAGGTGCAAGGAACGATTTTCGTTGAGCTCAGATTCAGGGTTGCCACATTATGTGAGGTTAAAAATATATATTAATATATTATACTAGCCATTATCGTTGCATTCATGGTTCAAGAGGAGTAACTCTTATCTTCCTTTTGTATCCAAAATTGCATTGACCATTTTATTATAAATAGCTTAAAAAGCCGCCCTATCAGGTGGCATTTAAGCTAGCTCCTGTGGAAGACTCTTAGTTTAGCCATCATCTCAATAGCTAGTGAGGAGTAGATGCTATAGGCATCAATAAACTACAGAAGAACTCAAAATTGATTGCTGCATTTAAGTATTGAATTAATGTTTAAGCTTACCTTTTAAAAGTTCAATGATAATTCTTCTGCTGCCACTTAATTTAAAGACAATTTGATGTACGTAGATCCTTATTTTCCGTACAAACAATTATTTTTATTTCATGGGTGACAGAACAGGGGACAATTTATAAGATAAAATTAATATAGTGTAAAGATGGAAAAAAGAAATTAGAATTAGTTATACATTCAACATTTGAAGAGTTAGAGAAACATAATAGCTAATTAAGTAAAACCTATATTATGGAATCTATATGAATAAATGTGAAATTGGAGCTCAATTCTCCCACAAATTCTGAGATTAAAATGCCCCAGCGCTACTTTATAGTAGGTATTTACTTGAACCACCATAGAGTCAGTTTTTGTGACATAAGGTCGGGTTTAATGGGAACAAAATTGCCAAGTCCCCACAATGTTGTTTACACTGGCCTCAGTGCTTGCACTCATTCCTCTCTCTGGTGCAATGAGAGGGTGCAGCCTCAGGTAGTTTTTCCCCAGGGCCAGGCACCTCTCAGTATAATTTTCCTCATTTGTAACTCTGTTCTTCAATGGAGCCACACCTTAGGGAACTCTGCCCAAAGGCAGAGACGCAACTAAGAGATGACAAATAAATGTGTTACAAACTACTTTATAGTAATTTAGTATTATTTGGTATTTACTTGACACCACCATGAAGATGCATTTGTGACACAAGGTCAGTTTAAAATGGGGAGCCTTAACACATACACTTGGGCTAGGAACAAAATTTCATTGAGCCTTCACAACTGTTGTTTTATTGGCCTAAAAGTGTTTGCACTGAAAATCTCTCTGGTGCAATGAGATTAAGCCTCAGGCAGCTTTTCCCCAGTACCAGGCACCTCTCAGTATAATTTTCCTCAATTAATTGACTCTGTTTTTTTGACGAAGAATTTTGAGCACACTCTGCCCAAAGACAGAGATTTTTGCAAATGAGAGAGATTAAAAATGTTTGTAAACAAATTTAAAAACAAAAAGTATTGTAAAAAATTGATTTCCATAAAACATATTAAATTGATGACAAATTTAAGTCTTGGTTTTGACAGAACAAAAATTTTTTAATGTGGGGACCCAATTGTTTAAATTTTGGGCCAAAATTATCTTTGAAATGAGATTAGCTTGTCCTGTTGGTCAGTGCTGGTTACAATTTTTTGGTTTTAGTTTTTTTTCTGTTTTTTTTAAAATGATACTACCATTTTTGCAGGACAGAACATCAGACATTTTTTTTATCATTTATTAAAAAACTCAAGAAAGTTTTTACATTTGTTTCAATATATCTTTATTATATATTATCTACTTTCTAAAACAATATGACTCTTCAGGTTTAATTAATTTGCATTTGATTTTAATTTTTTATTTCATTTTTGTTAATTAAATTTTTTACTTTTTTGAGATTCAAGGATTGTTTTTAATTTTCACATCAAAAATAGTTCTTTTAGGAATATCATCTTATATAGCGCAGAAAAGTGTTTGAAATTTGCATATTACTTGGCCTTCAACAAGTTGGCATCTGTTTGTAAAACTTTCCTTAACTATAACAAGCCAATTTATGAATGAAATGTTCATTTATTGACAACATTTCAAAATTTCAAGTAGTGAATATATCTTACTTTGATCAAAGTGAAAGCATTTAAGGGTAAATCCTATACAGTATTTTGTATATATATATATATATATATATATATATATATATACACACACACACACAAAAGTGAAGTTGTGCCTGCCTAATTAATATTGAAGGCATTTTTAGAAAGTTTTTCAAAGTGAGATGCAAAAAAAAAAAGTTTTGAAACACTGTCTTTTCTGAAAAAAGAATTCATAACAAAATTTGCTTATCAATGAATTGTTTTTTAAATATTTTTTCTTTTTATATTTTTTAGAATATTAAATGTTATATAAAAATATGACTAGCAATGAATCATAATTCATTGATTACTCTTAGTTTTATATAAATTCCTGTTTTCTCATTGTCTTATCATGTAAAACTTTTATGTTTAATGTAACAGTGAAATGGAAATTTCACTTGGAAGAAAAATATTTCAGAAATAGAAAATGACAAAAAGTTTTTTAAAGTCTATTTGAAGACATAATCAATCACTTAACAGACAAAATTATCTCACAAAAAAAGGCTCCATAATCAAAATAAGATAAATAAATCTTAGAAACATAGGAATAAAGGAACTGATCATTTAAACATTTCATTTTTTTTCAAGATGATGAAAAACATTGTTAAATGCAGATAAATGTTTTTTTTTTATATAGATTATTAAAAAATTAATGCAAATAATCACTCATAAATCTAATAACTTTTTGTTTTAGACTCCCTTTGCAGAGAAAATACAACAATAATCTGAAAAATCTATCTATTTATCTATCTAGGATAAGAATAAAGCAATCTATATTATTCTCTCTTTCTTTCTATATATATATATATATATAATTATCCCAATTAAAGAATAATTTAATATTTAAATATATTTGTATTAACAATTTTTAAAAAAACATAACTTTTCTCCTATATATATAATTAGAATTAACGAATTGTACATTTAAATATATTTGTATAAACTTTTTGAGAAAACAATTGCAAAAAAATGAACATCAAATTCCTGAAAGAAAAGGTGTCTAAAAGACTCACACCTGTGTAGAATGTGGTCACATATGCCTTTCAAAGATTGGCTTAATTAGTCATACATGCCATCACAATGAAAATATAATCTATCACTATGATACTCAGCTTGATTTCATTTGCAATCTATGCAAGAAAGTGTGCTGGTCAGTGAGTAGACTTAACCAGTATTAAAAGTCATAGATCCCTGATATCAAAAAAAAATGATAAACTAAATTTTTTGAAAGTTATGGATTTAAAGTTATAAAAATGGACTAATGAGTCATAAAAGATGTCATCAACATAAAAAAACCATCATTTTTCAATAGTTATGAAAAATAATTGTAAATTTTTTTCAGTATATAAAGAAAAAATATTAAATTTTTATAAAATTTTTCTTGATTTTAAATAAAGTATTTTACTTTACTAGACATAAAGCATGTAAAAACTATTTAAATATTCTATGGAACAGATAAGTTTTTTGGCTCAAATATGGTTGGTTTCATCAAGGATGTTTTAACAGAATATATATATATATATATATATATATATACTAAAAAAGAAGAAAATTAAAAAAATAATTAATGTTTTTATTTTATGAAATTTTATTTTTTATATATATATATATATAATTGTGTGTGTGTTTGTGTGAGTATAAATTTTCAAAAGTTATGTGCCATGCAAAATACATCCATAGTTTACTTTTGAAAAGACCACAATTTTGATACATGACTAACGAGGC
>CAHIKZ030003234.1:115000-120960 GCA_903632075.3 Acanthosepion pharaonis
CTGACCAAAAACTGAAATAGTTTTTTTCTTGAAGGGCTTCTTAATTAAGCTGAGAACTTTTCACCTCCACCTCATGTAGATTTAGTGACAACATTTGTTTAAAAGATTTTGAAAATACCTCAGTTCTGAAGCTTGTGATATTAATAATTTCTTTTTTGTAAGAGAGAAACTGACTTCAATTAAATTTCAACTAAAATCAATTATCTCTCTCTCTATATATATATATCTCCCAATTTTGAAAACATGACAAAAAAGCACAGATTCTTTTTTTTAAATAAAAAAAAATCAATAAAAAATAACTAATTTGGCTATTTGGTAAAATCATCTATGAAATTTTATAAGTGTGTATAAAGATATTATATATATATATATATATATATATATATATATATATAACATAAATCCAAGATTATTGATATATGCTTATATTTTTATGAATATATGTATAGAAGATATATGATGAGGTGCTGAAAAGTTCTTGACCCAACTCACTACTCCAAATCTGACTGAAGGACCAAATATCAGATTTTTTATGGGAGTGAAAACTTTTCAGCATTGCTATGTGTATATATATATATATATATATATATATATATATATATATATATATATATATATATATATATATATATATATATATATATATATATATATATATATATATGTATAACTGTAGACAATGACAACAAACTAATTGTAAAGATTGTAAAACTATTTTTTTCCCTCCTGCACAAAGCATGAAATGAAAGAATTGACTTGTACTTCAATTTGTCGTTCATACAATTACTTCAACCTTTTAATAATTAAGACTTAAGTATAGGATGGGGGTTATTTTCTGTTAAGTAAAAACAGTTTAATTATATCTGAACAGATAAATAATTACAGATAATTTTTTAAGTTATAAATTGATAAACTAGATTTTTAGTTTTTTAATAAAGTTATTTACTGCGTGTTTAATACTAAAAGCACTAAAACCATTTTTTTGTACATTCTCAATGAAATGAATAAATTTCAAAAATATATTTCATGTAATTAAACCTTGAAATTAAAGGTTTTTCTTATTTACTTGGATACAGCAGTTAGAGATTATTTTGGAGCTTATTCAAACCAGTATCTTTATTTTTGTTGTTCTGATCTCAATAATTTGTTGATTCACTCTTTAATATACCATCTAACCACTTAATAATCACAAAACTGTCTGAATAAAAACATCAAAAATGACAATGTTCAGCTGAATAATTAATGAAATAATAACAATATTTTGATGCAAAATTTCAGTGTTTAACATTTCATTCTGTGGTCAAAAAAGAATTTATTTATGATCAGAATTTTTTTATATTCTTTATTTGTCTGCATATTGAAAAAAATAGATAAAAATTAAATTAAATTATTCAATCATTATCAGTTCATATCTTATTTTTATTGGTTCATCATAACTTTGAAAGATTAAATTTTATGTTTTTTTAGTTTAGGCAAAAAGGAAAATGCTTCTTTTTCATTGTTTTTGTTTTTGTATTTGACTTCCTCTCACTTTGAAAAATTATTAAAAATTAATGTATTTTTATAACTGTTTAAAATTGTTAAAATATTTAGAAATGTGGCTAAAGCAGTCTTCTACATAAAAAGCCTGAAATTTTATATTTAATTCAGAATTATGCAGTAAAGTAATTTAGTCAAACTCAATCCATTTTTCTAAGAGTCTAATGAATTCCTGTATTGATGCCTAAAAACTATTGTATAAGATCATTTTTCATTTTGTAGAAGAATGAATTTGTCAAGGATTTAATAATTTCAAAACTGCTGGTTATCTCAAAAGTATAACAGCAGGAAAGAGAAAAAGAATTTGAAATTGCATCTACTTACTGAACATGGGATGAACCTACGGATCAGGTAGCCTCTGCTCATATGTCAGCCTGGTTGTCAATCAGTCTGTTTTAATGATTGGCTTATGACGTGACCATTTACACAGCAGGAAGAGCAACAGAGTTAGTCACTGCATTTCTTTTTCTTATCAAAGTGTCGTCACATTTTGGCTGCAGAAAAACAAAAAAAAAAAAACACTCAAATGCTAATTCTTTGCTGGAAAAATTCCCCTTGCATTTTTTTTTACCAAAATGGGTTTTTATTTCACTTTTTGTTTTTCTCTACAAAAAAGATTATTTGATGAAAGAATGCAGTGTGGTCTTAATTCTATGTCTTGTCTTTTCTATATTTCGATGAAGAAAGAAAAAGAAAGCAACTCCCTCCTTCCCAACATCTCCATGCTTCTTGCAGATGTGCACCTAGTTTTCCATCTGTGGGTGGTTCTGAGATGCATGCTGTGTACTTGTGGTGCCCCTGTGGGTGACTGTCTTATACGACTTTTTCTTCTTTACTTTAGAATTGCAAAGCTTTTCACTGTTTGGGTGAGATCTCATTTCAATAATATTTGTTCTTTTTTAACCCTGTGGCCATATTTTCCCAGATGTCATGGGAAGTGAGACTTGCACGATTTCCTGACGTCATTCACTCCATCAACAGCCAACTGCAAATTAGCAATTCTTGGAAAGAAGAAGAAGAAAAAAATTGTTTGGCCTTATTCATCTTCCATCTCTGCTGCTTTCCACATGCAAGAGGGGTTTAATTTAAAAAATGGAGATGTAAGGTTGATGTCAGTGGAGAGAAGAAAAGAGATGATGAGGAAAGAAAGGGCTGTGTCAGTAGCAAGAAAGAAAAAGACAAAGAGGCAAAAAGAGGGTAGGAAAAGTAAGGGCAAAGAGAATAAAAATGAAAGAGAGGATGAGGAAGTGGGAAAATAAGAAAGAAAGTATAGTATCAGTAGGAGAAGGAAAGAGACATAGAGAGAGGAATGAGGGAGGGGGAAGGAGGGATGCAGGAGTGATATTTGATGTCATGGAGAAGGAAATAGAGAGTGGATCAAAAAGTGTAAGGAAAGTAGAAAAGAAAATCTTGATGACAGTAGGGAGAAAAAAAAAGAAGACATGGAAAAGATAAATAAGCAAAGAATGGTGAGGGGTTATTATTAAAAAGGAGAAAGAAAGCAAAGATAAAAGAAAAAAAATGCAATTTCAATGAAGAGAAGAAAGAAGGAACAAATTCAGAAGAAAGAAAAGCAATAAAAAGTTGTCAAATCCCCAAAAATAAAGGGAAAAATGAAAGACAAATTGTGTAAAGAGAGAAAAGAACAACCTCAAATCTGAAAAAAGAAAAAAAGAAGAAAGTAAAATAAAAGAAAGGAGGTGGGGGATGGTTCTGCTAAATACCATCAAATGGTTGAGTCCATCATAGAATGTTGTGTTTGTATCATGTTGTTTGCCCTGCTGACATACACACCCACACACTCACACACACATGTATTGCCCCCAGGGTTTCCAGGGCTTGTTAGTCTCAGACATGCCGCAGGGCCATGATCTTCACAGATGGTTTTCTTGCCTTCCCAGTGACACTGTGGTGCCTTTGTTGCAGAAAGCAACTGACATTTGACCCCCACGGGCTAGAGCACCCCTCCCCACCCTAACAACCCCCTGCCATAAGCTTTTCACACAATTACACACCCATTCTACTCCCTTGTCATTTTTATTCTTACATATCTTCTTTTTTTCTCTGTTCTTTCTTTTCTTTGATGATCTTGTTAGGGGTGGAATCACTGCCATTGCCACCATTAAACACCACCAGAAGAAAAAGCATGGGGGGGGGGAGAGAGAGAAAAAAGAGAGCAATGACTTTAGTGAAAAAAAAAAAAGAAGGAAAAAAGAGGTTCAGTAGAAAATCCTAATTATGATTATAAACAGAACAAGAAAACAGACCAAAGTGAATGTTTATCAGAATAAAAGAAAAAAGTAGAAAAATAGAAAAAAGAAAATGAAAAGAAAGGAAAAAAAGAAGGAAAAAGAAATATGAGTGTGAGAAGGAAATAATGAGAGGGTAAAAAAGGGGATAGTGTGGGAGAAATGATTAAGAAATAAAGAGAGAGAGGAGATGGAAGAAAATAAAGAGAGGAGGAAGAAGGCAGAAGATAAAGAAGAAACAGAAGGAGAAAGAGGAGAGAAAAAGAAACAGGTGTGTGGAAGGAGAGAGAAAGTAAATAGTGTGAAGAAAGAAAAAAAGGACAGAATAAGAAACAGGTGTGTACAAGAGAGGAAACTGAATTGTTGGAGAGAGAAAAAAAAATAAGAATATGAGAGGATAAATAATGGATAAAAGAGATGAAGAAATATAACAATATAGGGGGTGGAGAGAGAGAGAGAAAGAGAAACAAAGAAGAAAAATAGATATATGAAAATGATAGAAGAAAATCCAGTGAATGAAGAGAAAAGAAAGATAGAAATGAAAATAAGAAGGAGAGAGAGAAAAAATAAGATAAAAGGAAAAATGAAGGTGAGAAACAATTAAGAATGTTAGAAGATGAAAAAGGAATGAAGGAGAAATTGGAAGATAACAGGATAGAATGAGAGAGAGAGAGAGAGAGCAAAAAAAGAAAAAAGGAAAGTGTAATGAAGTGAGATATAGAGGGGAAGAGAGAAGGAAAAATAATAAAAAAAAAGGATTAGAAAGAAAATAAAGTAAAAGAAATGAAGTGAAATACAGTAGTGACATATTTAGTGTCATTTTTACTGATTAAATTTATTTTTATCTTTCACTTGATGTACTTTACCTTTCCCCATTGCCTGAAATTATAACAATAATCATTGAACATAGACCTACTCAGGTAAGAATTTGAAAATGCAATCCATGCATCTATGCTACATTATAAGTTGTAAAGATAATATTCTCCAAATGATTCCATACAGATATTTGTCTTGAATCTTTTTGTTTACATTATTTCTTCTATTTTTCCATCATTCCAATGAGAATAATGAGTAACAAAGATTGCTGCTATGCTTGAAATTTGGCGTTGGGTAAATAATCAAAATTTACTATAATGGAAATAGCAACACGTATGCAGATTTTATGCTATGGATCTTTCTGAAATGTTAATTACACACTTTTATTTTCTTGTTTTTTCTCTCTTGCTTTTAATTAAAAATAGTGTGGAAAGCCTTTAATATAATCCAAAAAATTTTGAAAAAATATTGATATCTCAGATACCAATTTTATTTAGTTTAAGAGTCCCCCCCCTGCATCATGCTACTTACCTTGATGCTTATTCTATTTAAAAAAAAAAGAAAAGAACAAAAACTATATGTAGTGTCTTCTTCATCTTATACACTTTCCCATGTGGCTTCATATTTATTAGCCATATTTTACACTGAATGGTGCACTCCTTTTTCCATAAAATGTCACACCACAGTTGCATATTTTAGTGAAATTTCAAGACTGTGACTGAGTTGATAGAATCATGTTTACCAAAATGAAGATGTGTCTGATGAACATTCATTGTAATCATCATCAGTCCCATGACTGGGTGTGGTTGTAGTGTTAAGTACTAGACCAGTTCCCTCTATTTAGATTGAAAATGGGAGAGGTCTCCACCCAGCAATGCCATGTCATCACTCCTGCACTGGCTGCATCCATAGCCATGGAGCCCAGTCTACCTTTAGATTGCCATTGATCATACAAGAAGGTTCATTTGTCTGAAAAGCCTTGTGGGCAGGGCTGGATTATGACCTTTTGGGGCCCTCTAGGATAATGAAACTATGGCATCCCCCCTAAATGGAGCCACTAACTCACCCAAAACCGCCTTGAATATTTTTTTTACTTGTGATATATTTTAGCAATATTTACATAGCTATTCTAGTTTATTTAAAGAATTTGCAATAAGTTTATTTTAAGTTAACTTTTGTTTATGAATGAAAATATTCTTTATTGAGAAATACCACTATTTTACTATTTATTGTAAACCAAATTAGCACAGATTTCAAAACAATCATAGTAAAGAAAAAATAACAGATTTTTATAAGCAGTTTTATAAGAATAAAACAATCCAAATAAATATGAGTTTATTGTATTGATATCATTTC
>CAHIKZ030003235.1:0-116326 GCA_903632075.3 Acanthosepion pharaonis
GTAATTAATTAAATAAAAATCTTGTTTATTCAACGCTTTTTATTATTGATGTTAATCAGTAAATATTCCAATAACACTAAAAAATCTATTAATAGACATTTAAAGACGAGCAGTGACTATTTGTTAATAATGATACATTTTAACAACAACAGTTCATGTTATATTTTCAAACATTTATTTTTAAACAATAATTAATAATGATTATTGACTATTAAAGTAAAACGATATCTAAGCACAAAACATTTTGTAGATGACAAGAGTTGTTATTAAATTATTTTCTAGTTTTTAAAGTAGTATCAAGTTCAAGTATACATACATTTACTTAGCTAGTTAGATTTATTTTTTTATTCATTTAGCAAAAGAAAGGAGGAAAGAAAGAAATAAATGTTTAGAATAAAATATGTATGATTGCATGATAAAACAAATGCAAGATTGGATACTTTTGTTTTGTACATAATTATTTTAATCTTAAAAAACCCAGTGAAGCCAGTACATTATTGTTCAACGAGTGATAGTGTAATCTCAACTTAAAAAGACAACATAACAGACGGCAACACATGTTCTGAAGATGTCTTTTAAGTTAAAATATTAATAATAATTATACTTTTCCGTATTTAATTAAAATAAAGTGATGCTTTCTATAAGAATGAGGTAGATCATAAATAAAATACGATGATAATAATTTAAAAAAAAAAAAATAATGAAATAATCAGACCATGATAAATAAAAGAAAGGTTAAATAGACCCAAACACTTAATAATAATTGATAATAATGTGAAATAGCATTCCGTTAGCAAATCTCAACAGAGGTCAGAATTAAAATTTATAGATAAAAATTATCAACCAGGCCATAAACGTAAATTTATTGCTTTTGGGGTTAAAAGGCCAAGGGCGGTAATATCATCGATTTACAAAACAACAGAAGAGGGGACGACAACGCTCTCTTTTTTTTATTACGGGGCAGACAAATGAAAGAAAATAAAGGTGAATAAAATAAAGATGCATGTCTTACCTCTTGTTGTTGGGGTTCTGTCTTTCAGGTGGCAGACCAGGCGTATGTAAATATTTTAACAGTTCGGTGTTTTTGACAGCCATAGCAAAGGCACAAAATTTTTCCACTTCTCCTGCTCCTGGTACTGCCGCCTTCTCTTATTCTCCCCACAAAACTAAGTTGACCTCAGATGTTCAAAACACTTCTTACAAAATATGATTCCTTTATCGACACATCGAATCAGCAAAGGAATTATATACCAAAAAATGGCACTCGCATATAATTAAAAGATTTTTAGACACTGTATTAGTTAGAAGCTAAAAATAACGAGATTAGGTTAGAATTTGTTTCATAATGGGCATTCTAAAATTTTTTAATTTCTAGGTTTAAAAATAAATTAATTTTTCCATTGGCTCCTTTCAAACAAAAAATATTGTTTACCAATATGCACATACTTATATATAATCTTATTAAGATTTACTTGTAATCAAAAAACAGCAGAAATAATATTGGTCATTTATTTTTTATGTTGAGATTGAAAATAAAATTGTCAATTTAAAATTCTGGTTAAGAAATATTTTTCATCGAGTCTGGTTTCTTTTTCTGCTATATATATATATATATATATAATCTCAAATTAATAACCTGAAGTTTAACCTTAAAGGCATATAAAATTGGTTTGTGAACACACACACACACTTTTTCCAGGAGCTGTTGGTATGACATTTTGTTTAAGGTTAGAAATTTAACAAAAGGGACTTGAAATTTCAGTTGTCATAGTAATTTCCATGGTGAACATCAATATCATGTCTCTTATTTTTTATGATTTTGAGTTTTGTTTACATTTAGCCTTTGCAGTAACTTTTAAAGATACAATGGTATGAAAGGGTTTGGTGGGAGGAGTTGAACACAGCATCTCTGAATAGGGTATGTTCTAATGATTGTTTCTAATTCCTTTTAGCCAAATGGTCAGGTAATGTGAATAGTTTCAGTGGAAGAGAGGGCAGATTTTTTTTTATATTTTCTTTAATTTTATTTTGTACTTGATTTTATTTATTTAAGTGTATTCATTTTTGAATGTGTAAATGTATATTTTGGCTTTTTAATCATTTTCTGCTAGCGTAAACAGTTTGACCAAAATTTGAATTTATACAATCTCAGTATTTCCCCCAAAAATTTCAAATTATGTTAATTCCCTGCTTGATCTTATTTTGATACAGGATAATATTCGATGCTAATACTACGCTTAACCCCACCTTGTTGCCTAATCTTTTAGTACTTGCTATTATTACTATTATTGTGCTTTATAATTGTAGTATTCAGGCTTCTTACTGCAGTGAATCTATTGTTATTCTGTTTTAATAGTATTTGCAATTAGGTTCCATATTATTATTATTATTATCATCCCTTCTTGTCCAAGTCTACTTGCTGCAATTGTACATGTAATTTTTAATTATTTTAAAAAATTTGTTCATTGATATCTGTAGTTAGCGCATTTGCAATCTTGCTGGTTATTTTGGTTACAGGAGTTATTGCAACTTACACAAGTTAAAACTTAATAGTTATTAATGACAAATATCGGGGGGCAAAAATAAATCCATAAATATATAATATATATATATATATATATATATATATATATATATATATAAATGATATCACTCCAACACCTGAAACCCTAATGCCCTCTCATTCTTAATTTTTATCTTAATTTTATTTTTTCATGAACCTTTTTTTTGCCTAAAAACTCTATAATTTTATTTACTATTTATTTTGCATTTTTACTTTTTCCTCATTATGATAGGTAGGTTTACCTATTGTCTGGTTCATGCTCCTCCTCGGCCTTTTGAATGAGAGTTGAGTTTTATCCCTGATTTTTTGCTTAGAATTGGGTTTCTGGTTCTTTCCAAAATCTTTTCATTCTCATTCTCAGTTGTGCCTTGCATCTTAGTGTCATTATGTGTAAATTGTGTGTCACATTAACATTTCATCCATTGTACACTTTTCTGGTGTCTGTTGTACTTGGTAGACTTTTCATAGTTTTTTTTTTTTTTCGTTTAACCAGAACTCAGTCTACAGTATCTCTCCATATCTATTATGATTATTTACATTATTTGAACTGTTATCCTCATCTTCGTTTCCCATATAAACATTTCAGAAAAGTGCTCTGGAAATTCAGGTGATAAAAATCGCCAAAGGGTTTCCAGTTCCTTCAAATTTTCTGTAGCACCCTTTTTTTCACAGACTGGGGTAGATTGTTCTAGTTCATATACCATTTGATTTGTTATTTCCTTTTAATTCAATTCTGATAAACGCACATGCTGTAGTAAAGAGTTGAACTTTAGAACTCTTTGTGTCTAGTCACTGGATTTAACCTGCATAAATCCATTGGGAAAAATCTACTTGAAGACAAAGTTAGAGAGGATTGTGAATATGGCATTGAAGATGAGGATAACGGTCTGAATAATGTAAGTAACGTAAATATTTAGTCTATGGGATAACAGTTTTATTCTACTTTCCATACTTTCTGATGTTATTCTTGAAAAGGATTCACCTTTTGTCACTTTAAAAGACGGTCTCTCTCTTTGTTTTGTTTTTTTTTTTTTTTTTTTTTTGGGAGGGGGTCTACTTCACCAGGGTTTATAACTTTTCAGCACTAACAGATCATTTGTTTTTATTAAAACAAAACTTCATTAAAGGCAAAGTTACATGAATCATGGAGAATTTTTTTTACGGGAGAGGAAAAAAACTCTAAAGGAGAAAGAACAATAAAAGAACAGGTGAAGACAATAGAAGATAATGATTGACATTGCATTTAAATTTTGATGACCAAACTTTGACTGGGAAGCAAAAAATTGGAAGAGTTCCACAAGCAAGAAGTACGATAGAAGAAACTATTAGCATATTATATCTAGCTATTTCAACTGTAAAATGATGATCTTGCAGCCATTCTAGAACTATGCTTAAATTTATAAAGTCTATGTATCATAGAGGAAAGCTGATCAGAATACTTACCATGAAAGTGTTTATGCAAAAGACACAGAGAAACTACATTACAGTGGTTGGAAATTGACTGAAGCTGAGATCCCAGATGCCAAGATAAGGTTTTGGATTTTATCAAAAATCTCTAAATTTATAGCAGATTAGATGTGGCAACAATATTCAAAGCATGTATAGATTTATAAATATGTAAGATATAGTGAGAAAAATTGTCTAGCATGAGCAGGAACTAACTTTCCTAGAAGTAAACCTAGCAGTTGATTCAATATAATCTTTCCACTTCATGTCAGTGGAAAACATTACTCAAAGATGAAATGAGCCACTCTCCTGGAGGTTATCATCAGCCATACTGATGGAGGGCAAAAAGGGTTCAAGCAGATGATTAAAAGAGACCAGTTTTATCTTGGAGGCTTTAAAATTAACAAGCTATTCCTTGCCTCAGTTAACAAATTGTAGGTCATTTTTTAGATCAGCTGCAAATTTCACCTTATCAAACTTCATATTAAGGCACAAGTAAATAGTTGTCATCAGTATTTATACAATCTGAAGAGATCACAAGAGAAGAAGTTGTTGATAATTAGGGGACAACAGGGTAACATGAATAGAAACCCTGAGGAACATCTGCATTAATGTAAAAAGATTAAGTTTGGCCATTCAAGACAACCTTCATTATTGTGATCAAAACTATCATGCTGGTACACTAGGAAGTAGTGATTGCTGTAGGTTATAGTGACTAAACAGACTAGTGTGAACCAAGAAGATTGTGGTTTCACCGGATATTTTCAAGTACAAAATCATCAATGCCAGCTTTAACTCAATAGGAAACCTCTGTGGCACAATTCTCAATAGGAAGGTTAAGAATATCAAAGGAGTGTCTTGAATAGTCATGAAATGAAACCCAGTTAGTATGCTGGTAACAGAAAGAATTATTGGGAACAGGAGACTCCTTTCTGATAGATAACTCAAAAGAAATATCAACAGATATTACAGTGTGATTAGAATTACCAAGAGGACACGGTTGTGATGCTCGACAAGAGCTAGGAGAGCAGGTAAGGAACAAATCAAAGAAGAATGTTGATCAGATTTATTAAGAAAATGAGGTGGGGAAATCTATTTCACTGAGCAATGGAAAAAATCAAGTCTAAATACTGGCAACATCAATAATATTAGAAGGCTTAAGCCATTTGAAATGATGAACATTAAAATCCCCAAACACAAAAATGGTTGCAGATGAATGTAGAGCCATTTCTATATAATCACAAATTTTGTTTAATGGATTCCAATCCTGAGAAGGAGGAAAGTGATAAAAGAAAAAGATATCTAACAGAGTACAATAATGAAAGTTGAAAGAACTAAAAATTTTATGTACTCAAGAGATGATTCTCTTGCAATGGGAGATTTCCCTGAATATAAACACCAAGGCCATGCATTGCATATGTATCCTAGAATCTTTCAAGAATGTACATGACAAATAGAACAAGTGTCACAAACATTGGTCGAGAGGAGTAGGTGATTTTTATTTGTTTATTTGCATGTATTTCCTTTTATTGCATGAAAAAAACAAAATGGACAAAATAATTATTACTATCATCTAGGGGAAAACAAACTGGCCAGAAGGTAACTACAGCTTAATGTGGCCTTGAGGTTGCCCACTTGAAATACATGCAAGGGCTCCTATACACACAATATGGTGCAACAAATACCCCAATATTATGCACCCCCAATTGTTGATCGAAGCAGCCTCTCTAAGTGCTATCAAACAGTTTGGACAACCTGAAAACTGCCAATCTGGTACCCTCATTAAGGTTATATCAAGAGTTGAAATCAAGGTAATATTAACATAAAATTAAATCATTTTAATCAAGTTAAAATTAATAAAAATTTAAAGTAGACACACACACACACACACACACACACACAGACATACAGACTTTACATTGGTTAAAGACTTGTCAAATGGATAACTTATTCTTGCTATTATCAAAATATCCCAGGGATATGCCATAAAAAATAATCTGTTCTTTCTTAAGCAGAGGCTCCCTAATGGTATTCATTTCTATGCTAGGACTACTGAAGAGGTTGTTGGTGCCTAGCATGAGTACTGATTCTTATGGTTATTTTATCCTCCAGTATTGTTCAGGGAAGTTACAGAAGGTATATACAATGACACACCTCTAGAAGTCTGGTGAGTACATTGGCTAAAATATGAATAAAACAACCAAGATGAACAAGTTGCAAATAGCAAAGAATGTAATAATGACTATACCTCATTCCAAAATTCGGCTATTTTATATTTAATTTTTTTTTTTTTTTTTTTTTTTTTTTTTTTTTTTTCTTTAGGATTTCAAGTTCCAAGCCTGAAATCCCTGAAGTTCTTTTCACTCTCAGTGAAGCATTGTCACGCCCAGATGTGACAGCAGGCTCCTCAGAAGTCACACAAATGGGTGTGCCAAGAGAACACAAATTTGTCTTAAATGGAATTGGAAACCAGAATCTTGTTGTCTTGTCACAGACACCAACACCAGGTGAGTTCTTAAAGCCATTAAGGATTTTTTAATACCCTTACTTTTTTCTTTTATTTAATGCATATTCAGTATACATTCATATATGTAAAATTTTCATATCGGCTCCCTCAATTTTATGAAAATTTCCCAAGTCACCTACTTAATGTCATTTTATGGATGATGAACACTGACATGAGATGAAAGCCATGTATGGGAGGGTGAGGAGGCAGCTGAATAAGATGGCATTTACCATATATATATATATATATATATATATATATATATATATATATATATATATAGTATTAGCTGTTTCTTTATAATAGGTAACACAAACCGCCTATTTTAGAGTCACGAAAACTAGTAAACATAGTGAAATTTCATTCCATTTCAACTTGCGAGATCTCATTTATTTTTGGGGTTATTCTGGTAGATTTTGGTGTAAACAAAATTTAATCTTTTCTCTTTATAAAGATACAATTTTTTTTTCTTGTATTAGTTAGGTCACTATTTTTGGTGATGGACACTTTATTTTTAAAACGTTAAAAAAAAAAAAAAAGTTGGCATTTTCAAATTTTGTGTGGGAGATATTGTGAGTCTTCCATATATAAAATAGTCCCATTTTAAAGAAAAAGGGTCCTTGTCAATGTGATGTGCTTAAAATAGGGTTTTAAGTTGTCTTTCACAAAAAAAAATTAAATTGAAAACTTTATATGAAAACCAAAGAAATTCAATTTAAAAAATCTTGAAAATGACACCTTTTTGTAGATAAATATCCTGTCTTTAATAATTTGTTGGTGTCATTATTACGCTCATAACTAAAGGAGCACCCCAAATAAAAGTGGGCATGCCCATTTTGCAAGATTTACAACTCTGGACATAGTGACAAAGTAAACATACATCACCAAAAACTGACCAACACGACACAATGAACAAAAACGTCAATAAACCACTTGTTTCACTATGGATATATTGCCGTTTTTAGGAGAGTTTAAATTCTTTTATATTTTTTTTGTTTATTTAAAAGTTATATAAAGACTTTTTGTTTAAAATAAATTGCAGAATATATTTTTTAGTTGAACTTTTGTTAGTCAATAAAAAAAAAAAAATGTACAATTTAAAAAATGTTTATCAATTTGTTTTTTATTTAATAATTCTTGGGACCTATAGGTTCTATCAAAAATTAATTTGAACGTTTAGTTTAATTTTTTTTTAATTATATTGGATTTTTTTTTTTAAAAAATAAAATAATAAAAAATAAATTTTTAAAGTTGAACTTTTTTGCACAAATAAAAAATAAAAAAAAAAAAATATTGAAATTTACACAATTTTAAAAATACGTTTGTTTTTTTTTTTAGGTAAAGTATCATTTACTTTTATCAAACAGAATATGTTATTTCACAAAATTTGTCATTGTTTTAAAAAAATATTAAAATCTTTTCCTGTTTCTTTTTATGATACAAAATTGTATTTTTTTTATTTACAGATTCTTTAGCTGCCAAAGGAGCAAATGAGTTGACCAATGAAGTAGTTCTTCAGCTCAGCATTACTTTTAAAGAAAGAATCTCAAGCTTAGTAAGATGGCCATGTGGATAAATCTTTGTCCAATTCAATGAAAAGCATTTATCCTCAACATTAAAAAAAACTGGTACAAAGAAAATAAATTAAAACATAAAAGAAAGGGAAGAAGGTCTCAAGAACTTTTTTTTTTTTGAGATCACCCTTCAAGAGCTTTAATGATTTCAGGATGACCATTATAGGAAGCTTTTATTTTTGCATCAAAATGCTAAAAAGTAATTGTTGCCACAACCTTTTTGAAGAAAAGCTGGATCTTCCTTCAATATCCACAAATATCAGTGGTGAATCTCATTTTAACTCTAAGATTCATGCTACAGAAAAGATCCTGCAGTCAGTGTCATACTCTATACAGATGAGACTAGTAGGCAAAAAGAGTTAATCTGGGTCAGCAGATGACATTGAGGTTTAATGGAGGTTGCTTCAGAGGATTCTGACACACTTCTCTTTATAACCATCAATCTACTTGATGAGTTGAGTGATGTCTACTGCCTAGTTACAGATGAGAAAAAATATATTTTTAAGAGTAATCACCAGTTTGATGTCTGACCAGGCAGCAGTCATGCAGTGTTACAAGGAATTTGGTTCTTACTGATCAACTACCTTACAGGACTCACACTCATTTTCTTTACTGCAATGTCCTTTTTCCTTTTTTTACTAGACTTATCTAGTTCTTGTGAGTTTGCACTAAAAGACAAGTATATGCAGTTCTGGCAGTGCTCTTGGAAGGATTCTTCAACCCAATTTAATAATTGGACTTCTTCAGAATTGGCTACAGAAAGGCTGATTCAAACAACTGATGTTCTCGGACCCCATGGAGATGATAAAAGTGCTTGCAGAATGGAATGGCTCACATTCTGCAGTAGGGAAGTGCACCAGTCTGAAATTATGAGTTATCGTACAAATAGGTTTAATTCACTATTTGAAAATGCTATGGCAATATTTCACCACAGACAGCATATAAAAATTTTTTTATCTTGAGTGTGCAATCTTCTAATTTTTAATTTGAAATGATACAGAGACTGCATTCCCTTCTTGCATTACTCTGAACATTAATCTGAAAACCCTTCTGGAATCTTGTCAATAGCACTGTCTATGTTACATCAACTTCCGATATATATCAAACAAATGGCTCTAAATTTGGAATGCTGGATCAACAATTCAGTTGTTATTAGACTGACTGTAGAGGTGCATTTGGTGGTGAATTCTTTGAGGAAGATAATGCATCTCTCTCTGTTGGTCTCAGGACCCAAAACTTATCTTGGAGTGTTTGCACAAGGTATTCAACAAGTTCCTCATTGTCACTAAGCATCAGTTGCATGACTTTTTTTGGAAGGAGGTTTTTTGGAAGAGATGTGGATCAGGGAGACAAGAGCTGCCTTGAAGAGCTGCCCTCTAACAAATCTGTCAGGTGAGCATGCCTTTGGGGATTTAGATTTTAGCATGCAAACAAAATGACATGCATCACTACACAATTGATCAACCTCAAACATGCTCAAGTGCAACTGGACAACAGCTTGGCTGAGGGAATATCATCAACTGAGCAGCAATCCATTCTTAGCATCTCAAGGAAACATGCAAAACATCTGTGACAAAGACACATGCAACAAGAAGTCCAAGAAAACTCCATATCCAAGAAAAATTACAGCAAATGAAAGGCAAAAGGAAAAAGTATCAAGCTGCTGCTGAGAAACAGAATCATCAACTCTGTTATCAAGCATGGTGGTCCTGTGAATTCCATTAAAGGGATACAACTGGTTTCAGGAATTGGCTTGGAAAAACTGAAAGACCAACTGAGATATCTCAAGGTTGTCTTAGGTGTCAAGATCAACACCAGTGGAAATAAAGTTCAGCTGGAAGCATCTCTCTGATTACTTGACAAGAATAAAACCAGTTGATTCATCTCTGCCTCTAAAGCAACAAAAAAAAAAGAAAAGTCACTCAGTGAATCTGCCGTGCATTCAAATAACTCCAGCAGTTGTGATGAAGAACCATCTCAAATTATTTTCACCTACAAGCGCCAAGGACAATGGGTTGCTGTATACTATGACACCAACTTTTACATTGGCCAAGTCATTGATGTTATATCTCCATCCAGTGCTGTAATAAAATTTTGGCTCCAACCAAAGGTAGAAATGATTATTTTGATGGCCTTTGTCAGATGATATTGCACAGGTGGAGTCAACATTTGTTTATAGATGGGATTTTTTAATGCCAATTTCAAATGATGGTAGGATTTGGAATGTTCCAGATATATTTACTATAGCAGAAGCCTATAAAAAAAAAAAAAATTCTGACTGCAAATCACTAATAAGGGAGAGGAACTGCAGGAGAACCACTAAATCTGTTCTGTCAGTTGAGATAAAATTTTTTGCTCATTTCTAATTTTTTAAGTTTAAAGCTTTACAATAAAAAAAAAAAAAAAAAAAAATGACTTAGGATTCCTTTTATATAACAAATTTCTAAATTTTCTGTTGTCTGTCCTTTTTATAAAGTTGAAAACTGCATAATTTCATCAAAGTTAAAATATGTCTATGACAAAAAAGTTTTGATATTACAGAGAAGACAAACATTTTTTGAATTTCTCATCCAAAAAATTAGTAAAGTTGCAAAGTTTCAAGCTTGTACCTCCAATGGACAGTTTTTTGGATAATTTAGACGTATATTTTTGACTTTTTTTTTTTTTTTTAAACCGTTTTTTACCTATTATCAAATTGTTTTTTTTTGTCTGTTTTACATGGTCCAAATATGAGTTTTTTTTATTGATTTACTATTAAAAGAAAAGTTTAGCTTGATCTCTAATGTGCTATAAACCATTAAGATTCAATGCATTAGCTGTTGAAATGAAACTTATTTGAACAGTCAAAGTTAAACTTCCATGTCATTTTTTTTTTTTTTTTCACAGGGTAATGGGATTTTGCCTAATGTTTAGTCTGGTTTGATCTAATAATTATTGCTTCCATTTATTAATTTTCATTTACCACAAGATGACATTACATTTGTAAGGTTTTTTTCACTTGTTTGAAGCCTGCATTTTCAGTTATACACTGTTAAAATTGGTCAGATTACTTATCTATTGCCTTAGATTCAAGCGTGTAATGTTCTTATAAAGACTGGATCTGAGTGATGAGTTCATAATAACAGAATGTTTGGATTCATGGATAATCTCAATAATCATTATCTTATAAAGCAGTCATCAAAATTGGTGCTCGAGATATATCCATATATATGGTAAAACTGGTTAAATCCACAGTTCCCTTGGTTTCTGCCTCATCTGTTTGTCTGGACAGATACAATGCTGGAGCTGATGTCTGTCTTGTTCTGGCGCTTTCTTTCAACTGCCAATTCTTGAATTTTGGTGCCTCAACATCTCTTAGTGGTCATGTGATCTGCCATTTAGTTGACATGTATGAAATCAGGGCTAAGTGTCTGTCCACCAATGTCTTTAATAGGGAAATACATCTCTTCACCACTGTCACCATTCACCTGCATGTATACACAAAAAAAACTGGTCAGAATGAAGGGGGAAAGGAAGGAAGAAAAAAAGAAAAAAAATGTTTGTATGAGATTAGTCCTTCTTCCTTAACACATTAATAGTAGTTATCACATCTGTATCAGTAAGCTTTCTGAGACTTTAATCAACAAGGTTGTCTCACACTTAGGACGAACCTTCTGTGTGATGAGCAGCATGGGTTTCGATCTGCCTGATCCACTGTTAATGTTCTAACTACCATTACACACAGACTTAGTGAGGCGCTCATATACACACACGCACACCTACCTCGAGGACCAAAGTGTTAGATATCTCTAAGCCCTTTGGCAAGGTGTGGCACAGAGGTTTGATAGACAAGGAAACATTCAATATTCATTGACTAAACAGTTAGTGCTGCTGTTAGTTGAAATTTTAAAAAATTTTTCAGGAAAATGGATTTGTTATCACTCATTCCAGTATTAATTCCTTAATCCTTATGAAGTAGTGCGGAATGCCAGCCTCTTGATTGTCATTATTTTCTCTTCAAGTTACATGTGATATCAATTTCAGTTGCTGCTGTTGAAATTCTGTTTTTTAGTACAGTTTTTGTTTGAACATTGCCAATTGGCATTACAGAATCGCAAAGAATGGTTTTTGCAGAGACTTACAGGCTTCACTCACTCAAATCATTGATCTTAGAAAGCAGTTTAGACTGTTGACAGTTTAGATATTTCTGAATGGGTTTTACACCATGCATGACATCCATATGAAAATCTTGATCTGATGAGGCTATTTAAGATCATGACTTGAATTTTCAGTTTAGTGCTTTGGTTTTGTAGTAAATTGTGTTGGGCAAAACTACCTCTAGAACAGCCCATTTTTAACTGATTCATAACCAAAGTATTTGAAGTGTTTGGTATATAGTAATTCCACGTCCTGAATTTTCATGATTCTTTCAGAGTATGTGTTATTTCTGCTTTAATTGCAATTCCATATTGTTTCTGTTTTGGAAAGGTTTGATTTTATTTTGTTCAAGATCATTCTTGTCCCATCAATACCAATGTTGTCAGCCTAGCATCCCACATAATCAATATATTGACCTTTAGTGGGAAAGCAGGAATACTCTTCTATTAGTTGATTTGTTTGGGATGTGGTATAGAATGCTTAAATGATCTGTCCCCATCTCTTCATATTTATGCTTGTAAATGTGCAGAGCATAGTCTAGGATAGCGTTTCTCAACTTCAGGGCACATTTGTAGAATAACTAAAACTTTGTTTTAACAAGGAAAAATTTGTCATAAAGCTTGAATATATAAAATTTTCATGGTACAGTTTTTATTTAAAGAGATTTATGAAAACTTGAGGGGAGTGGCTGATAATGACTGAATTAAATCCGTTGCAGAAGTCAAAAAATAAAGTATTAAGTGCTTAAAGATCAAGTAATTTAGCATCTACTTTAAAATGACAAAGACTTGACTTAGACATGGGAGCCATGTGCTTTTTAAAAATAAATTACTCTTCTGCTAACTTGGATGTAGCTGGCTACCTTTCAGGGCACATTAGTGTGCCTGGCCACACAAGTTTAGAAACGCTGGTCTAAGAAAAGATTAAATAGACAGGCTCTCATTTTTTCCTTGTATGTGGTTTGAAATGTTTCTTTATTGGGTCTGTGTTCGTGGTGGGAATTCATTTAACATGTTCCCTATGCTTTTTCTCTAAGGTCCATCTACATTAAAGGTAATCTCACCTTTTCTCCAAAAACAGAAACAACCAAGATATTGGCACTTCAGCTCTTCAGTTAAACAAATAACTGATTTATTTATTTTTCAGTTTGAGGTTTCAAGTACTTTTAACAATTTTGATACTTCTTAGGGTTACTCAAGTTAGGAAATCTGAGAGCAGCTTTCTTGTCCACTTTTAACTCATTTTTTTCTATAGTCAACTAATTGGAATCATTGTTGGAATATACGTCTTGATTAGTTGTCACTCTTTCTGAAGTTTGTTGATCTTCTAATCCCAAATACTTAAATAATCAATTTGCATATGAATCCACTTTGAATGTATTTTTAAAAATTTTTTATCTGTTCTTGGGGAAATCTTATTACCACAGGCAATGTTGTAACCAAAATTCCTATAAGTGATCTACTCTTGTTATACCACATGAGCAAGTGCTACTTTGGGTTCACAACTGACCTTTAATAAAGTTTTATAGAACTCCTCTGCTAATATTTGGTTATGCTGCTCCATAATACCATTACTGAATGTGGATTCCCCTGCCATTGCTAAAGTTTTGATATTTAATTTCTCATTCATCTCTTTGTATTTGTCATTGGAGAATTCATTCCTGTTGTCACTTAGAAACTCTTTAGGTGCTCCAAAATATGCTATCCACATTAGGTATGTGGACAATTTTCATCTTGATGTTTAGATGAAATTAAACTAACTGCAGAAAATCTTTTGACCGTCAATCATGTGCAAAATCCAGGATTCATAATGATCCTTCCAGTCTGTACATACCACTTAGTTAAATTTATCAGCCAAGGGCATATTCACAACAGGGTTCAATATTGGATGTTTATATTTCACCCACATATCACAAGACACAACAATTTTTGTATTATTTTTAGGAATTCTTCATCACAAAACTGTTACTTTCCTTAACAAGGTAGCACAACTTTTCTTTTGACATGTGCAAAAATTGTTGATGTAATTTCTTTGTGCTGATGTATGTGTAACACTATAGAAACTCAAGTTTAAATCACTTTGTTTATGAAATAACATGTTTGTGAGGAATATAGTAGTGACCCAACAAAGTACATATTAAATCCTGTATGCACAGGAGCTGTATCATTGGTAAAATTGAAAATATTAGCCATTTTTATAGAAACTCTAAAAAAAAAAAAAAAATAGTGGAAAATCATTATTTACTATACATGCTTCCTTCATAACATTTTTTTCTGCCTGTTATATCCCAGGTTGTTGGGATGAACAAAAACGAATGAAAATAAGACAAGTGTATTTTAACATAAAACAACTTTTATTCATTTGCTGTGTAAGAACAGCAAGGATTTGTTTAGATTTTAACTGAATTTCACATGCTCCAACCAATGGACAAGGGAAATAACTCAATTGTATTTTGAGTTACTGTCCTTTAGGGATCTTTGTTAAGGCAGTTTGAAGGTGTAATACCCAGTAGTAAAGTGGAGTTTGATGGTCATAATTGGTTTACATGTTGAGCACAGACTGAAGACTGTATATCCACATCATCTGCAACATATCATCCTTGGATCCATTTTTTCTTTACTGTTGTAGTAATCTTTTGTAAGTACAGGTTGTCCTGGTACATATTTGAGTTTTACTGGTCCATGATGACTGTTAAATTGTTCTTCCATAACTGTGTTCCATTTTAGAGAATGCATCCTGGGTATGACAATAAATCACATCCGGCAGCAGGGCCTCTCATTGGGAGGTTTTGAGGAGCGTGGAACCACCTCTTAATTGCTGATGTTTCCAGGTCTGCCCTGACCCAGGATGGTAGTACCCATTAGGGGTTCCAGCTATGGGCAAATAGTTTACCCACAATCAAAGCACTATGAAACAGTAGAAATACATTTTTGTAGTTAAAATTACCAGCAATGCATTTTAAAAAATAAAGATTGCCAACAATACATTTTCATAAAAATTATTTGGCACACTTTCCTAACTCATGAAGAACATTTGTGACAAATTTCATGTAATTCAGTGTCGGTGGGTGCAAATTTCAACTTTTTGCTGGTGTTTTGACATGGAATGACCCTATAGCACTGCCATATTTACATCACTGCCAACAGGGAATGGTGTTCAGCTCTCATTGACTCTGGCTGTTCTTGGTCAGTTTTTACTGCAGAACAATGAAGATCAAGAAACATGTGGATGTAGAGACAATTGGTAGCAGAATGTGAGGTGTTGGGACTATTAATATTTGTACAGATGGTGGCGACTCAACCCAGTTTGAAGTCCTTGTGATGCATGGCAGACAGCTTGGGTGTGTGACTTACTTGCTTGAATTGATGCTATCATGGCATTGGATAGTATGATGCTGACTGGAGCTGTGCAGTTTGCAGTAACGTGAGGTGATTCATATTGACTAACCTGACTTTCATAGTGGACTTAATCACCAGCAAAATATCTGGACTGCAACATGGTGTGGCACTGACCCAGTTCTGAAACTTTGTTGGATTACCTTTATCTAAGAATGTTAAGGATGCATATGAACAGGAACTCCAGACATGGATCCCAAATTGTTGGCTAATACTATACCTTGGAAAGTGACTGGGGCTACCTAAGAGCCTAGTGTCATTAATGGCCATTGTGCAGCACAACAAAGGGAAGTTGTGCCCAGTGATGGAGTATCATGAGCTCAATGAACACATGGATGTATTTACTGTAAATGTGGAACTGATGCCTTACTTGACCTATATATCTTCAAGTCCCCATCTCTGAGTTATTGCGGCCATTTTAACCTATGAGCAGTTCTATCTATTATTAAATTAGCTTTTTAAATCAAGTAAAATTAAAATGTTACATTTTAGATAAGTGTGGTAAAAATTTAACATAGGTTTTTTTTTCATTTGTTAAAAAGAAAAATACAAATTATGCAAAAATAAAGTTGATCACTAGTGTATTTGTTTTTATAAATAAAAATTTAATTGAGAAGAATATTAGCTTCATGGGAAAAATGTTAAATTAACTTCCAAGTAACAAGACCAGTTATCATAAATTTCTTTAGTGAATTTCACACAAAAATGTTTGCTTTTGCAATGAAAACATAAAATAATATATCAAGTCTAAAAAATGAAACGAATAAATCTTCAGTTAAATAGGCTAAAGTTATTTCAAATGGAATATCAAAATGGGGCTTCAGAATGTCAATTGCATCTCTGCAGAGGGGTAAGACCTCCATGAAATGGGGTCACCCGTTGGTTGTAGGTGGCTACTCGTTAGGTCTCACAATGGGATCCTGGTGGCTCATACAGTGATCATGTAACTTACAACACTCCTTTTTAGCCCTTACTAGGCTCGACTGGCAGTCAGAGCTGCCCGAGCCGATCAATTGACTGGTCATGTCAACCCTCTTTTTTTCAGATTTTTATAAAAATCTGAATATGAGGGCAATGGCTGTAGGGTCAGTTATGTTAAGGAAGAACTCATATCCCCTTTCTGTTTCTGGATAAGTAGTTATCTTGGGAATGAAAACTCAGGAGCAGAAACAAAATTTATTATCACCAGCATGAGTATATTGACTATACAGCCCTGATGTTACTAGACGATTGGGTTTCCCCCTAGACACATCCCAGTATAGGGCTTCATGGTGGGTGGGGAGCATAGTCAATGAAACCCATAGGCCTTTTTATGGATATAAGAAATAAAACCCAAGCAAATATAAATAAAAGTCAAATCTTAAAGTGTCTGCATGCAGAGTCTGACTTGGATGATGACTGATCAGACACTTTCCCCAGTTTTATAGTACTGGAACCAATAGAAGATACTCCAATCACTAAGTTGTCTCCCTTTATCATTGAATAAACTCTTAGCTCTCTAATAAAACTAAAATCGGTCAGAAAAACTAATCAAAAATACGCTACTGGTAGAAGTAACAAAGAAAACTTTCTCTGACCTTCTACTTAAACAGAAATAACCTCAAAATAAAAACTTAGCCCCGCATTTTCCTGAACTCCTCAAAGAGTGTAATGAGAAACCCAAATCTCTCCCTCTGCACTCTGGATGAAATAAAAAATCACCTCTGCCAATTACTGACGCCCAAAGGATATCTATAAAAATGGAAAACATTTCTGACAAACACATATATATTTAAATTTAACACCCCAGAAACTTCAACTGAAATGAAAAATAGGGTACACAATAAACACAGTTGAAACCAAGCCTGCTGAGATACTGCATTTGACAAAAATTCAGACACCAGGGAGAGATGTACCAGAACAACATGCAAAAACTGTGGGGAAACTACGCAGACTGAAGACGACCACCAAAGTGCATAAACTGCAAACAAGATCATGCAGCAGTCGTGAGGGAATGTGAAACATGGAAGAAGGAAAAAAGAATAAAAGAAATTAAATGCATACAAAATATATCGGTATATGTCAGGTTATACGGTACAGACCCTACTGTAGATAAATTTGGATTATCTTTGAGTTTTGGGTAAATCATGCATCATAGTTTTATAGAACCTAACAGGCCTAAATGTTGACAGAACATTATTTGTAACTATACTGAGCAAACACTTTTGTAAGTTCAACTCATTGATTTTTGTCCTGTCATGTGTTTTGTCTGGTACCAACTTTAGAAACTTATCCCAATATTCTAAAACTGCTATAACTTGTAATCTATAATTACAACACATACGCCCTTTAGTAATAATTCATGTTGCCATTTGAAATTTAAATAATCACCTGGGGTACCAGCAATTGCATGGAGCAAATCATTAAGCCATGTCTTTAGTACCCTAACCCTTTTTAGAGAAAGTGTGGAAAGTTTGGATATTTGAGTGAGAAACACTTTGAATTCTGCAAAGGCATCCTCTCTTTTAATAGATAACTGAGTAATACAGAATTCCAAACTATGGGATAATACATATACAGTTTGTCTGAAATTATTATGCAAATCACATCACCCTCAATAACTTGAATCTGCTTAGAAAACTTTTGTTGAATTTTAAGTGATGTCAAAACAAAGCTTGAGTTGAATTTTTAAGTAGTTGCAACATGTTTTATTAAAGTTATTGGATTTATTATAAAAACTGCTGTCTGAAGTTTGCAGATTAAACTAATATTATTTTAAACCCTTTGAAATTTAATAAAAGCTATATCCCCCCCCCATAATATTTTGAAACATGGGTAACGGAAAGGATCTAGTAAATGTTGAAAAACAAATTGTGAGGGAATCTTCACATTGGATATAACAAAGTAGCTTTGCAGAGATTATTGGATGATAAAGTGGGCTAAGTTGAGAACTAGAAGCAAAGGAAAAGGCTTTAAGAATGTGTTTCCTCGAAAATGAAACCACTTTCAACCAGTGCTCAAATCTTTGAACAGGCTGGAATTGAGGATGTCAAGAAAGACAAAAGCTGTGGAGTACTTTGCAAAAATACCAAGCAAACTCTTCTCAGTAAATTAAATATTTTTAAAGTGTCAAAATTGGACCAAGAAATACATGAAAATTGACTCTTCTAAAATAATTTTCATGGATGAATCTTAGATTACACTTGATGGAACTGATGGATGAGCCAAAGAATGGCTAAAAGAAGGCAGTAAGTAGGCGGCAGTGTGATATGGGGTGGAAATGTCAACCAAACCATTGTTGGACCATTCAAAATAGTTGGAGTTAAACTACACAATACTAGCTATTGCGATTTTTATGGACAACGCTTTCTTTGAATGTCCCAGTTTCACAGTGAATTGTGTATTTATACATGACAATGTTCTTTGGACCTAAAGTTACCATGAATTATTTTGAGCATAAAAGGTTTACAAGGAGAGAAGATAATGGAATGGCCAACATCAAATTCCAGTCTGAATCTGATTGAAAATCTATGGTCAATTATGAAGATGAAATTATATGAAGTTTGCAAACAATATGACAGCAAATCAAATCTAGGGAAGAAAGTTAAAACTACCAGGTCATAAATTGAACTTGCTAATGTAAAAAATGTAACAAAATCAGTGGATAATAGATTGGTTCAGTGAATGTGAAATCTGTTAGCTGCTTTGTGCCAAGTTGTTTTTTGTTTTTGTTTTTTTTTTCTTTTCCATTTTTTCATCTTTGAGAATCTTTAAACCACAGAGTGATATTTTTCTGCTTGTTGGGTCATAGTGAAGTTCAGAAGTTTGTCTACTGATGATGTCATCTACTCTTTCTCATTTTGTTTCTTGATCCACTTTTTGTATTGTTTCATAGCTGTGAGATGTGATTGAAAATTTAATAGTAGTTTGTATTAAATTTAAACTAGATAGAAAAATAAATGCTGACTAGCATCCGAACAAAAAAAAAATTTTATATTTTGAAGTGATGTTTAAAGTTTGGAAAGCAAAGGCTCTATGATAGTGAAATCTGAGAGAAGTCTTAGACTTAGAAGACTATAAAATGAAAATGTGACAATTCCAATATCCACCAGGATCATTTTTTTTTTTTTTTTTTATGGCATCATGTGACTCCATTCACTCTTTTATATCTTTATCTTTTCTTTCATTATCAGCACATTCTTTTTCTCAAAAAAAAAACCAAAAAAACATTAAATATAAAAATCAAAGTACTGGTGCCAGTCTTTGAATTCTCATATAGGTGTGAAAACTTTGGGTCCAAGCTTTTCCAGTTGAGCTCACAAATCCATAGAAACTGAGTTTTATTTGTGAAAAGTAAAGTTAAAGAGAATTTTTTTACTAGCTCTGTTGTGGAGGTTAAGCTAGGTACCTATACAAAAATTGCAATACCTAAGGTTAAAAAATATTTTTAAAAAAATGAAAAACCCTTTAATTGAAAGCTAAAAGATTAAATTTACTATTTCCAGTAAGCAAAATACTCTGGTGTATTTCAAAAAGAAATTGTATTGAATGGAATCGATTTTCTTTTTTTTCTTTTTTATATATATATATTTATTTGTAAACAGGATCTGTCATGAGATCGCTAAAAAAGAGTATAGCATGATGAAAAAAATGCCGAACTTGACAAAAACAAAATTTTATAGTCTAAATGCTTATGTTATTATTAAGAGGAAAGATCAAAGTATTTTTGGAGTATTTTTTTTTACATTTTTTTTACACGTTCCTAGCACGTCCAAAATCTTTGTGAAAAATCTTTTCTTGTTTTTTTTTTTCTTTTTTTAGTCAGCAAAATTGATAGATAATCAATCATGTCAACCATTTTTTCCCCATTTTATAAAAAAAAATAAATGAAAATCTCAGTTTGAAAATCTTTTAAAAATCAATTATAATTTTTTCAAAACTTATTTTAAGGAAATCGGAAATTATGATGTTTATTTAAAATATTTTGAAGCAAGCATTATTTAGTTTCTGCTCCAAAAAGGTATAGTTAGAAAATAAAACAAAGCCAGTCATAATATTTCGCGTCACTTGACAGGTGATGAAAGACATTTTCATGATGTATTGATAGCTTACATGAGGATAATTTATTCTACGGAAGAAGAGAAGTGAAATTATTTAGATTTAAGTGAACAAATTATTTACCTCATTATTTTTAAGGAAAACTTTCAGCTCTATCTTTTTTTTTTTTTTTTTTTTTCTTGTACTTAGCTTTCACCTTTACGTTTACGATGCTTTATTGAAAATATGTTATAAAGAAATTAAAATAACTGTTGAGAGTTAGGTTAAATTTCATAAGAAAGGTATCTAATTAATCTATAGGTACCTTTCTTATGAAATTTTATCAGAAGTGTACGTAAAATACAAATTTAAATTTCATGATACTTTTAGGTTCCCTTCTCAGTTGAAGTTGAAAAATCAAATTAACTTCTCCACATGTGTTTCGCAAAACTATCTCAAAAGGACATTTACAAAACTGAAAAAAATATTTTTGTCGTGGCTTTAAAAAAGGAAAACATATTTATAAGTTCCATCATTTGTGAATAGTTTCTGAAAGTTTCATTAAAATCTGACAATTATTTTTATTTTTGCAAGATTTTCCATATTAATGTCTGTCATACAAAAAAAAAACATGCTAAAAATTTGTTATTTTATTAGTTCCAGTGATACAAAGAGAAACAAGATTTTTTTAATCAAAATTTAGAATGTTCTAAAAAGAAGGAAAAATTTTTAAAAATAATTAAAAAAAATACTTTGATCTTTCCTCTTAACATTAAGATGATAAAATTTTTTTGTCAAGTTTGGCATCTTTTCCATCATGCTATGCTCTGTTTTTAATGATCTCATGAAGAGTCCTATGTAAACACAAGTTAGTTCTCAGTTTTAAAAAGCTTGCAAAAATAAAATGCTTTATTTGAGGAATATAGGTGATTTAAAGTATAATCAATCTGATTTGAAATGAATATTTAGTTTAAAATATCACAAAGCATTTTTTAACAGAACCATAGCTGCTTTGTTGTTGTTGTTGTTTTTAACCCGACAGTAGCTGATTTGGCAGCTTGATGATAGTTCTAATGTTATTCTATGGATACTTTTTCTGTAAAACATAATTTAAGAAAATGTTGTGACTGCCATTTTTATATTATTTTTAAGTACTGAGTAATCTTTAAGATGTTCAAAAATGCCCTCCGTAATCTAACATTTTATTAAATTTTAGAAATTAAATTTTACATCATTCTTATTTTCTGATAATGTTGTATCATACTTACAAAAATGGATATGTTTATACACAAAGAAAAAAAAAAAAATCTTTTTTTTCTTTTTCTTTTTCTCTTTTTCTTTTTTTTTTTTTCTTTTTTTTTTTTTTTTTTTTTTTTTTTTTTTTTTTTTTTTTTTTAGATGCTAAATTTTCCATAGTAATTTTTGAACCACAACTGACACAAGTAAAACATGATTTCTAACCAAACTTTCAAATGTGCTAGAAAGGATTTTTAAAAAATGAATAAAAAAAAATTGCTTTGGTCTTTCATCTCAATAACAAACATTTTGATAAAACTTTTCATCGAATTTGGGGTCTTTTTCATCATGATATGCTCTTTTTTAGCAAAAAAGTAAAGGTACAAGCTGCTTATTTTTATTGTTTTGTTATTTGATATTACCACTTTATAGTCAGGTAAATGTTTTTGTTATTCTTTTTTGTTTTTGTTTTTAAAATGTCTGTTTTTATCGCCATTAAATGTATCTTTGTTAAAATACTGAAATATTTGTAATTTCTTTCATAAGGGTGCCATATTGATTTATTTTAATAACACTCTCAGTGGTATTAAAAAAAAAAATCAACATAACTCCAACTTGGTCACTTTTTTTTTTTTCCTTTTACTGCTTGTTTTCTTTTCAGTTTCTTTCCCTTTAAAGCATTCTTGAGTTAGCAATAGTGTTTAAAGTCTTTATATAGATTTAAAGACTTTAAATTACACTAATTTGGAGAATAAAGCAATGTCCAGTCTAATTCAGCCAACAGTTTTAGAATAATTTTTAGTTTTTTGTATAAATTGCCCCCAACCCTGAAAACAAATGCTGTCCTTGGGAGAAAACCACAGATCTATTAACTCCTAATTATAAAATCATTTCCTTTAAAATAAGAGGTTTAAGTAGGGAAAATCCTTGACTTGTCTGCACTTTCATTTGTCAGCCATAATGGCAAGACGAGATCTTATTCCCAAACTCAGCGAGATTGAAAAGTTTGTATTTTAAGTTTTTAGATTTCATATTTTTATAGTTTGTATGATCACTGTTGACTATGGATTCTCCATTAGTCATATAAGGGATCCTATTGCTAAATCTTTCATTATAATCAAAGACACCAGGTAGTTGGATTAACACTTTGATGTTTTTATGTAGAGATTCTGTTCTCAGCATCAGCAGATTAGAAAAAAATTTGTGAAGACTTATCAGTTATAAAAAGGATATGGAATTTTTAAAAATGAATTTCCAAATCTTCGTCATCATTTACAGAAAAGGAGAAAAAACTTAAAGCATTACTACATGATTGAGACATGTTTGGAAAGCTAAAAATACATTGAATTGTTGATTAAAAACTAAAACTGTATATAAGCATTTGAATAATGACAATGGCACCTCTCAGAACTTCAGATAACACTGAAAGACTCTACCAATGGAAACTTGTGATAAAAATATGGCATTAATAATTTTTTTCTTTAAAAATATTAATCTATTTTAGTACTTTTTTCTTTTTCAGATTCTGACCTTGGTTCAACAGGTAATTATTTTTTTTTTTTTTTTTTTTCTAAATCAATTCACCCCATGCAAGGCAATAATGCTACTAAGATGCAAGGGGCTACTGGAAGGAACTGGAAACCCAATCCTAAACAGGGAATGAGGAATAAATATGTACTACTGTTCAAAAGATGACAGATGAGCTTGTCTACTCCTTTGCAAGATTAGGCATCTCTGTTTTTCTGAGACTTGAAACTTGAGCCATTTATTCTTGTATTAGATATTAGAGAATACATTTTTTTTTTTTTTTTTACTTTGTCATCTCTCCAGTTAAGTTCTTTAATTCCCAATCTAAATTAATTTGTGAATATGTATGTATGCATGCTTGTGTGTTTAGTTGTACCAGTATAGCATGTGGATAAAAGCAAAAAGAATGATAATTTTGAAAATGTAAGTTTCCTTTGAGATTTAAAACTCAATTTGTTCATTTGAACAAAGGAAAATATAATGTTAACAAGTATGTAATGCGTATATGTGCAATTAGTCATTGGAGTTTGTTTGGTTATCTAAATCTTCAAGTAACAAATATATATGGACAGTGTTGAACAAAGCTTCCTGACACCTATTTCCAAAGAAAAGAAAAGAAGCAAACCCAGCAAGGAAAGAAAAAGAAGAAATAAAGAAATACTATGCTAAGAACTGTCGGGCAAAACCTGCGAATCGGATAGGTGGGGGAGGAAGAAGAACTTAGTATTGTGAAAATATTTTCTAACAGATGTGAATCTCCCTAATGTGCTCTACCCTTCTCCAGAAAAATGAAAATTTTTATATAAACAGCTAATAGCAGTTGCCCAGAGTCAGTTTGAGAGAAGTGGAGATGACAGTTTTTGTCTAGAACAGAACCATGGCTGCTCAATGAACCAGGCGACTGCTGCTGATTGCTAATGTTAGGCTGTTTCTCTCGTGAATGAACTTATAATACTTCAGGAAGTTTGACAACACTTTATTTTTTATTTTTTTGTTTCTCATGGATCCAAAAAGAAACTGATAACAAAGAATTTAATTGTTAATATTTTTGAACTTTCTCCAAGCATTTTTTTTTTATTTGTTGCTGTAATATCTAGCTGAAGGAAAATAAAACTTCAGATTTTCTTTTATCATTGAATCCAATGTTGCAACATCTGAGGAAACCTGAGACAACATTCACAGACAATTTATTAAAATTTACCACGGTGCAATTTGGTTACTTTTAGTAACAAATTATGATACACAATGTACTTAACTCCTTGTGATCCAGCACTCAACTTCGTCATTGAGAGAATCTCTTCGGCCAGGGATCAAGGGACAGTTCTGCTTTATGCCAGTAACCAGATTGTAGTTGGTGAATACATTGATGGTATTCAGCAATGTGACCAGGGCTATATCTGGGACTGGGTCGGCTTAAGGTCACATAGTTACAGCTGAGATAGCTTAATATTAATTTAAGATGACACATGGTTTAATGAAAAAAAAGTAACAAGGGAATGAATGATAAAAAGTTTAAAACATTAGGAAAAAAATATAAAATTACTCATGAATAGTCTGAAGAAATTCAAAATTTTTTATAGCATTTCGAAACCTTAGAATAAAAACAAATTAATACATTTTTGTAGCATTTTTATTAAGAACAGTCAAAAAAAAATACAGTAATTGTTGTCCTGTTAGTCTTTTATCTGTTTTTGGCAAAGTACTAGAGGCTTTAATCAACTCTGAATTGGTTAAGTATTTCACTTTCATATGAACATTATGGTTTTTGTTTCTCTAGGTTAACTGTTATTGCGTTAGGTTATTACTGAATTTGTCAAGAACAGCCAGGTTGTGGCTTTTGATAACTCAAAGGCATTGACATGGTAACCTTCTTTACAATCTCAAGAGTTATGGTGCCTCTGGCTGAATATTTGACTTAATCATTCTTCATAAATTATGTAATAAAAATGTTGAATGGCCACATTTCAAAACCCTTTCACATTAATGCAGGTGTCTTCCCAGGACTCTATCCTTGGACCTACATTATCTTCATTAATGATCTTTCTGATCTCATTACTTTCCATCTTGATATTTATGCTTATGACATAACTATTTAATCCTGTCTTAATAGTAAATTCAATAGGTTTAATAAATTAAACTGATAGCTGCTCTCGAAAAGACCTCCAATTAGGTTTGTATCATTTATCACCTCCAAAATGAAACTGCTGAGAGAACCATTTTTGCCTTCCATCAACCTACAGGAGAGCAACTCATTACATCTTCTTGGTCTCATGTGTTCCACTGACATGGAGTGGAATTAATTATATTGAATTACTTGCTAGGTCTGCAGCTACAAAAGTTGGTTCACTTTGTCGTGCCAGACAGCTTTTCTCGCTAGAATTCATCTTGCGCATTTATAAATCTACCATTCGACTGCAATGAATATTGCTGCCATATCTGGTCTGTGGTTCCTGCTATATGTCTTGAGATTTTAAATTCCAGTGCAGGGGCTGTTGAGAGAACACACCTGCTCAACAACCAAGATGAGAACTTAATCCAAAGATGTTGAGCATATTGTGTTATATTCAAGGAATTATCCATTATGAACTGTTAGACAATCAATGCTGATTGCTACTACCAACAACTTTGTTTGAAAGCAGCTTTGGGCAGAAAACATACATCCTTAGAAGATTACTCCCTTTCTGTTGTCTATCATAATAATACCTGATTGAGTAAAGATTTCTTAGAGAAGCTTGGCTGGGAAAAATTGCTTCATACTTCATATTCTCCTGACCTTTCCCTTCTGATTATCATGTAACAGAGAGCTGGCCCTGATTCAGCATTGAGTTGCATGAGAATGCAAAGTGGTGATTTAGGGTGATTAGAAATTAGTAATAAATCACAAAGTCTTTGAATGGGGTCTTAAATAATTAGTGAGAAAATGGGGAAAGAAACAGAATTAAAATTACATGAGAGATATAAAATGGAATTGATGAGGGAATCTGAGAGTTAAACCCCCTGAACAAATTTGGTGCAAAGTAATTAACTTTGGAATTTCTTAAAAGTGGTCTAATAAGGATAAATATTTGCATGGGTTTCTGAGCCGAATTCTGATCTGAGAAGACCATCTTGCTAAATCATAATGTAATTGTCATTAAAAGTTGGAGAAATGTTGTTTTGCTGGGATCATGTGTTTTTATTTTATTTTTTTAATTGTCATCTATAAACTCGTTGACAGATGAGATGAGGTTTTCAGAAACAAGAGGAGGTTATATTAATGATAAAATCAGACAGAACTTTATTTCCAACCTGATTCATTGCTTGCCATACAATCTGGTTTCACTGGGACTGCCCCAATCTGAGTAAGTCTGTTACTGTGATACAAGCTATCAGTATTTATTTATGTTTTTCAGCCCTGAAGCTTATGGGGTTTGGGGGGATTTTAATTATTTATTATCTGCATACACAGATCCAATATATATCATCTTGAAGAACTATTTATGCCTTCACTTCCAGGTAAGCAACTCTGTGTTTTCTTGGGCCCATGTTTTCTACTGACATTTTAATGAATATATACATCTCCTAGAAAACTTGTGTTATGCCAGACAATTTTTCACAACAGGATCCATCTTAGACATTTATAAATCTACCATTTCTTTGTGTGTTGAATATTGTCACATCTTGTCTGGTTCTCCTATATATCTGTAGATTCTTGAAAAAAATCCAAAGAAAAGTTCAATATTATCACTCCTGACCTGGCATCTCAACTTCAGTCACTTTCCCACCCAACCATGACATGGCTTCCCTCTGTTTTAATGGTAATTATCCTAATGAGCTTTCCTCTTTAGTACTTCGACTGCATGAATTTAAGTGTAATGCTAGATTGACAACTAGGTCTCATCATTTTACTGTTAAATTAACTTGATGTAACCACGTTCTTTTCTGGCACTTCTTGCCATTGGAATTCTCTTCCAGTTTCTTGCTTTCCTGATACCTATGATCTTTAAAAGCTTAAATGTATTGTAAATTGCCATCTTCTGTCTTTCTCAATTCTGTTCTTTTATTGTCCTTTCTTCTCATTAAACCTTCTCATTTTCTTTCATTCTCAGTAACCCTTTTGCAACTTAATAGTATTATTACCTTGGGGCGAAATGATGAAAAAAAAATTTAAATTGCAAGATATATTGTGATATCTTCAGCTGTCATATTAGTAAATCTCACTCTCAGTTATGTTTATGCTACTGTGTTAAAATCTTTGTGTATATATATATATATATATATATATATGCAGTATATCTTCATTCAAGTATGTTTGGTTGAATAATCTGGACATACGTCTATTTATTGTTATTTAATTCTCTTGAATTCTCTGATCAACTTCATGTTGATACTAAATTCATTAAGGAAGGTGCCATAGTTTTTTTTTATTTTCCCCAAATATTTTCAGTATCATCTGAAATCATCTTAAGAGGTGAATTGCTAAGACAAAAAAATTAATTCAATTGATTTTTTTTTTCCTTTAGAAATACACATGAAACATGCTCTGTTATAATTAATTTAAAAATTAACTGTTAAAACTATTGTTTTTATCTAAGGGAAGTAACTTTATTAATGAAATTGTATATCAATTTAAATATCCTTTGGGAGATTTTATCTGATAAAAAAGTAAATATGTTGATTTAACGACAACAACATTATGAAGGAGACTTACCCTACATATGCCGAATACAAGCTCTATCGCACAACATTTAAAGACACATTCTTGTCCACATTCACAAAATAGAAAAATATTAACCAACAATACAAGTATACTGGACCATGAAAATAAAAAACAAATTTTAAATTCTTGAAGCCCTTTATATACAACCAACACTAAATAAGGTTAGTAGCAAGTAAAGCAACATTGTTTTGAAATGTTTGTAATAGCAATGTTTTTAAAATACTTAAATTATAATTATATAAATTAATAAGATAACTGGATAAGAATATAGAAAATCATAAACACAGGTTTCTTATTCTAAACTTGATGACTTGTGTGAAATTAATCAAATCTCCAATCTTTTCTCTCTCTCTCTCTCTCTCTCTCTCTATATATATATATATATATATATATATATATATATATATATATATATATATATATAATGTGTGTTATAAAGTTTTTCAATTTATTTTTCAGAAAAACTCTCAATTGAAGGAAAAGTGACGCAAAGAGCTGAATGTCGGCCAGTTGCAAATGACACATACATGAAGTTAAAAAGGTAAGTAGCTGGATTCAGCTTAGTTTTTCTCCTCATATTCAATGTATTTTACTTTGTTATAAGAAAAGTTTCTCTCTATATATATATATATTCAGCCGAATTCTTCAATTTATTACTTAATACTTGATTTCCTACTTTGTAAAATATTGTTTATCATTTGGGATAAATTATTTGAATATAAAAAAAATATTCATATAAATTCTGAAACTAATGTTATACATGGTCTTGGGCAAGTCTAGTTAGACTTATAGATCTACATAAATTATTTTATTTCTAACTTCTGTTATTTGAGGAAATATATTAAAAATTGAAATCTTTGAGACTGAAATGATAAATGATTTCCATGCTCTTGAATATATAAAAAAGCAAATGAATGTAAAACTAACATTTTGATATTTATTTTTAAAATATCAAATGAAAAAAAAAAGAAAAGATTATATAAAATATTTACATTCAGATTAATCTTCTCATCTTCATTGTTATCACATAATAACCATCAAAGAATTTTAAACTTAATGGTAGATTATTCTTGTACTGTTGTTCATGTCTAGGAATATAAAATATGTTGCTATAAATCATAAAAATGTATTCAAATTGAATTTAAATTCATGTCCTAAGTCTCAGACACATTTATATTTAAGCCAGATTGTGAGATGTGATTCAAATATGATATCTTGGGTGCCTATAAGTAGGTATCACAAACTGGCCTAGTTTAGGGTTTGAAAACTGGTAAATATAGTGAAATTTCATTCCATTTCAACTTGCGAGATCTCATTTATTTTTGGGGTTATTCTGGTAAGATTTTGGTGTAAACAAAATTTAATCCTTTCTCTTTATAAAGATACAATTTTTTTTTCTCTTGTATTATTAAGTTTGTTTTTTTTTTCAGGTCACTTCAAGTTAGGTCACTATTTTTGGTGATGGACACTTTATTTTTTACGTTAAACATTTTTTACGTTAGCATTTTTCAAATTTTGTGTGTGCGATATTGTGAGTCTGTATGCATATAAAAATAGTCCCATTTTAAAGAAAAAGGGTCACTTATCAATGTGGTGTGCTTAAAATAGTGTTTTAAGTAGTCTTTCACAAAAAAATCTAAGTTGAAAACTTTAGTGAATGAAATACCAAAGAAATTCGATTTAAAAAATCTCGAAAATGACACCATTTTGTAGATAAATATCTTGTCTTTAATATGTTGGTATCATATTATTACGCACATAAATCAAGGAGCACCGCGAATAAAAGTGGGCATACCCTGCATTGGCCAGCGTGACAGAAGGTCACTGCTGAATGACCAAATAATGAACAAGAACGTTAACAAACCACGTGTTTCACTATGGATATATTGCAATTTTTAGGTGAGTTTAAATTCTTTTTATATTTTCTTTTATTATTTAAAAGCTATATAAAGTACTTTATTGTTTAAAATAACAAATTGCAGAATATATTTTTTAGTTGAATTTTTGATAATCAAAAAATGAAATTTATATTTTAAAAACTGTTTATCAATTTCTTGTTTATTTAATAATTCTTGGGACCTATAGATTCTAGCTAGAATTATTAATTTGAAGCTTTAGTTTTACTTTTTTTTTTTTTTTTTTTTTTTTTTTTTTTTGCAATTAGACTGGATGCATTTTATAAAAAATAAATAAATAAACTGGAGAATATATTTTTTAGTTGAACTTTTGTGTGTCAATAAAAAAAAATTGTATTTACACAATTTTAAAATACGTTAGTTTGTTTTTTTTCTTTAACTGAATGTGGTCCCTTGGACAATCAAGCAGAAAATGTTATTTCACAAAATGATAGTTATTAAAAAATATTCTTAATGTCTTTTTCCTGTTTCTTTTGTAATACAAGAATTGTACTTTTTTTTTATTTTTTATTTATTTACAGATTCTTTAGCTGCCAAAGGAGCAAATGAATTGACCGATGAAGAAGTTCTTCAGCTCCAGCATTACTTAACAAAGAATAATCTTAACTTCAGTAAGATTGTCATGTGGTTAAATCAACTTCTGTCATCCAATTACAATGAAAAGCATTTATCCTCAACATTAAAAAAAACTGGTACAAGAAAATAAATTAAAACATAAAGAAAGAGAAGAGCAAGTTAACCTATCTTCCAAAGACAAATCTCCAGATGAACTAGGAACAGTTTCTGCAACTGCTTTCCTGATAATGTCAGGCCTGCAGGAAGCAGTTATTTCTGCATCAAAATGCTCAAAAGTAATTGACATTGCTGGCCGCAACCTTTTAAAGAAAATCTGGATAATCTTCCTTCAATATACACATCAGCAAATATCAGTGATGAATCTCATTTTATCTCTAAGATTCATGCCACAGAAAAGATCCTGCTGTCACCAAGTATCCCACTCCATACAGATGGGACTAGTAAGCAAAAACAGGTATCTGGGTCATTAGGTGACATTGAGGTTTATGGAGGTTGCTTCAGAGGATTCTGACACACTGCTCTCTACAACCATCAATCTACTTCATGAGTTGAGTGACGTCTACTACCTAGTTACAGATGAGGAAAAGAATATTTTTAAGCAGCTTTTGGAGAATATTACCAGTTTGATGTCTGACTGAGCAGCAGTCATGCAGTGTTACAAGAAGTAATTTGGTTCTTATTGATCAACTACCTTACAGAAGGACACTCACATTCTATTTTCTTTACTGCAATGCCCATTTTTTACTAGACTTATCTAGTTCTTGTAAATCTGCATTAAAATACACAGAGAAAACTGTGCAGTTCTGGCAGTGCTCTTGGAAGGGATTCTCTGACCTAATTTAAAAATTGGACTTCATCTTCAGAATCAGCTACAGGAAGGCTGATTCGAACCAATGCTGATGTTCTCTGACCACGTGGAGATGATAAAAGTGGTTGCAGAATTGAATAGCTCGCATTCTGCATTCGGCACCGCTCTGAAATCACAAGTTATCATGCGAATAGGTTTAATTCTCTAATTGAAAATGCTATGGCAATATTTCACCACAGACTGCATATAAAATTATTTTTATCTGATTGTGCAACGTCTTCTAATTTGAAATTACAGAGTGTTCTGACTGATATTTCTGATGAGTGACTGCATTCCCTTCTTGCTGCAGTTGGACTGCTGAACATTAATCTGACAAAGCCCTTCTGGAATTTTGTCAATAGCACTGTCCGCTATGTTGACTTCCACCGATATATATCAAACAAATGGCTGTGAATTTGGAATGCTGGATCAACAATCCACAGTTGTTATTAGACTCTGACTGTAGAGGTGCATTTGGGGGTGAATTCTTTGAGGAATGTAATGCATCTCTCTGGACCCCAAACTTGTCTTGGAGTGTTTGCACAAGGTACTCAGTAAGTTCCTCAATGTGACTAAGCATGACTTTTTGGAAGGAGGTGTTTTTGGAAGATATGTGGATCAGGAAACAAGAGCTACCTTGAAAAGCTGCCCTCTAACAAATCTGTCAAGTGAGCATGACTTTGGGGATTTAGATTTTAGCATGCAAACAAAACAGCATGCATCACTACACAATCGATCAACCTCAAACATGCTCAAGCACAACTGGGCAACAGCTTGGCTTGAGGGAATATTACCAGCTGAGTGGCGATCCATTCTTAGCATCTCAAGGAAACATGCAAAACATCTGCAACAAAGACACAGGCAACAAGAAGTCCTTGTGAAACTCCATATCCAAGAAAGAATTACAGCAAATGAAAGGCAAAAGAAAGAAAAAGAGTATCAAGCTGCTGCTGAGAAACAGAATCATCAACTCTGTTATCAAGCATGGTGGTCCTGTGAATTCCATTAAAGGGATACAACTGGTTTCAGAAATTGGCTTGGAAGCACTGAAAGACTGAGATATCTCAAGCTTGTCTTAGGTGTCAAGATCAACACCAGTGGAAATAAAGTTCAACTGGAAGCTGCTCTCTCTGATTACTTAACAAGAATAAAACCAGCCGATTCATCTCTGCCTCTAGAGCAACAAAAAAAGAAAAGAAAAATCATCCAGTGAATCTGCCAAACATTCAAATAACTCCAGCAGTTGTGATGAAGAACCATCTCAAATTATTTTCATCTACAAGTGCCAAGGACAACTTTTACATTGGCCAAGTCAATGATGTTATATCCCCATCCAGTGCTGTAATAAAATTTTTAACTCCAGCCAAAGGTAGAAATGACTATTTTCGATGGCCTTTCTCAGATGATATTGCACAGGTGGAGTCAACATTTGTTTATAGATGGGATTTTGATGTAATGTCAATTTTAAATGATGGTAGAATTTGGAATTTTCCAGATATATTTACAACAGTAGAAGCCTATAAAAAAAAAAATCTGACTGCAAATCACTAAGGAGGGCGGGGAACTGCAGGAGGACCATTCTGTCAATTGAGATAAAATGTTTTGCTCATTTCTAATTTTTGAAGTTTGAAGCTTTACAATAAAAATTTGCGTGGGAAAAAAATGACTTATGATTCCTTTTGTATAACAAATTTCTAAATTTTGGTGTTGTCTATCCTTTTTATCGAATTGAAAACTGCATAATTTCACCCAATTTCTATGACAAAAAGTTTTGATATTACAGAGAAGACAAACATTTTTTTTAATTCCTCATCCAAAAATTAGTAACGTTGCAAAGTTTCAAGCTTTTACCTCAAATAGTCAGTAAATTGACAGTAAGTTTAGTGACGTGTATTTTTGACTCTTTTCTTTTTCTTTTTTTTTTTTTTTTTTTTTTTAACCCTTTCTTGACCTTTTATCAAATTGTGTTTTTTGTCTGTTTTTACCTGGTCCAAATACGAGTTTTTCATTGATTTACTATTAAAAGAAAAGTTTAGCTTGATCTCTAATGTGCTATTATTCATTAAGAGTCAATATGTTAGCTGTTGAAATGATACTTATATGAACAGTCAAAGTGTTTTTGTCTCCATATGTGGTTTGTTCATTTGTTTATTATTTACTTATGTTTGCATTAATCTATTTTACTTGTTTTTATTTATTTATTTTTGTTTATTCTTGTTCATTTTTATTTTTTGAATTTTAAGTAACATAGTAAAAATTTGTTTTTCTGTCTGCTTTTCTGATGAGTTCTGATTATTTATTTAGTAGTTTGTGTTGGTCTGGGAAGTTAACTATAGCTCTTTTTTCCTCCAAGCTTAGTTTGGTTTTTGGATTGATTGTTGTAGGCTGATGTTTGAGCAAGCAAAATTAAAACTCTTTGAAAATTTAACTACTGCACTAGAGACCAAATACAAGTGTGAAACTGAATAGGGCTCAGAACCCTTACAATATATGTAATACATGAGTGATAAAACACTTAGTTTGAATTAATTTATGCAAAATACTTTAAATACATTTGTAAAAATGTACTCATTTTTTAAAAATAATATGCCTTACATTAGTGCAAGATACATTTTAATATCTATGTGGAAATTTATGAAAAATACATTTAAATATCTATGAACAATAACTTTTGCCAAAAAATATATAAATAAAAAAATTTGTGCAAAACATCAGGAAACACTATAAAGAAAACACAATTTTTCTCCAAAATATAAATATGTATATATACTTTCCCTGTGGTGCTCACAATGAAGAAAATATGGCTAGATGGTTCTATGTTGGTTATGATTTGAAGAAAAACTTTATTTTAACAATTCACAATAAATATCTCATTTAAAAATATTTACAAAATATATTTAAAAATAATCAATGCAGATTTTTACAGAATGAATAAAATTAATATTAAATCAGTTGCACAAATTATTGTGCTGAAGAATTTTTAAAGCATTATCACTATTTCAATAAATTATTTTTTAATTTGACAGGTTTTTTCTTCACAAATGATTAAAAACTCCCACATTCACACAAATGTCAGAACTTATACAAAACATTGATTATACACCTTTTAGACATTGAATAACAGCCAGCCCTCTGAGGCCCAAGTGATCAAATCCTGCAAGGTTCACTTCTTGGTCTAGCTCTCTTTCTGTGAGGGTGCACTGAAAAGTTCATAGGCTCCATATGAAGGAGTGATGCTAGACCTGTGAAACCTTGCATGCATTAATTTCAAATCTTATTAATAACTACTTAGTTTCCTTTCAGGTAAACTGATATCTGACTGTTCAAAGACTTGAAAAGTAACTAGTAGCAACTTCTTGAATAGAGTCATTTGAGTAATAGCTTCAATATGAGCATAACATTTTACAGAACATCAATAGTCTTTAGTAGGACTTAGCATATTGTCCAAATTAACAACATAATCCTTTAAGTATTCAGGCACTTTTTGCAACCTGCTGTTGTAGCTTTTGTTGGATGTTTCCCAACTGAAATTATTTTTCATATTGTTGGGTGGATTATCTGGTTGTTTAATTGAACTCTTGTTTTTCCTCCCCACAAAGATTTTGTTCCAAATAGTTGGAAAATAATGTTGCATTTTCTTTAACTGGAAGTGAAAAATTGTCAGATGCAGTAGTCATTTCAAATTTTCAGTAAATTTTGCACACCTTACACTTGACCTTTTTAGTTTCTGGAATATATATTAGATAAGCAAAACTCATCATATCCTATGAAAATTGCCTTTTTTCATTTAGTGTTCAATTTCTTTTTACCTTGTATGTAGGTATAACAAGCTGTACAAAAAATATGCATATTACCAAAATTAAGTTTGCGGCCCATGAACATTTTGAAGGCAGTCTTTCCTGTTCTTTGTTGATAAAACCTATTTCTTATATTGGTTGTTATAATGGTGCACGCCCTTAAGAATTTTGGTAGTTTTGATTCAATCTTCCCATTTCATATAAGGATTGCCAAGATCTTTCTGCAGTACCATTTTGGCATATTTTATTAGCCTATTTGTTGAGTAATTTATTTTTAATAATTTGATTTTTTTGTGCTGTTTTGTCTTGGGTAGATAGTTCACAATTTAGACTTGATTTTTTGGTAACTTTTATGCCTTCTATAACATCTTGTAGTCTTAAAATGTCCTTTAATCCATATCTAAGAATTTGATTCCATTGTTTTAAGCAATGTGTAACAGTTTGGGATTAGATAGTACAAGTGACCATTTCTTTTTATGTTGAATTTTATACCATTAGGGTGTACAAGTTATGAATAATTATGGCCAAATTTTTCAGATGGTCCTTTATTGGTAGCAGCTTGTACAGAGAGTATATTCTGTTTAAATGTAGGGATATAAAGGGCATCTTTTAAAATATAATTTTGCATATTTATGTTGTATGTCTTTTAAAGTAACTTGGGCATGGCCTCTTTTTATGGCAATATCTAGCAGTTCAATATGGTGATTATGTAGGGATATTGTAAGGAATATTAAAAATATGATTGGGTCAGTGAATCTGACTAGGTAAGTTAAAGTTAGGACTGTAGTTATTAGCTTCCCTTGACCCCCCCCCCACTTTTGGGTGAGTGGGGGCCTTGTGCAATAATTGTGTATTTTCTTTTTTAAATACAATAAATATTCATTCCCAGAGGTTGACACCAATGATTGTATTTGTGAAATACCTCAGGACTGAACATCTCTACCTTGCATATGCCATTTTTGAGCAAAGTTCATCCTGCCAAATATGGGTTGTAACAATTTGAGATCTATATTGATAAAATTTTGTTGAACACTATATTATACTGGAATTAATCTAGCCTGTTAAATATAGATTTGCTAGTAGTTCAAAATTATTTTGGATGCTATTTTTCATAAATATACTTTTGTTACTAGTAAAATATTTGATCATTTTTATTTAATGTGTTCCAGGCAGCAGCTAGAGATTAACAACCGACCACCTCGTCAAATAAAACAATTGGACACTCTGGTTATTAATTATAAACCTGTGAAAGAACATTCATGTATGGTAAGTCATTTTATCAATTTATTGTTCTTTATTAAATATTTGTTGCATTTCTTGGCCTAGAGTTTTGTCCTGACTTTTTGAAATTTTAGGTTCTCACTTCAAAATTCTGGCAAGTGAGGATTAAACTGTTAAATTATTCTGTAGCGAGATGAATGGAAGCCATCTTGTTGAATCTACACAGAAGCATGACAGTGGACCTGTAGAAAATGTTTTTCCTATTATGAAGTTGGGCAAATAAGCAAAACAGACTGCTAGGATGTAATGCATGCATAGATGAATAAAGGAAAAATAAACTGTTCAGCAGATTGAGTAGTGCAAATAAAATAGTGGAATTCATTAAGTTTGAACATGAATTTATAGTTAACCAGCTATGATCAAGTATACCCCACAGTACACCATGTCTTATTCTTGCAATCACCCAGGTGAGAAATGATAAATGAACCCCAAAGGAAATTCTGGAATTTGGATATTTACACAAAGTACTAATACTAAAAAAAATGTCCATTATTAGATCAATAATCCCTATATTGGTCACAAGAAGCAAATGAAGTTATTACAAACATACAGAAGGGTTTCATTATTTTTCAATTCCTTTTTGCAAGACTTCATCACCTGACTAGCATTTTCTTGTATTTGAAAACAACAGCAGGATCTTGAAAGCCCTGTTTGCGACCCCAGAGAAAAATAGTATTGGACAGGATATGAATGATCCAGCCAAGACTGCCAAAAATGGTGGGTCTAGAAAAGAAAAAAAAATATTCTGTCAAAGAACAATGAATTGAAAAAACAGGATCAGACCAACACCCATAACTACAACTTCCACCTGAGATTAATCTCCTACTTGCATCATTTATGTGGAAGATTCCATTAAACAAGCTACAGAATATCATCAGAGAAACAGCAGAAAAAGCTAAAAGAAGGCAAGATGGTCATGTCTTTTTCAGCACCAAAAACAACTAATGAAAAATCTGATGTAGAATGGCAAGTGATTTGGAAAGTGTGGAAAGAAGAAAGCAACATCTCCTTCACTATTAGACTCCCATTTTGAATATTTATTCTGAAAGAATCAAAGAACCAAAAATCTGTGCAGCAAAAATAAAAAAAAAATTGATGTAACTCTAGAAACAACTAGAGGCAAAAATTATTAAAAATAAGCCAGTAAAAGTAACTGCTTCCTCCAGAAAAATGTCTTTCTCAAAAATTAATTATAATGCCTCAATCAAGCACAGCAATTACATCTCAAAAAATGTAAAGCCCAGGACAAATCTCCACAGCAACCTTCTTTCCCCACTCCAATATTCTCACCTTAAGAAATTTTTTTTTTAAATTCACTCTCCCCGTTATGTCGTCCACAGCCCTTTCCTCCACCCTTGTCTGTACCACCACTAGCCGCCCTGTTGGCGGGGCATCAGAATATGCCAACTGCCCCCCTGCAGAGGGTAAAAGTCTCTCAATGGGGCCACCTGTTGGCCGGGGGTGGCTACTCGCAATCCCTGTGGACAGGATCCTGGTGGTTGAGCAGGTCATGACCCAGGTATAAAGTGGTCACAACCCTGCAACACACCACTTTGGCCCTTACCTGGGCTAGACGGGTGGTCGGAGAGGCCCAATTCAATCACTCGGCTGGTCATGTCATGCCCCATCACATCTAACCCATCCCAAAACAACTACAACTTACAATTAACTTTCCCTACATTAACTATACTAACACCTTACCCCTAAAATGTGATGGAAAGCAGTGGCTTAGGGTCAATCAGTGTGGGAACAAAAGATCACAACATGGCTTTTTACTACCTGAAGTGCCTCTGGACTTGGTCAGTGAAACTAAAGACATACAGGTGCTTGAGACCTTTCCCATATATGAGTATACTATCCATGTAGCCCTGTAGTGCCAGGGCAAATGGGTTTCCCCCCTGGCTGCTACCCAACACTGGACTCCGAGGTGGGTGGGGAGCATGGGTAATGAAGAAAATTAAAACAATAAATGACTACAAAAAAAAAACTCCAAGAGACTACATAAGGATTTAGACTCTGAGGATGAAAACTATTATAAGGAAACATTTCCCGATTTATTGTATTAGAATCAATTGAGAAAACTTCCCTAAGTACACTGTCACCTTTCCTGATTCAAAAAGTAATAACCCAAAACATCACTGCCAAAACAGTTAAAAAGAAATGGAACATTGCTTGTTGAAGTGGGGAACCAAAAATATGCAAATTCTCTACTAAAAATGAATCAGTTTCATAACCTGAAAGTTAAAGCCTACCCTCATGAAAGGTTAAATTTTTCTAAAGATGTGATACACAGTAGAGAATTAACTTTATGCTCAATAGAAGAAATAAAAAAAGAATTAAAAAACCAGGGAGTAACAGAAGTGAAGAGAATCACAACTAAAATTGAAGGAAAAATAAAAGAAACAAATATCTACATCATGACCTTCAATACACCCACCACACCAAAGGAACTAAAAATTGGCTATAATATAGAAAAAATAGAACAGTACATCCCGAACCCTTTGAAATGTTTTAAATGCCAAAGATATGGACACCACCAGGACTGTTGTACACGTCTACCGGTATGTGGGAGATGTGGAGAACAAGACATACATATAGACTGCCAAAAAAACTATAAGTGCATCAATTGCCAGGAAAACCATTATGCCAATTCCAGAAACTGTGAAACATGGAAGAAAGAAAAAGAAATAATTTGTTTGGAAAAAAAAAAAAAAGTAACCAACCTGGAGGCAAGACAAATGGTAGAAACCACAAAATACGCAGAAGTAGCCAAAAAAAAATACCCTCGAAAATAATAACCAAAACTGCGAAAATAACATTAAAATGGAAGACATCACAAAATTACTCAAAGAGATGAGGGAACTGATGAAAGAATTAAAAAACATAAATAAAACAAAACCTGAAACCAACCCACAAATATCTGAAAATAAAAACTGAGCTCCTTCAAAACCCCAAACACAACCCCAAAATGCAAACCCTACAGAAACAACAACTACACAAAAAACGACCACAAAAACTTCAAATCCAGCACATGAAGAAAAAGAGGAAAAAAAACACCTCCAGACAAACCAAAACAAGATGGATAGATCACGCTCTACTTCAAAAACAAGAAATTCAACTGAAAACAGATTTGAATCTCTGGTAAGAATAGATACAGATGACTAGACATTGAAGAACAAATTACCAAAAATCTAGAAATATGGCAAACAAAATAATCCAATGTAACATAAGAGGTATAAAAGCTAACTTGGATGAACTAATACTCATTTCAAATCAACTCCCTGAAAATAGGACTATACAACAAAATCTAATTAAAATAAAAATGTGTACAACCACTCTAACATGTGCACCAACTTCAAAACAAATAAACTACATTAAAAAAGTGTGATCCCAAAATTCAAAAACTGACCCTTAAATGATCATAATGGTTGATGGGTCGTTAAACCTAAACCAAACCAAACCACCACTAGAAATCAAGAGACTATGTAGCTCCTCTTTGGGAAATTCTAAAGTAGACCTCCCACATAAAAAAAAAAAATCAGACCATAAAAAGAAATATTATACCAGGGAATAAGTTTGCCTTGTGGACTTGGACATACTTGAAAATAAAAATTTGCAGCCATAGAGCTTGAAAGATCTAAGGACCATAGACATTTCCTGCAGACCCAGAGGCTCTTAACTGCTGTTATAGTTGGTCTGGACAAATAACAAATATGGTCAATGCTGGGAGAGGCAAATTCTTTCATAAAAATGTCTTCTTTACTGGCCATGTTAGAAGGTGAAACTGTCAAAAAATTGAAATAATTCTTTTCTGGGATGGTCCCTGTTTTCATACATATCATCCCTTTATAGTGATGTTAAACTAATGTTCCCAAGAGTCATCAGTGGGGCTTTTAGAAGACGGCTCCATTAAAATTGAAATAGGCCAAGGGTCTATGGAAGAGGCTATCAGTGTCCTGACTCCTGGCATATTAGACTTGGAAGTTCAAAGCCAGTGAGCTTTGATCATAACTCTCTGGTTAGTAAGTATGGGTTGATTTGATTTCCAAGTTGAAAAGGGGCTTGGCTCACTAGAGATCTCAAACACGTCAGCATGAATATATCTTGTGTTCAAGAGAACCATCTTATTTCAAACAACTGAGAGTTGTTGAGGCTGTTTCACCTCTTTTCAACATACTTTGATAATCATGAAATGTTTCTTGTTTAGTAGGTCATTCTTTAGATGCCATACTGTCATTGCAGATTCTGAATTCAGAATGTGTATGCTAGATGTTACCATAAAAGAGAAAATGTCCTGACTCATTTTGGTTTATGCGTCCAATGACTCTGGATAGCAGGAAACCTTTTGATGGATCAATCAGTTTTTGATACTGTCAAAAGGTGTAGTTTTAGTGGGTGATTGGAACACCATCATTGATCCTGATTTATACCAGGCTATTCCTTAACATTTCACTGGAGGCATAGTGTAGTGTAGTGTTTATGTGAGAACAAACATGGAGGAGATAGGATTAGTAATCAGCCCTTAACAATGCCAGTTCTGTTTGTACAATGTAAGCTCATTTTCAGACAAAAGGATGTGCTTCTGTGTTTTATAGCTGTCATAAGACAATGAGAATGAATGAAGTCCACAAAGCATTGCCTCTCACTTTTTATAATCTGGTTGCATTCTTCAAGCACCAGCTGAAGGTCAATATCAGGATGTTGACGGGATGGGGGGCTTTCTTCAGAGGGCTTTGCTAGAACAAACATGCTTGCCCAATCCAGGTTAGATTAGTTGAAGTTTTTGTTTTGTGTTTCCTGTAAATTGGTTAACTTAGTTTCAGGAGTGATTGGTCATTGGTCTCTCTCTCTCTCTATATATATATATATATATATATATATATATATATATATATATATATATATATATATATATATATATATATATAATTTATTGTTTTCCTTATCATCCCCTGTGAGTTGATAGAAGGCACAGTTCTCTGGAACTGTGGGAACATTTAATTTTTGTTTTATTCTGTTTTCCTTGTTAACATTTCCGCAGTATTTTTCTACCAATTGTTAGGCCATGAGGAGAGTCCCACACTAACCCATATTGCCATTGTACATAATTATCATTTTGAATCATGTTTTTTTATGTAAATAATAACAAAAAAAGACGCCTCATTCCCTTTTCCATTTGATTGTAAATATTATTGTGAAACTTAAAATTTCATGGAGAACTTGGGTTGTTTTGATGATTGTGGCATGTGATTGTGTTTTATATAAATGTGGTATTATGATGCAAGGAATATTAAAGTGTCATAGTGGTAAGTAAATGTGACTAGACAAGTTAAATTTAGGGCAGTGTCAACTAGCTTCTCTCATCCCCATTTTTTTTTTTTGGCCTTGTGCTAAAATTTGTATGTTTTAATTTTAATACAATAGATATTCATTCCCTTAGATTGGAATCAATATCTACTCCAGTCAAACATTTTGATATTTTTTTTCTTGTTTGTTGTAACAACCTCATAGGGAATAAGTACAGTTGATGGGGTATAATAGTATTCTGAATACTGCAGTTTCTTTTATATATTGATTTTTTGTGTTGTGATTGATTGTCTACTAACAAGAGCTAAATATAGTTAAGCTTGAAGGAATTGCTAATACCTTACATTCATATGTAAGTAGTTTTACTGCTATTCATGTATGACAGTCGGATGTAGATACTTCTATTCAAGATTCACTGCTTGATACATAGGTTGTGTTTAGGCTTCTTGAAATAATTTGGTTTTATATTTTAAGGGATGATAGAAATCTCTAACCATTAAGCCTATCAATTTCAAATGGACATTGATTCTATTCAGTTTGTGCTGAATCAGAGGATCAGCTTGTCACAACACCAGTGGGTATAACACTTGGGTGAAAACTTGGAAGGTGGTCTGACAGCTAGCCAGTCATCTTACATACTGGTAGCAGTGTCCTTTAATCACTGATTCACAACTGTATTTTACTTTCTCCAAAATACCATGGGGCCAGATAATGATTTGATGAATTTTGTTTTATCAGCTTTCCCTGAAACATTTTTCTTTTCTGATGTTGGAACAGTATAACATGACTAGCCTGTGTTCCTATGCTGGGCAATACTGCAACAGGTCAACTGATCATTATCTGCTTTCCGCTTCATTCCTTCATCTGCTTCTGTCCCACATTGTGTTTTTTGATCACAAATCAGTGACGATTGAATTTCATCCGTACTTGAACATTGGATTGGGCTGTGGTGGAACCGTGCTGCAAAAGGATAAAGAACACCTCTGGTGATGAAAATAAAAATAGCATAACCAAAATAATGAAGAAGGTCACTGGGTTAATTTTTCAACTGGTTTATATAGTTTTTGATACAACAAAATTAACCCTTCCTGTTAAACTCTCTATTATGGCACTTTGTCTTTTTCTCCCAAAATTTGGTGTGGGTTTAAACAACACAAGGCATGAAATTCTCTCAGCAGCAGCTCCTTCGTCCGCTGCTGTTTCATCTTGTCTGCATCTCTTGCTCCAACTGCTGGCTCACTAAGCACTCTGTTTTATATATATATATATATATATATATATATATATATATATATATATATTTCGCCTGACTCCCACCACACTCATCAATATTCATATCAATTATTTTAATTTTGGAGAACTGATACTGACTTTCAAACAAAGCGGTCAATTATTCAAAACAATACATTCTTCAACAACAAACTTTGTTTATCATTCCTTTCCATATCCTGACAACAATACTTATTCAAAACAATAATTATTCTGGTAACAATCTTTGTGTTTATAAATTTTCTTTGTTGTCGACTTTTCAATATGACCAACTAAAAACTTTGCCCACTTTACCTGTTTACAAAACTAGATTGTTTACATTATCGGCTTGCTATTTATAACAATTCCATCTGCCTCTCAGCTGACAACAATCCACATTCCACAAATTATATTCTGGACTCGACATTCCATTTGGCATTTCTGTTTATCAGAAATAAAAAAATAAAAAAAATTTCTCTTTGTTTTCTTGCTCCATATTTCAATTCATATTGCACCTTGATGTTTTTAACATTTTTAAACCCTTCCAATTCTCTATATATCCTATACAGGGTTTTCACATGAACCCTTTTAGTCTTAATTTCATACTACCAGTGTCACAATTATGATTTCAGGATGGAATTCTTGTATCGAATAAATTGAGTTATGCGGAGAGATTGTTTAGACTTCTTTCAAGAAATAGTGAACCTTTGGAAGACACAGTCATTTATTCAATGCAAGAATTCCATCCTGAAATCATAATTCAATAAAATGGTTCCCCATTGTTATAACCTATTAGCTGTATGGGTTGGTAGGCTATTTTTGGACCCATAAATAGCTAACAATGGTCTGTGATCCGTTTGTAAGGTAAACCTTCACCTATGAATGAATCTATGAAATTTCTTAAGGGCAAACACAATCCCTAAATTCTCCTTTTCTATCACGGAATAATTCATTTTGGCTGGAAGAAGCGTCTTGGATGTGTATGCAATAAGTTTAATGGAGCCGTCTTAGAATTGATGCATAATGCAGGATCCTATTCTGTATGTACTAGCATCACTTGCTACGATTATTTTATTATTTCTTTTTTTTATCGTAATATGTCAAAAACAAGTCCATCATCCAAACCCATTTAGAGTCTTTTTTTTTTTTTTTAATAGTTCATTTAACGGACCTTGTAAATAATGCATGTTTGGTGCAAATACATTGTAATAATTTGCTAAACCCAGGAAAATTTGTAGGGAACTAACATTTTCAGATGCAGGCATGTTTTTTATAACTTGTGCTGGATCTGGTCTCCTGCTATTTTTGTCAATTATTTGTTCCAAATATTTAATTTTGTCCACAAAAAATTCACACTTTTCATCTTTCAGCTTGAATCCATAGTCCCGAATCCGTCTGAAAACCTCAAAAACATTTTTCTTGTGTTTTTCTGGGTTTCCACTTTTCAGCAAAATATCATCAAGATAAGTGACTGCCACATCAAGTTCTCTAAGCATCATATCCATTACTTACTGAAAAATAACTGGAGCGACCTTTATTCTGAAAGCCAAACAATTGAATTTATACATTCCTTGATGTGTGTTTATCATAAGTAATTAGGAATATTAGTCATCCACTACAATCTGCAGATACACGTCACTTAGGTCAATTTTTGAAAATAATCCGACCCCTGCCAAGTTGAGCAAAAACCTCTTCCAGCCCCAGAAGTGGGTAATGATAACTTTGGAGGGCATCTGAGAAATCCGCACAGACATGTATCTCTTTAGACTTTTTCTTTATATATACCGTTGGTGAAGCCCAGTTGCTATATTCCACCTTAGATAAAACACCCATTTTTTTTTTTTTCAAGTCTGTCAAGCTCGTCATTGATCTGTTTTAATGATGCAAATGGTACATTCCTTTTCTTTTTGAAAATTGGTTGTACATTTTCCTTTAGCTTGAATTTAGCTTTCATTTTCTTTCACCTGCATAACCTGCCAGAAAATAGCTCTGGGAATTTAATTTTTAACTCTTTCTTCTTACTTTCTGCTTTGTTGGTAAAACCTTTAACTTCTTGGCAAAACAAACTGATCAGACTGTTCCATAAATTAAACTGCTCCATCCAGTCCGTTCCGAAAAGGTTATTTGTATTTTTCATTACAAACAGTCTTAATTTCAGTATTTTATCGTTTATCGTCACATTTGTAATAAATTCCCCTTCAAATTTTATTTTCTGTCCTATAACACTACAAGCATTTTCTTGGTAACTACTAATGTTTGTTTACCTATTTTTCTCCACATATATACATTTATGCTTAAATCAGATCCACTGTCCAATTGTAATTTAATATTGTAGGGGGATATTTATGTGAGAAGAATATTTTTTATAGGTTATGTGCAAAAATTATATATCCACCATACAATTTTAAATTTTTCTTCAACAAAGGAACACGAAGCAATAAAGAAATTTTAGAAAAGACAAAAAGCAATATTTTGTAAACAAACAACTTTCATTATATTTTTGTAAAAAAAAATAATAAATAAATAAATTTTTTTACACAATGGCGTAGATTTTTTAATGAAATCTAGGATTGTTTAATTAGTGTTGAACTCAATTTATGTGTATGTTTGACTTTAGTTGATGAGTTCAGGTAAGAAATGCAGTTTGGTAGAATGTATGAATGAAGTTTCATAAAGTGAGTTATAGGAGAAAGTTTTCTCTTAGATAGTTACTGTTCATTTAAGTCATAAATTTACGTAGAAAAAATCTGTGCAAATTTAGTTCAATGAAATTGTCTTCCTTTGATTAATATTGAAACAATGTTCACAAAAGATTGGAAAATGTCAAGTTAATTCATTTGTAGGAAATAAGGTCAGGCTTCTGCATAAAATGAATTGATGAGTGAGTGAAGATTTCTTAATGTTGGTTGAATGTTCATAGAAATGTTAAAACTTATGATGTGACGTGGATTTTTGTGGCAAGTCGTTCAGAGTCATGATACTCACTAGTGAGTGTGAATGAATTTTTTCTATTTATTTACTTTGGGTGGCTCACAGAAAATAGGTGCCAACTTTCAACTTAGTCATGAACTGAAAAAAATACTTGTGTGTGTGTGGATAGTAACGTCCATGTCTTTATTGACCATTCAGAACTCAAGTCTTTTGAAAATGTGTGTGAAGCTGGATTTGTTCTGTGATCCTTTTTTTCAAAATTGGACAAATTTTTCTAGTGTTTTAAATGATGCAGAATTTGAGTTCTACAATATTTTTGTTAAGGATTTTTACCTGCACAAAATTTCCTTACATTTCGACCAACAGATTCATCCATATTAGTAACTTTAACGTAATTCTTTACCTGTCTTTTTACTTTTGTCTTACAGTGGGTTTTCTTATGTCTTTTTTTTCTGCACCGAAAACATTCTTTATTTTGTATGGACAGTCCTTATACCAATGTAATTCTCCATGTGCATAACTGGGATTAGGAGTAATGTTTTTTTCCTTCTTCACTTTATTTTTATAACACTTTTTTTTAATGTTTGACACACCGCTTATTTCAATATCTTTTGCATCTTGTTGAACATTTATAAACCTCTGACAATCTTCTGCTAGGTTTTGTAAAGTCAGATTGGGTTTGTATTCCAGTTTATTTAAAACCCTTTTTCTGATTTCAGTGTCTTTTGTTGACACCAAACCTTGAACAAATAACAGGCATTTAACATTGTCAGGGCTTAATTCTGCCAGTTGAATTTCTCACGCTGATCATTCACAATACTTGTGAAATCGTCATCCCTTTTTTACTAAGTTCATAATTTCCATCTTTTTTATGGAACAACATCTTTGGACTGAAAACTTCTGAAAGCACAGTAACCGTTTCTTTAAACGTTAGTTTTCTTTGGTAATATGTAATTTATGAACTTTGTGTGTTCAACAGTGCCTAGTTTCCTTAACAATAATTTGACCTTTTTGTGGTTGGACCAATTTGCACAGTCCATTTTGTAAAGGTCTTCGTATCTACGGAAATATGACGAAAAAGTTACCACCTCTTCTGGAATATAGTGAAATTCAGCAATCGCATTTATGATAGCCTCATCTGAATTTTTGTTCTTGTTACTTGTTAACATTTTCTAGACTTGAAAAACCAACAATTCTATGAGTTTTTCAAGTCCTTGTTCGTAATGTCTGTTTGCCTTGTCATTTCAATATTTCCGGTAAAACCGTTCTACAATCCTCCATTTTGTACTTTATGTGAACAAACTTTTCCACAAATACGTATATATAATTATTATTATTATTATTATACAACTGTTTCTAAAAAAACACTTTAAGTATTCCTACCAATTAACTTCCAATGCAACACCTTTACATTGAGAAACCCTCTCAACAATACATGATTTTTTTAAACTTTAATTTCATGTACCTTTCATTACATTTTTGTAGTTCCTTGTAGTTGGAATAAAATCCTGTGTTTTTCTGAATGTTGTATTTCAAACAACTTGATAAAAATCTACGTAATTCTTAGAAAGTCCTTGTAGCCAAAAATGCTTTATAGCTTTGCTAATTATTACGCGAGTTTTGCCGAAATCTTTGTTCATCAAATGTTGTACTGGTTTACTTGAGTTCAGCCAAATCCTCGTCACCAAAATGTTGTAATCTAGAAAAGGTTACTGAATAAGAATAACCAAAATGAAGGTTGAAAATGTATATTCCACTGTATTTATGAGGATTGGGACATACCCACACATGTTATACCAGACCTATTGATTATAGTTCATAGGTATGGAATAACAGTAGATTTTATCTATTTATGACCTTGTATTTTAATAAATGCACTGGTTTTGTATTTTTGTTGGAGATTTTCAATTATTGAAAAAACAGCCTGATAGAATTCATATGTTGGAAAGTGACTTTATTATGGTTAAAGAAAATCCTTTTGCTTTTCTGAAGAATTATAACAATGATTTATTTTTATTTTTTTACCTAAATTGTCCACTTGTTTGTTTCAATGTAAGAAACCATAAAAGCAGCTTGTATTTCACAATATTTTGCTATTTACAGAAGGAACATGAACTAAGGAAGAAAAATGAAGGCAAGAATATTCGTAAAGAAAAGAATGAAGTTACAGATATGTTGTTCAGTGCCTTTGAGCAGCATCAATATTACAATGTCAAAGATCTTATACGCATTACCAAACAACCAATTGTAAGCATCTACATATTTTTATGCATTTTTTTAAAATTTATTTTATATTTTTCACTTAAATTTTTATAATTTATAATGGTGGAAATTGATTTTTAGTAAATACATTTTCAGAAATTTAAATTTGAAATTAATTTTCTGTATTGTGACCTACTGAGTAAATTCTTTTTCTCGTTTTAATTTTTCCAATTTTATTTATTTTTAACCATTATTTTCCCACTCTCTGTATTGACTCTTGATTGTATTGTTTTCTTCTATTTGTTATTTTTCAGATTTACTTAAAAGAGATTTTGAAGGAGATCTGTATATACAATATGAAAGCTCCTCATAAAAATATGTGGGAGTTGAAACCTGAATACAGACATTACAAGGAGAAATCTTGATAACCTAGATAGGCGTTTTTTTCTTCCCACCTCCTCAATTTTTTGGTATATGTGTACAGTTTGAGTCCCTTCTGGGTTGGTGCTAATATCACAAATTTATATACAGTCTTCATGTACAAAGTCAAATATTCTGCGTCAACTATGAAATTTTTACTTTGTAATAAAAAATATTGCCTTTATTTCAATTGTTTGTTTTGCCAGAAATTGTAATAGAACTGGAATTATTTTTTTCTTAATAAAATTTCTATTTTCTATTCCAACTAAAAATTCTGCTTGGAATTGTTTATAAATAAAAATTTAACTATAAAGATGGCTAGTTTCACCTTGTAAATATTTACTTTTGTAAAATACACTGGTTTTATTTACCTTGTTTTGTTTTAAAGTACATTGGTTGACCTATTTTTTCTTTTGTAATACAAAATTAAAAATGAAAATTTCTAAATGTCCTACACAAAACTAAGAACACTAAAGAAACCACAAAACTGCTTTTTTAAAGGCAGAAGTAGATAATACTTTTTTTGCTTTTTCAAACTAGCTAATGCTTCTCAAATGGATCTATGCATGATGACTGCAACATTCCAGAAGGGTTTTGCACTGTACACATTTTAATTATGATGTATGTACATCACACAATTTTTTAGCTGGAGTGGCACACTAATAACTACTCTTATGTCATGACATTAGTCTAATATATTATTCTAACTGATATCAGTCAAGTACTGTGATGTAGATTATTCTCAAGACCAGCATATCAAACATTGGTTTACCTCCTTTATTATGTAAATCTCTTTAAGATTTCAAATCCATAATTTAAATAAATTATACAGTATTTTGGATGTATAATTTTTCAACTGTAAAGGAGAGCTCCGAATATGAGGCTTGTTAAAAAAAAAATTAGGTAAATTAGTATTTTGTTTCAAATGTAAAAATTATTTGAAATGCTAAATTTAACAATGCCATATTTCTGCTCACATGCATTAATTATACATTGAAATAATTTCCTTTATTTCTCTTATCTGTACTTTAAAAAAAAACAATAAAAAACATAGGTTGGAAGCATTATTATTATCATCACTTGCATCAACACATTACAGACAATTTTTTTTTTTTTTTTTTTTTTTTTTCAAGACAAGCAAACACATTTACTTGCAGTAATCAAAAATGATCAAGTTAATTTATTGAAATTACTTTATTTAACAAATGCAAATGCTAAATATAAGGTACTGAAATAATTTAAATGATACTCTAATTTCTCTTAGGGGAGATTGTGAATTCTTGCATGCTTCACACACTTCAACAGGAATCATAATACTAGCATCTTGTAATTTTTTTCTTTTTTCACACTAATAAATTGAAATTAATCTTTTAGTTGAAATGATTTAATTTTCTTACACTTCATAAAGACTAGGTACCATAGGCAAAAGTTCATCTGAACTATTACCATGAAAGTATTTATAGAAAAGACACAGGGAATCAACTTTATGGTGGTGGGAAAGTGATTGAAGCCGAGGTGCTAGGTCAGGACCAATGATATTGCTGATTCTTCTTTTGGATTTAATCAAAAATCTCCAAATATATAGCAGGAGCACTGGACCATATGTGATAGCAATATTCTAAACATGGACAAATGGTAAACTTATATGTAGGATAGACACTGGAGAGAAAAATTGTCTAGCACAACACAATGAACCAACTTTCTTAGCAGCTAACCTAGTAATGGGCTCAATATTGTCTTTCCACTTCATGTCTGCAGAGAATGTTATCTCTTTAAAAACTTAGGTCAATTTGGCAACTTCCCTCTGATATTTGCCAGTTTTCAAGATTCATGTCAAATTTTTGATTCACTTATTAAAAGCACAAAATGACAAAAATCTACAAAAAGAAAACTATATTAAAAAAAATGTGCAAGTAAAACACAGTAATTTTTGTAAAACTGGCAACCACATCAACAAATATTCAGAAACAGAATTATTTTGAATTCCAAATAAATTCTTTATTATAAATTGCTGAAACCTGGAAAAGTGTTATTGCAAAGCATTGCAGTGAGCAAATGGGTGACTTTGAAACAAAATTAAAATATAAGCTTTTCCTGAGCAGGGAAATCAACTAGTAATGCAGTATTTTTTTTTTTATTTTTATATCTCCTGTTTGAAAAGTAACAAGATTTCCAAAGTTATTTTCAGGTTTACATCAAGGATTGAGTCACAAAACATCTAGGAAGATTTACATTCTCCAGATAGACATCTGGGAAATATTGCATATTAAATATGAAATACTTTACCTTTTTTTCCTTTTGTGTGAGATTATTAAAATGATATTCCTATGTGTATCAATTGTTTGGGTAAGGATGGGAGACAATTGAATATTGTAATAGGAGGAATTTTATTGATCTCTTGTGAAGTAATAAGTGGCTCAGGGTAGACCAGTCAGTAAAATAATATGCAAATGTTCCAGTAATCACAAGTTAGAAGTGATTATTTAATCCTGCTCTTAAATTGGGGTTATGAAGGACTATCATAATCTATATAATAAATGCAAATGTTTAATGTGTCACACTTTTTTCAATTAAAGGGACTCAATTCTTTTAACATTCAATCGCTTATGTTACAGAAATTTTGGATTCCAAGTTTTCATTACTGCAATTGTTTTTGGTGTTTTTTTTTTTTTTATGTGGGTTTTTTTTTTTAATTGTACAAATTATTTGGTACAATAACAATTTCTATAATTTGGAAATAAATTTGGGTATAACTGAAATTAATTGTGAAATTCACCTATTAAACAAAAATAATTGTTTGTATGGACAGTAAGGACCTACACACATCAAATTCTTTAAGTGGTAGCAGAATTATTGTTGAAATTTTAAAAGGTAAGCTTAAATATCAATGCAATACTTAAATGCTGGTATAAATTCTGAGTTCTTTAGTTTATTGTTGCCTATCACATACGGCAGTAGTATGCCTCACAAAAAGAAATCTCTGCCAACAGAAGACCAGATTGCAATCTAAAGCCAAGGCTGCAGCGAGGAAAAGAAAGTCCCGTGCAAATGTGAATCCAGATCAAATGGCATCCAGGAGAGCTTCCACTGCTGAAAATATGCAAAGACTTAAACTCTCGAACTCCTGAATAAGTTAAAGGCCCAATCAAGAACCCTCCACAGGAGTTAGCTTAAAAGTTCACTAAATACTTGTGTTAGATATGTGACTTATCCCAAATATATTGTATTAGATGTTATGCACTTAATTGTGCAGCTGTGAATTAATGTATTCTTGGCATGATAGTGAAAATACTTTTTCTTATGTTATTGATTTTAGTTTTTTTTAGAAATGGGATGCATATTCGGTATACATACAATTCAACAAGCAATTTATTAACTAAAATAACTAATGAAAAAGGCAAGCAATAAATTTTCATTCAAACATTCCTTTGGGATAAGAATGTGTAAGAGTCAGTATATATAATCAAGGGTTCAATTTTTGTGTGTTGAATAGCAAAACATACAAATATTACAAAAAATTGATATAATGAAAATCAATTTAAAAATATTTCAAATGCCATAATATACAACAGAATTGTACATGGTGTTTTGTGAAAGGTTAAGTTTTATAATAAATATGTCAAAATCTGTAAATGTGTTAAAGTGCCAAGTAAAAGGTAACTATTACATGTAAAAAGATTTCTTCACATAAAAGCCTTACCCACACAAAAATTCATGTGTAATGATTGCTGAATTCCCTTGTTCAATTCAATTCCAAAACAACTTGTGGAAGTAGGAAAAAACAAAAATCCACACTAAAAGTTTAAGCAAAAGGTCTAGTTTTTTTTTATTTTCGTTTTTCAGTTGTGCGAATTACCTAAGCATGATAACAGAAACATGTATTCTCATTTGAACTGGTGTATGAATTTTTAAGTTTTTAGCTAAACTGGAGTTGAGCTACTGATGAAAAATCATGTGAAACATTTGGTTATTACAATTTATATTAATGAGGCTTCTTATTTTTGTTAGGGTTAATAATCACCATATCCTTTTACATGGAATCTCCAAAGAAAAAAAATGCTTCCCTCAGAATCCAAATATTTTATGTTTTATGATAGACTTTCTTAATATATATAGAAAGAACTAAAAAAAAAAAAAAAAATGATAAAAATTCAATGAGTCAACACTTCAATCTTGGAATTGAGGTCTGCACCAGCAAGAAGGTGTCAAATATGTGATCTTTTAGAAGACTGAAAAAGATTTATTATACAAATTTTGATTTGGTTAATCTTCTAAATTGCAACATGAAAAATTTGGTTTATTAGAGAATGTTGTGTATGATCAAAAATAAGAAAATGTAGCAAGTGAACACATTTATAGAAGTGTCACATTGAAACTTATAACCAAATTATGTAGTCATTCGCCACAAGTCTTGTAATGTTTGTAAAGAAAAGTTCTGATAAGTTATTGTAATTTGTGATCACTGTATGAATAAGTTAATCTGGCATTGTTTTTGGGCTTCAAATACAAGCAATTCAGTACTAGCTATTACTATTCACTTCAACTTTAAAGGGATTGAAATATGCTACTATCTACTTAACATAAAATTTTAAAATATTTTTACAGCAGAAAATTTTGTATAAAAATGATATACTTTAAAAGAATGATATATTATAAAAGAAGAGCTGATTCTCTGTCAATATGGAGGACCAATATTACATAACAACTGAGGACTCTTTTCTTGTATTCTAATGAAATTTTCCTGTTTCATAATACTTTGCTTAGTTTTTTGGAAGACAACTTTCATTATTTCAATGCACTTTTGAATTTTGGCGTTGCATTTTCTGTCCTCTGTTAAAACACTTCCTAGATTAAATTGTCATACTTGCTTGATTTTGGTGTCTCCAAATTGTAGTTTGAATCTTGGACTTTGCCTTTTGCTGACAAATATACATTGTCTTTTTTACAATTGATATTTAGCCCTATATTTTTTTTCTCACTTTCCTTTTAGTACCTTTAGTGTCTAGTTTCCTTTTTTTTGTCATTTTATATTGTTCTATGAATAATGAATCCTGGTAAGACTTCTAATTCTCTCAGAATTTCCTCACTGGATAGGTTTAGTGACAAGACACATCCTTGTCTTGCACCTATTGGATCTTTGAAAATAAACAAATATTGTTTCTCTCATTTGTTGTCAGCTGAAACATAGACAAAGTTATTGTAAGTAAAATTTGGTGTTTTCAAAGTCACAAAATCAATGAAAAAGTGGTTGAAAACAAGTGTTTTCAACATGTTTAGGTCGTTTACACAAAGTTGTAGGAAAAAATGTTTGGTATTTGTAAAGTCAAGAAAACAATTTGCAATTTGTTTAGATAGCTTAGATAAAGTTATAGTAAAAACAAAATTGGTGCTTGGAATGTGACAATAACAATGAAAAAGTGGTTTTCAATCAAAGACAAGAAGCTCAACTTTTTCAGGTAGTTTCCACAAAGTTATAGTAAATAAAATTTTGGTGCTTGCAAAGTCATAAATATAAAAATGTTGAAATCAAAGTATTTTTGTTTGAAAACAAGTGTTTCCAGAATTTTTTAGATGTGGAGTGAGTAGCTATAGTCAAATGTGGAATAAATAACAGAACTGTCCATGAAACAGAATTAACAAAGTCTGCAATAGATAGAAAAAGTGTCAGGGGAAAATGCAATAATATACAAGGAAGCAAACAATATATGCATGGCAAATTAACAGGTAAGAAAGCAAAATGTTCACAGACTACGAATTGGCAATGACACATCACAGCATGGTCAAACAAGCAAATGCAGCAGTCTGTCTTCTAGACAAGGCAGATCTGTACTGAGTCCTGTCAAACTTTGAACTGGCTATTATTAGCTAAGAAGTATATCCCTGCATGCATTTGTGGACTTCTGCTTATAAAAGGGGAGGGGAAAATGTTTTCTCTTTGAAATCATCTATTGAGATATCTGTAAAGTAACTATCTTTTGTCCACGTTTGTCTTGTTGTCTGATTTTTTTTTGTTTGGACTTTGTTCGTTTGCTGTCGGACTGCCAAAATTATGAAGGCATCACAGCAACCAGAAGAACCACCTCCCACTACTCATTGTGGGCATTGAGCTGACTGAAGAAGGGCCTGGAATAGTATGAGGTCCAAAAGGAGAAATACAAAGAGTTCATTGCTGTAAGTGTACTGCTGACCTCTGTCTTTGTGGCGGTGTCATACAGGACAATCTCTCTGCTGACCATGGATGTTTCAATATTAGCGCTGTGACCGATGTAATCAAATAATAACGACATGCTTTTGAAAACACTGGTTGGGAAGTAGCAAAAAATACTATTTATCACTTATTCAGCAATGTCTTCTGCTTCAATAAAGCAAAATTCTGATATCTCACTAACTTCCAAACCCCTACACAGTCACTGCTTGACAGTGACACTGAGATGGTTAAACATTAGTTCTAAGCAGGAAAAGAAAAGGATTAACCCAAAATGAAATATAGGCTGGAAGATAGTTTGAGAGTGGATACATTTTCCTCGGTGAGAATGGTACCTCTGGATTTCTTCTTTCCTGGCATGTAAAGGAAAATAGATTCGGAGAAATGGCTTTATCTCTTTCTTGTGAAATTAGGGAAACATTTTTCGTTGATAAAAACAGAGAACAAACTCTTTTTCTTAGGGTTTAAGTTATGAAGCGAAGAAGGTGATCCAGTTTGAGTTTTCGCTGAGACGGCGACCGGCTCAGGAATGGAAAACAAAGTTGAGAATTTACGTAAACAAATATATTTTTGTTGATGAAAACAGATTTGGGAAATAAGTTTATATCTTCCCGAAAAAATTAGAAAAGCATATTAACGGAGAGGCTGATGGGAATCTTATTTTTCGTTAACGAAAACAAGGAACGAACCTTTTTCTTAAGATTCAGGTTATGAAAATCAGGTTGTGCCAAGGTGTTATGATTTGTGGAAAATGAATCAAAGAATCGAATTTAATGAGGATAATAAACCACGCCCTTTCAACTGTGCATTTTATAAATTAGATTTGTCATAAAGGCAGTTATGCGCCCTAAGAAGTAGGTGGAGTTAGAATACCGAGAAGAGGCAGTTTAGTCCCGCTTGTGCAGTGCAGCAGGTGGGAGTTGAGGGAAAAGCAATCTCTGTGACTATTCCCAGGGAAGGTGTATAATTTTCCAAATTTAGAGGGTTGATTAAGAAAGCAGATATAGGAAACAAAGAAAGCCTTTATTTGAATTAATGAAAATTAAAGAATCAACGAGCCCCACGTCAGTTTGGGGCTGAAGTGCATATAGGTATATGAGCTAAAAGACTGAGCTGAGATCCCGTATTGAATGCCTCTGAAATCCACGCCAGCTGCCAACCAGAATTCTTGATTCCAAGACGGCCTTCCAGAGGTTTAGACAAGGGCCAATGTCATTAGAGAGATTGATGCAGAAATGGTTAATTTTGTATGTAAACCAATTGAAGATTAACCCCACGAATCTCTCGTTTTATTTTTCAAAGTGAAGATATTTTTCCTTAATATAGCAACCGCCACAGCTTGACGAGCGCTGCGAGACTACGACCTTCGATCTTCTACTACAACGTGGGGAGAGACAGTATCTCTCGGAGCAACCAACAGTCAGCATTGATCAGCGCAGAGTTAGCCTGTGGTTAAAGCGTCGTCCTAATACCCTGAGCACCGGAACACTAAACGTGGTTACACAACGGAATGTAGGCGGTGACGAAATGTATTACATTATTTGGTGCCAGTGATCCTGCTGCAAGGAGGTGTTACAGACCGTCTCACTGACTGCTGGCCGTTTCACTGATTGACTGCCTGTCCTTTCACTGACCACTCATTATATGGTTACTGGTTAGGGGACCAACCACCCATTTCCGTCCACTTGTGTTCCATCAATCGTATATTTGGTTGTCAGTTTTTCAAAGAAATCTAAAATCAATAACAAAATATTATGCTTGCCAATTCAAAGAAAAATTCCCGAAAAATCTTGGTCATTAAATTTATTCAAAGATGGGCTGGAGGCAAGATTCCTGAGAAACCCTGATTAAATTGACTTAATAGTAAAAAGAACCTATCTCTTTCTCTCGAACGGATGTGTGAGAAATCGTATTGATACATAGGGCGTAATATACATAAACAGGTATAGATGGCAGGTCATAGATACAAAGTGGCAAAGATGGCTGATCAGAAATAGACGCAATCTAAGCAGGTGGATAGATGGCTAAACGTGCAGAGGTAGCCATAGATACAAAATGGTCAAAGATGGCTGATCGAAATAGATTTGCAATCTACCTAAGGTAAGACTGATAAACGCAAGTGAGCATTGATTAGCTATGGAGGTAAACGTGCAGAGGTAGCCAGGTTTTCCGTGAAAATAGTTAGACGCAAAAATGGTTCAGAGGTGCAAAGGTTGCAGATTGATGCAAAATGGGCAGGGCAGAGATAGATGCAACGAGGCATTGGCGCATAAATAGGCGGATATTTGCAGAGGTGGAGGTGGGTCAATCGGGCTGAAATGGCGGGACGCGGAAAACGTGACCTTGCTGGTAAGACTGATAAACGCAAGTGAGCATTGATGACGGATCAGCTTGCCTCAAACAGGCAGCTAGTTTCCGTGTGAAACAAAGGAAGACGCAAAAGATGAAAGGTTTCAAAGTGAAAATAGTTAGACAAATGCAAACGAAGTAGAAAAGGTTGGTGAACCTGAGCATTTTTTTTTTCCATTCAACAAGACAGTGACAAAAGAACTGAAAACCAAGTCAAACAGACTTATTGTTTTTCCGCCGCTAAAATAGGGTGTAGGAAAGTCAAAAATTTACACCCCTAGACGTGTAATCTCTTCCTTACTGTTTTAAATTTTTCAGTAAAAAGAATCTTACAAGTCAAAAAACACGTTAAACTTATTGTTGGTTAAAGAATTCTAATCAAAAGACAAAAAAATTCAACCCCAGTCAAAAACAGAAACTCTCATTTCTTAATTTTTACGTACCACCGCCAACAAAGTAAAATGGACGAATCAAAAAAGTGCAATGCTAGAGTTGATGAAACACCAACAGGGTAAAGAAAAAAACAACTACTGTTACTACCGCAGTAAAATGGACGAAAAAAAAAGTGCAATGAGAGTTGATGAAACACCAACAGGAAAAACAACTACTGTTGGAACAGAAATATCAAGAAAGACAAGAGAAATTTCAACGAGAACAAGCAGAATACCAGAAGAAATTTGAGGAATTGCACCTAGAAATTCAGGTTAGACAACAGAAACTGGAAGAAATGCTCCTTCAAACACAGAATGAGCAAAGGCACTTGTATAATATATCCATCAAAAGCCAAAATGAGGACAGCGAAAACGCGTTCTCAAAAAATGCTATATGGAGTGCTATTGAAAACTTCACGTTTGCACCTGAAGAAGAAATTACATTCTCTTCGTACTTTAAACGTTACGAGGACTTATACAATACAGATTGTGCAAGTTGGGCTGACCATAAAAAGGTTCGCCTACTCCTCAGGAAATTAGGCACAGCAGAATATACTAAGTTTGTTAACTATATTTTGCCTAAGAAAACCAGCGACTTGAAATTTAAAGAGGCGGTTCAATCATTAACAGAACTCTTCAGTCCAAAAACATCACTGTTCCACAAGCGTTGGAAATGCATGAATCTCACCCGCAAAGAAGACGAAGATTATACTACTTTCGCGAGTGTAGTCAATAAACACTGCGATGACTTCAAATTGACAGAGTTAAGCGCCAATAATTTTAAATGCCTGATTTTCGTCCAGGGTTTGATTTCAGCGAAAGACACCGAAATACGTCGTAGGGTACTCAACAAGCTTGAAAACGAGCCCGACGTTACTTTACAGCAAGTTGTTGAAGATTGCCAACGTTTCGTGAGCGTCAGAGAGGATTCGAAAAACATCGAACAGAGTGGCGTGGCTCACATTAAAAAAAAAATACGCCAAAAAAAAAATTAAAAGGGTCAACCAAAAAATAATAAAGTTACTTTGCCGTCAAGACCATGTTTCGGGTGTGGTCAATTACATTGGTATAGAGATTGTCCTTTTAAAGATAAAAAATGTTTTAATTGCGATAAATTGGGACACAAAAGTTCCCACTGCAGGATTAAGAACAAGACAAAAAAAAGTTTTGTAAAAATTACCAAGTCTGATGAACCAGAAAGTTGTAACATCAGGAAATATATTGAAGTGCAAATATTTAACAAAAATATAAGGCTACAGCTTGATTCGGGTTCAGACTTATCCATAATTAATTATCAAACATGGAAAAAACTGGGTAAGCCGACTTTGTTAAGAACGAACCGAATAGCTAAAAGTGTAACTGGCGACCCTATTAAGTTTATGGGCGAACTTATAACGAACGTGTCATTCAAAGGTAAAACTTTAAAACTAAAGGCGTATATTATGAAGAATACGGGTAATTTGTTCGGGACTGATTGGTTAGAACAGTTTCAACTTTGGGATATGCCTATTAACTCATTATGTCAAAAAGTCGAAAATTTGACTGACGAAGCAGAAAAGTTGAAAGGTGAATTTAAAAAAAAAATTTCTGACGTTTTCAGTGGAGGACTAGGAAAATGCACAAAAATGTCTGCTAAGTTTGAGTTAAAGCCAGACGTAAACCCAGTTTTTAAAAAAAAAAACGTAACGTTCCATTTGCCTCGTTAAATCAAATTGACGAGGAGTTGAATCGACTTGAGGAAATGGGAGTTCTGGCAAAGGTTGAATATAGTGAATGGGCATCTCCCACAGTTTATATTAAAAAAAAGAGCAAAGAAATTCGTGTATGTGCTGACTTCTCTACGGGGCTGAACAGCGCCCTAAAGGATCACCATTATCCCCTTCCAAGTCCAGAGGAGATATTCGCTAAGCTCAGTGGAGGAAAATATTTTTCTAAGATTGACTTAAGCGACGCATATCTACAAATACCCGTGGACGAGGATTGCTCGAAGGTCCTTTGCATAAGCACCCAAAAGGGTTTATACAAATTTTAAGACTTAAGGTCACCCCTTCCATTTTTCAACAGGTCATGGACACGATGTTAAATGGTCTGGATTTTGCGGTGGCCTATCTCGATGACGTCCTAATGAAAAGCGAGAGCATCGAGGAACACAAATCACACATTTGGCAGGTGTTCAGGAGAATCCAGGATTACGGATTCAAATTAAAAGACAGGAAGTGTGAGTTTTTCTTAGAGAGGATTAAGTACTTGGGGCAAATAATTGACAAAGACGGAAGACGTCCCAACCCAGATAGGGCAACGGCAATAAAGAATATGCCAGCACCAGAAAATGTGTCGGCTCTTCAAAGTTTTTTAGGTCTTGCCAATTATTACAACGTTTTTGTTCCAAGAATTCATAGTTTGAGAGCTCCACTTAATGAATTATTGAGAAAAGATAAAGAGTGGGAATGGACAACCAAATGCCAGGAAGCATTTGAGAAAATAAAGGAGGTCCTTACATCAGATCTGTTCCTGACTCATTACGATCCAAACCTTGACATCATTGTAGCCAGCGATGCTAGCCCTCCTATCTGGCATCAGGGGCGTGCATTTTATCACAAGTTAAAGGATGGATCGGTAAAACCAATAAAAAACCCCATGCATCTAGGACGCTATTACCAGCGAGATAAAAGGGTTACTCGCAAATAGAAAAGGAAGCCTTAGGAATCATTTTTTTGCGGTGACTAAATTTCATAGATTTATTCATGGAAGGACATTTTTTGTTGCAGACAGACCATCGTCCACTCCTTACTATCAGAAAAGATCAAAAAAGGGTCTGCCAACACATACTGCTAATAGACTGCAAAGATGGGGAACCATTCTCCTCAATTATAACTACAAAATGGAGTTTCTCCCATCCACTAAAAATCTGTCATGCAGACGGGTTGTCTAGATTGATAAAAGTATGCTGAACCCCTGGAAGACACAGTCATTGCTGCCATAAGAACAGAGGTCGAAATAAAAAGTACCTTGTGCAATACTGTCAGGGGAGCTTCCTATAACAATTGACGAGATAATAGACAAAGCGTCCGATGATGAGTTCATAAAGGAAGTAAAAGGACAAACTAAATAGTAAAGACCAGAATATCTCAGAAGTTTACTCACTCTGTAACGACATACTAATGTACGGAGACAGAGTAGTAATCCCATCTACACTGACAGAAAAGAACAATTAAAGTTTTTCCAGGTGTTGGCCATCCTAATAGCAGGAACTTCAAGAATGAAAAGTCTGATGAGGAGTTTCCGTCTACTGGACCAACATGGACAAGGATATTGAAAACACTGTAAGATCGTGCAAAGGGTTTTTTTTTTTTTAAAGCACCCCGATAAAATTTAAAAGCCCCAGGGGCCTAAAACCGACCGTCCGTGGTCCCGGATGACATATGATTTTGCTTGGCCCGTTTGATGGTTTTTACTACCTTGTAGAAGGTTGACAGTTATTCCATTTGGCCAGAAATATTGAAAAATGTAAGAAGCCGACCATGGAGGTGAAAAGTAAAATGAGCAAAAAAAAAAACGAGCTATTTTCCCTGTTTCGGAGTTGTTGACTGTATCGTAACAGACAATGCCACATAGTTCACATCCTTAATTTTGAATTTAAGAATTTTGTCAGTCATTCCTAAAATCGAACATATTACCACGGCGCCATATCAAAAAAGAAGTAATGGACAGGCAAAGCGTTTTTTGGATTTTTTTTTTGAAAAAGAGTTTATTTGGAGGAATGTATTGAGAGGTAATTATAAAAAAAAGAAAGACTCCATATGAAGTCAGGCTGGAAAGGGGGGTGTTGATGCTCCCTATAAAGCAGTCTATTTTGCAGGTCTATCGCCTGTATAAGATTAATAGGAGTGCTCCATCTGCCAAGACGCCAGATTGGAGGTCATGTTTGCCAGGAAAATAAAATCGACATTTGACAAATTCCTTCCGAGTGAAACAGAAAGCGGGAAAAGGAATAAAGGCGGGTTCATTAAAAATATTTTTAAGATCGGGTGAGAAAAGGTTTTTTCGGCCTTGTATTGGGGGAATAATAAATCTCACTGGGAGATAGGAACAATAGACAAACAAATTGGTAACATGATTTACATGGTTCAGGGACCGAAGTTTATACACAAACGTCATTTTGTATTAGTTTTTAAAATTAGAAAACGGTCACAACAGAACACGTAGTCGACAGGGATGGGGTAAAGATAGATGACACTATGGACGTCGTCTTTGACGACGTTTGAGGTTCCAATACGAGCAATCAGCAGCCAGAGCTCAGAAGGCCCAGCGATAAAAGAAAAAGGAAATTTAGCGGAACCTTTAGAAATTAACGGAAGTGGAAAAGTTATTGAACATCGGAATTTCATACCATGTCTACAGCAAAAACGGGAAACAGAATTTGTGCCAACAGAAAGTTCAATCGGTCAGAGGTGGCGGGAACTTTGACGGGCAGAAAAGCGGAGAAGACGCATTGAAAATCTTCAGAGATAGTCGCCAAAGTGCAGAAGTGGCGTTGCAGATATATACAGACCTGCAGAGTTGTCGGAGGCTAATGATGCAAACGAACATTGATAGCAAAATGGAAATTTGGTGGGGCAGGGATGAACTGAAACAGGTGTTGCTGGCAGGGTACAAATTGAGGTGTCGGGAGAGATAGGTGCAAACGGAGAGGTTGCGCCGCTGAGGTAGGGGAGAACTAGCATAACTGGTGGATCACATACAGGGACATATACTAGCGGGACATATATAGTTAGCGGAGCAGACATAGGCGTAAATGGGCAGATGTGCAGACCCGTCAACTCAACCCCGTTTGCGTCTACCTCTACTTCACCAACTCTGCAAGTTTGTGCCTATTTCTTCCTGTCACTTCTGCCAGTTTGCGTCAATCTCTGATCCTCAAAATCTGCCCGTTGTTGTCTGTCTTTCGTTCACAAACTCTGTTCATATTCGTCTCTCTGTCCAGCCAACTCTTTCTATTTGTGTATATCTCTACCTGGCCAACTCTGCCCTACTGTGTCTATCTGTCTCCTCCCGTTTGCGTCTGTCTCTGCTCCGCTAACTCTATCTGTTTGTTTGTATATTCTCCCAATACTTTGGTACGCCAACTCTGCCTGTTTGCGTCTATTTCTACTCCGTCAGATATAATCCTTTGCGTCTATTACTAACCAGCCACCTCTGTCAGCATTTTTTTCAATCTCGGCTACCAGTTAAGTTCATTTGTGTCTATCTCAACCGCGCCACCTTGCCTTTTTGCGTCGATCTCTGCCCCTACACCTCTCCCTGTTTTCCGCCTTTCCTGTCCGCCAACAATATCTGTGTTTGTCAATCTCTGCACCGAAAAGTTTGAGCTTATCTCTTCCACACCACCTATCTCTGATCCGAAACGTTTATTTACGTCTATCTATATCCGCCAACAATACCCAATTCCGCCAATCTCTGCCACGCTACATTTATCCGTTTACGTCTATATCTGCCCCAGCACTTCGGTTCGTTTGCTAATATCACTGTCTAGCCTATATTGCCTATTTGCATTTATCGCTGACTAGCCATCTGTGCCCGCGTGCGTCAATATCTACCCCAGAAACTCCGCCGGTTTGCATCTTTCTCTGTCCCGCCAACTCTCTCCGTTTGCGTCTATCTCTACCCAGCCCAAAATGATTGTTTACGTCTATTTATGACCTCTACCAGTTTTTCACAATCTCGGCAATCAGCTCAGAATGTTTGCGCCTGTTTCTGACCCCTACCTCTGCCCATTTGCGTCCGTTGACATCCGTTTCTGTCTATCTCTTTCCGCGAAATCTATCCAACCGAGTCCGTTTCTGCTTCGTCAACAAAACCTGTTTTCGTCTATATCTGTCGTGCCAACGCTATCAGCTTTCGTCTATCCCTGTCCCACCGCCTCTGTCCACTTATGTCTAACGCTGCCACGGCATCAGTGTCTGTTTGCATCTGTACGCTAAATCTGCCTGTTGCATTAATCTCTGCCCTGGAACTTCTGTCCGTTCCCGCCTATCGCTGCACCGCCACATGTGTCCGTTCGCGTTTATCTCTTCACCGTTAACGCTACCAGCTTGCATCTATTTATGCTCCGCAACCTCTGCCAGATTGCACCGCTAACTCTGCCTGTTTCCGCCAATCTCTGCACCGCCAACTGTGGCGCTTATCTCTGCCTTACAAGCGCTATCCATTTACCCCTATATTTGTTTCTCCAAGTCTGCCCATTTGCATCTAGATCTGCACATTTTAGTTGATCTCTGCCCTGCCAACAATGCCAGTTTACGACTATATCTGCCGCACCAACAATAGTCGTTTGTTTACGTCTCTGCCCATTTGCGTCTTTCTCTAACCAGCATCCCTAACCAGTCACATCTACCCGTTTTCGTCTATCACTTCCTTGTCAACAATACCCGTTTGCGTCAATCTCTTCCCTGTCAACTCTGTCCGTTTGCGTTTATTTCTGCCGGTCCACATCTTCCCAATTTCCATCTATTACTTCCCGGCCAGTTTGCGTGTATATCTGCCCTGCCAACAATGCCATTTTTTGGTCTGAATCTCTCCTACCATCTCAGCCTGTGTGCGTCTATCATGTCTCCACTCTCTTTACCGGTTTATCTCTGCACCGCCACATACGTCCGTTCGCGTTTATCTCTTCACCGTTAACGCTACCAGCTTGCATCTATTTATGCTCCACAACCTCTGCCAGATTGCACCGCTAAATCTGCCCTGCCAACAATGCCACTTTTTGTCTGAATCTCTCCTACCATCTCAGCCTGTGTGCGTCTATCATTTCTCCACTATCTTTACCGGTTTGCGCCCATCTCCATCCCACCAACCCTGTCCATTTGCGTCTATCTTTTCCACCACCTCTGTCCACATGAGTATCTTTCCCCCGCTCACAATACACGTTTGCACGTATCTCCGCAGTGTGCGTCTAGATCTGCCCTGCTACCTCCGCTAGATGGTGCCAACATCAGTCCTACTACATTTCCCTATTTGCGCCTGTCTCTGCTTCACCAACACTGCCCGTTTGCACCTAACTCTTCCAAGACACATTTGCGTCTATTTCTGTCGGTTCGCTTCTGTCCGTTTCCGTCTATCTCTTCCCTGTCACCTTTGTCTGTTTGTGTCTAACTCTGCCCCCAACTATATCTACCCCGCCAACATTGCATGTTTTCGTCTATACCCGTTTGTCTATCTCCACCCCGCTAACTCCATTCGTTTTCGCCTATACCTTCCCTACCAACTATGCAAGTTTGCGCCTATCTCTGCCCCTCACCTCTGCCATTTTGAGACTATTTGTGCCTCGACAAAGCTCCCATCACTTCCCCGCCAACAGTGCTCGTTTGCGTCTATCTCTACCGCGCCACCTCTGACCGTCTATCTCTGACCCGCCACCTCTACCCATGTGCGTTTATATCTGTCCAGCTAATACTGTTCGTTTGCGTCTACCTCTGCCCAGCAAAAATGCCCATGGGCGTTTATTTCTGCTCCTCCATATCAATCAATTGGCGCCTATCTCTGCCCCACCAACTCTGCCCGTATGCTTCAATATCTGCCCCGCCAACAATTCCCGTCCTCGTCTATCAATATACCGTAAACTCTGCCCGTTGTGTCTAGCTCTACTCTGCAATCTCTGTCCGTTTGTGTCTACTTCACCAACAATACATCGTTTGAAACTATGCACACTTGCGTCTATTTCTGCTTCGCCAAACCTGAAAGTGTGCTTACATTTTTGCCCCGTCAGATCTGCACATGTACGTCTATCTCTGTCCGCCAACTCTACCCATTTGCGCAATCTCTGCCCCCGTTTGCCCTACCCGTTGCCCATGCTCCTCCCCTTTTTGCTAGTTTATATCTGACGTTTGTGTCTGTCTGTGCCACGCCTGATTCGGCCTATCTTTGCTTCGCCATCACTGACCTGCCAACAAATCACTTTTGCGCCTTCTCTACTCCGCCAAAGGGGATTTGCGTCTATCGCAGCCGCGTCATCTCTGCCGCTTTAAGTCTATCACTACCCTGCTCATTTACATTTATCTCTCCCTAGCCAGATCTGTCCGTTCGTGCCTATCCCTGTTCCGCCACTTCTATCTATATACATCTATCTCTGACCTGCCACCTTTGCGCGTTTACGTCTATGTCTGCCACGTCAAGAAAACCCGATTCAGCCTATTTCTGACTCGCTAGCCCTGCCCGTTTGTATCTTTCTCGCCCCGACCTATCTGATCATTAGCGTCTATCTCTGCCTCGTTTATGTCCATCAATGCTCTGCCACTTCTGTCACTTTCCGTCAGAGATGCCTGTTTGCTTCTATCTCTACCCCGTTCCTTCTGCCCGTTTGCGCTTATCTTTGCTCCACCAACGATCCCTGTTTTCGTCTATTTCTGGCCCGCCACCAATGGTCGTTTACGTTCATATTTACCTAGCCCGTTTGCGTTTAACTCACTGTGCCGCTACCTCTGCGCCTGATTTGCCCCTGGATTTGTCCCTAAGCAATGCCCACGTGCCGTTTGCGTCTATCTATGCCGCGCCACGTCTACTTGACTTTACTGCCCCGCCATCTCTGCCTGTTTGAGTCAATCTCTGCCTTACCTTTTCTGCCCGTTTGCGTCAATCTCTACCCCACCACCTTTAATTTTGCACCAATCTCTGCCCTGAAAATCATGCCCTTTGTATCTATCGCTGTCCCGCCAACAATGCCAGTTTGCATCTAGATCTCACGCTAACCCTACCCATTTTCGTCTATTTCTGCTACATCAAAAAAGCGATTATGCACATCTCTGTCCCGCCACCTCTTCCCGTTTGTGTCTATATCTGCCCCCTCCACAACAATGCTCATTTGCATTTATTTCTCTCCTTCGCCAACTCAGCTCGTTTGTGTCCACCACCCACCAGCTCTGCACGTGTGTGCGTATCTCTGACTTGCTACCTCTGCTAGTTTACACCTATCTCTGACCCTCCAAGAAAACACGATTTGGCCTATCGCTGCTCGGCCACCACTTCCGGTTTGCGTCTCTCTCTGACCCATCAACAATGCCCATTTGCATCTATCTCTTCCTGCCCGACTCTGCCCGTTTGCATCTGCGTTTCGTTACGTTTACCTGATTGCGTCTACTTATCCCTCACCAATTCTGCCAGTTTGCTTCTATCTATCCCCCACCACGTATGTCCTATTGCAACGATTCCCCGTCACCTCTGCCATTTTGCGTCAATCTCTACCCTACCACTTCTATTCGTTTGCACAATCTCTCGTGTGTGGTGCAATTTTAGACGCAAACGGGCAAAGTTGCCGCAGCAGAGATAGACGCAAACTGAATTGTTAGCGGGGCAGAGATAGAGCCAAATGTGCAGAGTGGAGAAGAGTTAGACACAAATGGGCAGAGAGCAAGGCAAACGAGCATTTTTGGCGGGGGCGGGGGAGATAGACGTAAAATAGGCCCAAATAGTCAGAGATGGTGCGACAGAGATAGATTCAACGAGCGGAGCAAGCGGAGTAGAGATAGACGGAAAGTGGCATTTTTGGGTGCATGAAGTTATATTAACTAAAGTTTAGTATTTGAAAAGTTAAAAAACATCAATAAAGTAGTCAAAATCGAGCTGGCGGGGCAGAGATAGGTGCAAACAGCCAGAGTTTTTGGAGCAGAGATAATCGTAAACTGAAAGTGTTTGCGGGGACGTTATAGGAAGCAACGGACAGTGTTGGCGGGGTAGCGATAGACACAAACAGGCGGATATGACGGGACAGACACACACACGGACAAAGTTAGCTGGGCAGTGATAGCTGTTAAAGTCGGTGTCTCAAAGATAGATATAAACGTGCATTGTTGACGGAGTAGTGATAGACGCGAACGGGCAGAGGTGGTCTCCAGTGAAAGACACACAGGGGCAGAGGTGGAGGGGCAGAGATAGGCGCAAATGAGCATTGTTGTCGGGTGAGAGATAAACGAAAAGAGGCATTGTTGGCAGGGCGTAGATAAAAATAAACGGACAGTGGTGACAGGGCAGATACAGACGCAAAATGGCAGAGGTGCAAACGGGTGTAGTTTGCGGGGCAGAGGTAGACACAAACGGTTAGAGATGTCGAGGCAGAGATAGACGCAAACGATCAGAGTTGGCGAGCAGAGATAGACGCAAATGTACACTGAGGGTGGTGCAGAGATAGATGCAGATAGGCATTGCTGACAGGAAAATGATAGACGCAACCGGGAATAGTTTGCGTGGCAGATACAGGCAAACGGGTGGATTTGGCTGAGCAAATAGACGCAAACGAGCAGAAATGTCCGGAAAGAGATAGACGCAAACGGTCAGTGGTGTATGTATGTGGGGTAGAGATAGACGTAAATGGGCATTGTTGGCAGACCAGAAGAAGAAGCCAACAGCCAGAGTTGGCGGATAGACTCATGCTGACGTTGTTGACGGGGCAGAGATAGACGTATACGGACAGTGGTGGCGGGGTAGAGACAGACGCAAAGGAGCAGAATTGGCCAGGAAGAGATAGATGCAAACGGACAGAAGGAGGGGTGTAGACAGAGATAGACGCAAACGGGAAGTGGTGGCGGGATATAAACGAACAGAAGTGGCCGGTAAGAGATAAGTGCAAACGTGCAGAGTTGGTCGGGTAGAGATAGGCAGAAACGGGCAGAGGTGGCGAGGAAGAGATAGGCGGAAACAGACAGAGGTGGCTGGGCATGCAAACCTGTATTGTTGGCGGTGCATATATAAACGCCAAAGCGAAGAATTGGCGGGGAAGAGATAGACGTTTATTGGCAGTGTTGTCGGGCCAGATCTAGGCCCAAACAAATTAATTGGGAACAGTTGCTAGAGATAAGCACAAACATGCAAAGGTGTCGGGGCAGAGATAGATGCAAACTGGCAGAGGTAGCGGGGCATATAGACACAAAGAGTGGTGTGGATGAGATGAGATTGACAAAAATGGGCACAGCTAGTGGGCAGTGATAGACCGTAAAAGTGTAGAGCTTTGGGCAGAGATAAGCGGAACAGGTATTGTTGCCGGGGAGAGATCGACGTAATCGGGTAGACGTGGCCACAGTTGTTGATGTATATGTAGACCAAAAAGTGTAGAGTTAAAAAGATGTAGATTTGACACAATCGGCACTGAGTTGATGGGTCAGAGATAGACGAAAAATGGTAAACGGATATTGTTGGCGGGGAAGAGATTGGCATAAACGGGCATTGTTGGCGGGGAATAGATAGACGCAAACGGGCAGATGTCGTTGGACAGAGATAGGCGCAAATGTGCAGAGATGACAGGGCATAGATAGGGGCAAACATCCAGAGTTGACGAGGCAAATATGGCCGCAAAGGGGAAGTGGTGGCGGCGCATCAATAGACGAAAACGGGCAAAGTTGGTGGGGCAGAAAGAGACTTAAATGGTGCAAAATATCTGTTTTCCATTATTTATTAAATAATTATAATTTAATAATTTGTTGTAATATTCATGTAAAAATGCTGATTTAAAAAATGTGACAAATAATGATAAATCTCATATAAAAAATTGTTTTCAATCTAAAATGTGACCGATATTATAATTGAATTAGAAGCGATCTTCTCACAAAAAGATTTTTCAGTGCAAAATGTAACAAATGACGATAATTTAATAATTATGATCAATCTCCTGACAAAAATAATAATTTAATAATTAGAACCAGGTCTCGCACAAATATACCGTTTTTCAATCTAAAATGTGAATAATTATAATAATTTATTAGTAGTGATCCTCGGTTAAATTGGATGTTTTTCAACATAAAATTTGACAAATAAATTAATAAGAAGAAGCGATCCTCACAAAAGAAATGCGGATTTTCAGTTCAATATGTGACAAATAATGATAATGTAATAATTAGAAGCGACTCTCACACAAAATAATCTTTTTCTACCTAAAATATGACGCATAATGATAATTTAAAAAGCTGCTTTTCAATCTAAAATGTGACAAAATATGATAATTAAAATCGTGTCTCGCGTAAATATGTCGTTTCTTAATACAAAATATGACAAATAATTAGAAGTTATCCTCGCTCCAAAATGTGCCAAATAATGAAAATTTAATAATTAGAATCGTTCATCGTAGAAAATGATTTTTCATGCAAAAATTGATATATAATGATAATTAGAAGCGAGGCTAACACAAACATGCCGCTTTTCAGATGTGACAGTTTCATAATCATAAGTTTTCTTAGTTTTTTTTCATTCCAAAATATGAAACATTTAATAATTATAATTATTAATTAATAATAATTTTTGCTTGATACTCGAGCAAAAATGTGACAAATAACAATGATGTAATAATTATAAGCGACCCTAATGTGACACTATGGGACGCTGGCGAACGAAAACTAGTTAAAAACTGAAATATAGTTTGGAACAAGTCGAGAAGAGTTAAAGAAGGAAAAGAGATTTCTTTTTATTTCCAAAGTCTATTTCTTTTTATTTCCAAAGTCTATTTCTTTTTAGGGATGAGATACTTCGAAAAAAAGTGATTCTGTTAAAAAAATCACCAAAGAGGCCATGTGGCGATGCTGTTTGACAGGTGCTTGATGACACTGCCAGTGACAAAGACACAAATCGAGCGATAGAAATTTGACAATTTTTAAGGACAGGGCAAAATCGAGAAACTGATTTATTTTGGAAACTGTAAACAAAACAAGAAGGTAGAATTTTATATAAAGTCCCAAACTCAGGGTTCCTGGAGTGGAAATTAACTGACCGGAGGAAGCAGCTGGTAAATTTCTGATTTTATGAATAAGATCAGGCTGAGAAACTTTGTGGATGAGAAATTGAAATGATAATTATAACTAATGAGCACGAACTAAGCCACGCCACGCGGTTGAGAACCAGATTGAACAACCATAGTGATAGCAACAAGTGAAATACCAGGAAGGACGGAGGAATTGCCTACGCCCATTGGGAAGTGTGAGTGCGAGGCGCAAATAAGGGAAGGAAGGAGTTGAGTTGATTTCTCCAATTTTGGAGGGTTAATTAATTATGCAGAGCCAGACAACAAAGGAGCCCTTGTCGTAAGACAGGAGAAACATCGAGAGCTCCACACCCATACCAGCCAATATAAGCAGAATACTAAAGCGGCCAGGCCAGATAGCAGTTCCAGACGAGCCGAATCACACTTGAACCTCCGGCTCGAGCCTTGTTCCAGACTTCGCTAAACTAAGCAAAGTGTCATGATAGACTTCAAAGTGGGAGGGGTTAATATTTCTGTACCAAGAACCAATATTGTACAAAGAACGATATAAAATTGTATAGAAATAGATCCTGAAGACATTCCTGTCTTTTCTTTATTCGTCTGCAAGAACATTTTTCCTTTGTCGGAATCGAACCAACACTGCAATTGCTGACGACAATCTGATCTTTACCAGATCTGTGATCTATCAACACAACGTGGGCAGAATAACGGTTTAGACCAGAGCGACCAAAGTGTTATACTCATGCTAAATGCTATTTTAAATCCTAAATGAGAGAAATGCTGTTAATTTGTTTAGAGATGTTTTTCTCTCTATACAAAATGTAACAAGTGATTATAATTTAATCATTAAAAGCCATACCTGCACAAAAGAATATATTTTCTCGTATGACAAATAATGATAATTTTTTCATTAATAGCAGACCTCACAGAAAAAAAATTTTTTTTTTTCGATCACAATGTGACATATGAAAAATTAATAACTAGAAGCGATCCTCACACAAAAAGCTGTTTTCAAATGCAAAATATGAGTGATAATTGTTGTAACCTAGGAAATGATTACTGAATAAGAATAACCAAAACGAAGATTGAAAATGAACGATAATATTTATAACAGAAACAACATACGCCAGCGGCGTGTAGTAATCAACTTCTAGAAGTAAGTAAATTGTCGGAGTTACCTCCTCCTTCAGTTTGTAACCCTTTCACCAGAGGTCTCTCTTTCCTGGCTATAAATAGCCAATGACCCTTCGCTTCGATCTCTCTTTTTACTTTTCAGGCTTGTGCACTAACGCACCGAGGTAAATTTCTCGTCTTCCTAGAGGATTTCAACTATCAACCTCAAAATGTAGTCCCTAACAAGAAATAGCGTGAAATCACGCTAAGCACAATACACACACGCTCGCACACACGGAATATTCCCACACACTTTGTCCTTTGTACTGTTTTCTTGTATTGTAACTTGTTATGAATATATATTTGTTGTGTATACATATATTATCGGTCTTGTTTTTGTTTGCTTTCTTTTCCTTCTTCTTTGGACTTAACCAAGTCCAACCTTTTTATGTAGTTGGGCCGGCTAGCAGGAGAATCTGAACCTTACAGGCGTTTCGTCCACGTCTGTCTTCTCTCAACAAACCGTAACCGCCAACATAACAGCCACGGCCCTCTACAAATGGTGACCTGGACGTGATTTTTCCACTCCTGCTAAAAAAACACACAAGACGATATATATGTACAAAAACAAACAATTTCTTATACACACACCTTCCCAAAAAGAGAGCCAGATAGGAAAAAAAAATTGAGAAAAACTTCTTTTCGTACACTATCAACGAAAGAACAACAATTACTACTATTGAAGACGAACCTTTAGAACTCTTTACCCACTGGTCTATATTTGCTTGACCCTTTCTTTCTCTCGGCGACGTTTGACCTAATTTCACCCGGCAGACATGCTTAAGGCTGTACCAAACGGAAAACAACGCTATTTTCTACTAACACTGTTTTCTTCTGGACTGAAATAGAAAAAAAGTGTGAACCAAACCACTGGACGACTCACTGTTCCATTATATACGATTGGTGATTCCAAACCATTGCAGACGACTCACTGTCTCATTTTTTAAACAACATTCGTGATTCCGACATGAAGCAACACTCAACTTACACCACGTGGCGATATCTTCACGCCACTGCTTGCTTCTCATTCTTCTCAAACACACGTGGACATTCTAGTCAACACAACTTCAACTGACTACACATCCACTCACATTGTGCTAAACATTGCACATATTTCAAATGTCCAATGCAGTCTTAAAAGGCAATTCACCGTCCTTCATCTCATTCTGCAATTACGCGACTCAAACAAACCGAGATTTTGCCAGAACGATACTCTATCGACAATACCAGCAAATTCTCTCAAACATGCATTCGACACTCGGTAGAAATTCAGCTCAACTTCACGAATACGCTGCGTCTATTAACTTTAGTGCGCCGATGAAACCCACACGAACCACCTCGTTTTTCAAACCAACTACAAACAAGCCAGCAGACAGGTGCATAGATCGACACAACCAATTCAACGTGGAGCAAAAAAAAGACAAATTTTGATAGCAACGCAGACCACTACCGACGCATTTTACAGGACGTGCCCAATTCTAACTCACTGAAATATAACACTGCACCCTGAGACAACACTACATTTCGTCGAATCACGAATCTCAACCACACTTCTGACACATTTTCTTTTCAGCCCACAAGAACAATATTCAGACTTTAACGAACCTTTTTTTTCTTTATATATTAAAAGTTTTCATTTCCTTACAACCTTTAATCTGGTGGGGGTATTGTCGGAGTTACCTCCTCCTTCAGTTTGTAACCCTTTCACCAGAGGTCTCTCTTTCCTGGCTATAAATAGCCAATGACCCTTCGCTTCGATCTCTCTTTTTACTTTTCAGGCTTGTGCACTAACGCACCGAGGTAAATTTCTCGTCTTCCTAGAGGATTTCAACTATCAACCTCAAAATGTAGTCCCTAACAAGAAATAGCGTGAAATCACGCTAAGCACAATACACACACGCTCACACACGGAATATTCCCACACACTTTGTCCTTTGTACTGTTTTCTTGTATTGTAACTTGTTATGAATATATATTTGTTGTGTATACATATATTATCGGTCTTGTTTTTGTTTGCTTTCTTTTCCTTCTTCTTTGGACTTAACCAAGTCCAACCTTTTTATGTAGTTGGGCCGGCTAGCAGGAGAATCTGAACCTTACAGGCGTTTCGTCCACGTCTGTCTTCTCTCAACAAACCGTAACCGCCAACATAACAGCCACGGCCCTCTACAAAGTATTCAAATGCTAGAAGTAAGTAATCGCAAGTAGATATTCATTAACCACCTGTAGCACAAGGCCGAAGTTTAATGTGAGGTGTCCGAGCCCGTAGGCTTGGGCAGAAATTCCCCGTAGACCCCGTAAAAAACGGGGTCGGATAGCTGTTTCTCCAGACGAGACTCTACCCTTCACCAGAGCCTCGTCTGCGGAGGGTGATTTTCCAGCCGCTACACCGCTGACTTCGTCCTCCGCCTTATTAGTGTCTTTTTCATTTTCTTTTTCAGTTTCTTTTTCTTCAGGCTTTTCTATAACAGGAGTGGGTAACTTATTCTTCCCTTTATTGGGCCAACCTTTACCGGACTTTTTCTTTTGTTTTATCGATTGATTGGCAGCCACTTTTTCTTTGTCTGGTAAGTTTTTGATGGCCCGACTACGGTCGGCCATAGTTGTAATTTTTAAACCGCCAAGAAATAATTATTTTTTCCCCGGTCACAAAGTTCAAACACTCTAAAAATTACAAACGAAAATAAAATGCAGAACAAAATACAAAATTAAAAAATAATAATTTTTTTGCCTACTGGTTTTAACCAGCAGGCAAAAAAAATCTGGCGCAAAAACAAGTCCGACGTAAAAAGAAAAAACAAACAAACAAAAAAAAACAGAAAAGAAAAATAAACAAAAAACGGAAACAAAAATTAAAGCAAACTCGACCGCAGCTGAAAGAAAGTAACAAAAATGAAAATGAAAATATAATCAACAAAAAAGGAAACAAACTTTGTCTTTTTAGACTTAACAGAAAATCTTCAACAAAAGTTCCCCGTAAGGTCAAACGCTTGTCTGGCAACTACAGAGACCTGCACCAGCAGTCCTCCATAATCGTGAATCTTGTAAAATCAGATTCCTACGTTTTTTTAAAATCTCAAATTTTGTGCAAGTTAAACACATAGCGGCACCCAACCAAGTATAACAACTGATGCATTCTGATTGGTTGAAAAATATTAATTAGGTGTCGTCAATTACGTCCGAATGTACTGGCCCAAATTTTGACCTCTAGTTGACGCCACAAAATGTAAACATGTTGACGATCCACCCACGTGACCAAGAGACCTAATAAAAACGAAATTTCGACGCGACTTTGTCAGTGGGCCCTTAAAATATTCAACTTCTTCACTTGACTTCATTGGAGATCGACTCATCAACAAAGGAGACAAACCAAATTCTTCAACTGCAACACAACAACGAACCATGTCAACCAATTCCAGGTTTAACTTTAATTACTAAAATTAACATAAACCCAGCTTGCGAAAGAACGATCACTCCCACAAAATATTCTATTCAACAACAAGCATCTCCGGTAAAAGAGTGACAACTCTTTAAAAATCAGTGAGTCAAGAACAATATTTTTTTCTATTCAATACAAAAAAATAACTGTTTAATTTTCCTATAACAACAAATATACTTAACTACACCTTCTCATTTTCGCACATACAGTTCAACAACTTAAATTCTTTCAGTACCACACACCAAAGAACTCTAATGTGTTTTAACAACTTTAGCACAATATATTATGTATTTGTGGTGTGTATAAAAATATTTATTGTTGAACAATTTCTTATACTTGATTATTTCTCTTGTTGTTGTCTTACATTTGATATAGTAAAAATAGCAGAGTCAGTTTTATTTGTATTTATAATCAATACAGATTGGCTAAACCACTATAATATCAAGTGGAAGATATTTATTTGTATAATGATACAAAATGTGTCACAAGACCGTAAAAGTACGGTCTTCTTCTGTCTTAACGTTAAACTTAGCTAGCCACAAAGACTGATCCAAACATACCACAATATTCCTTACACCACAACAACGCATTCTTACTTACCTTCATCGTTACATCCGCCATAATACCTCATCGTCCCTATGAAAAGTCCTTACTAATCCCCATAAGTACAATTCGTTGTCTGTGTGGGGAAGGGAATAAAATAACAATTTAAAAATCTAAACCCCGATGAATATTTACAAAAATGAAGAAAAACTATATACAAGAAACTAACCAAAATAATGTTAGTAATACCCCCCACCAATCTTCAACTGTGGTAGAAACATCAGTTCTCTGAACGAAATCGATGTGTGATTTTAATAATATAAGACATTCATTCATCTCAAGTATTCACTCAACCACACACCCAGTCTAACACAACAAATACGAAAATCACACCCGAAAAGAAAGGCGCCTCACATCCACCAGAGAATTGACATCACTGACCACCTAACGAGGGAGGGGATGGGGTATTAAACTAAAGAAAAATAGGAACCGAAATAAAAGGGGCCAATGAGGATACATCCAATAGCTAAGTTAACTTGAAGGAAGAAACAAAGGATAAAAACAAACCCTAAAATAACCTAAATCAGGGCGGGGTTAGCCTATGTTCACCACAGGGAGAATAATATCCTGATGTCTAATCGGCATCAAAGTGACACTCCAAGTCATCTCCGCTCACTCGACACAAGCGTGCAAGATTCACCCATCTTTTTTCCAAATTCTGAAGAAAAGAGTCGCCGCTTTTCCGTCCTAATCTTGACTTTAAGCTGATGCTTAAAGTACAAGATCAGTTGGGAAGAATTGAACGTCTCAGCTACATAGAATTCCTTTTGACGTGTCTTCCAAATCACGATTCTCATGGCCCCTAGCAAGCAAAAGAACATGTAGTGTTCAGCCTTGGTCAACGGTGTCGCCACATTGCTACAACAAACAGAACTAGCCTCAAGGACAAAGATCTTTCCGCGCAGCATGCGAATCTTGAGGCCTTCAACAAACTTACACATCGGCGCTACGACTCTGCAATGAAAGAAGACGTGACTCATGGTCTCGACGTCTCCATCACAGCGAACGCAGTTTGGAGATTTCTCCAAGCCCGCTGCACGAAGTTTTTTGCTGACAAATCACCAGCCAATGATTAATGCCTCATCGTTAGTGAGGCATTTCCACCCAGGCGTCCATGGCCATATTGAGCGAGCTTCGTAAGACCGAGCTCGTCAATTAGTTCCTCACAAACGGACCCCTTAACTAATATAATAACATAATATAATGCCCCACGGGACAACGCCTGGGCGTTATAGATCCTACCCGACGCCTGTAAGAGGCACTTCAGAGCAATACGACATGCACTCGCCTCGGGGTAAACGTTTGGCTTCCTCCTCGCACGAGTGCACACTTCTTAGGGATGGGAAGTTCTTACGGGCGTCTTCCTTCCAGAAGGCGCCATCCGAATCGCTACACATCCGATCTAGGAACGCGATGCGAAACATATATTGACGAATACCCAGATCGCCTTCAGTAGGGTGGAGACAACAGATCTCCTGAGGTACTATAGCGTCCTTGCGTGTCCACAAGAAGGAGAACAAGAGCCTTACTAAAGCTATTTCCCCACTAACACGGATTTCACATCTTCTAAAACCGTTTGCGCCGCTAATGCATCTAGATTGAGTCGACGACTAAAATCGGCAACAAACGTTCTAATTTTGGATTTTAATTTATCCCACCAGGCGTTCCCCACAACTGCCCCGTCAATTCCCTCTGAATCATTAGTAGCAGCTGGTCCCGGAAACCCTGCTCACCAAATAATGAACAGTTAAATTTCCAGTAATCAGCCATTCTATCCCGAGGGTGCTCATTCCGGAACTTATCGACAAGATCAAACCCGCCGATAAAGTCCCGAAATGCATTCACATCAGGATTGTTAGTACCCGGATTTTGCCCTATACGATCTATATCGGGGTCAAGGACGGCATTCCATTTCCCCGCTAAAACTACCCGACGAGAAGTCATCAAAAACGGCTCGATCTGCCGAAACAAAGCAGGCCGCTCAGCATGGGTATTGGGCGCATAAACCCCAATGAGACGCAAAGCCTTATCCTTTATGGTAACATCCAGCACGCAAAGCCTGCCCACCGGATCCGCGATGACAAGGGTACATGCAGCCTTCAAAGACCTGCTCACTAGCCAAAAGACACTCCTCGAACGACCATCAAAACATGCTGAATAAAGGGCGAACCCCCTAGACAGTATATCCTCACGGTCATGAGAAGAAAACCGGGTTTCTTGCACACAACAAACATTCACCCCGAGGCGCGAGACTCGGACCTCAGGCCCCGTACATTTAAAGTAGCTAACCAGAGCGCCATCGAGAAGTCCGATTAAGGTTGTTTACCTGAATTGAACATGGCCGAGGTAAGGATACCGACAACCTATCCCATAGACCCATGGCTCATCTCAGTCTTGATGGTACCGTCTTGGGAGATTCCGCCGATATCCCAGGGGAAAGTCAATTTTAGTGCTCTATAAAGGGAGGGGTGAACAAAAACCGGGACCCTCCCTGCACAAAATTGCTTCATTTTTCGTTTTCAATAATGGCAATGGGCGGGATCATGCTGAACGAAGTTATTGCCTCGTCCAACATGGCCCAAATCTGAGTAGGGCTTCTGTGTCTTTTAACTGGAGGAGGCATTACAGGAGATTTAGTAGGGGAAGGACTGGGGGTATTGCGGGGCGTAAAAAGTTGTCTAAATGGGCTGGAGTCTCTACTGAGTGGAATTTGGGACTGGGGAGAAGCAAGTGGAGGATTCCCTCTACAAAGAGAGGTTGAGGGACGGGGAGAGAGTGGTGGGTCGGAGGATGTGAAGGGAGTGGATTTCTTTGTAGAGGTGGACTTTTGTAGACGGGATGTAGAGGGCTGTGAAGACTGCGAGGTGGGAGAGATCTTAGATGGAGACTATTTTCTTTTGTTCATCCAATTTAATTTTCAGCTCCTTAATTTTTTCCGTTTTACTATATCCAGGATCGTACTTTTTTTTTGTAATTCTTCGATGGTCTGCATAGAGGCCGGGGCATCGCCCTTACTGTTGTCAGAGGGAGTGGGGTTGTATGTGTCTTTAGTCCCCGGGGCTTCAGGGGACTGAGGCCCCGCTGTCTGACGCTTCTCTCTGGCCCTGCCAACTACCTGCCATTCCCCCTTTTCCCTCTCCTCGACCACACTTGCAGTGGAAGAAGGCTCTTCGGGGAATGATGAAGACCCAACCGGGGGTACAACCGCCCCGGTCCTGGTGCGGTTTTGAAGACTCGGTCAGAGGGGGAGTTTGGTCGATTGTGACCTGAGATCCAGATGCCTTCTTCTCTGGGCAGGAAGAGGAGAGGTGACCAGTCACTCCACACGTCCAGCAAACTGGTTTACGGCCGGTCACGATGACCGGCAGCTTCAGGTCACCAACGTCAAGACAGTTGGGGATAGAGCCGAAGGCTTTTTGATCGTGCATCATTTCAAAGCTCCACCCCCCGGTCAGGCTATCACAAGAAGCACCCATAATCTCCCCGTATTGGGACAAGAAAGCCGCCAGGTGTTCGATAACCTGAGGAGGGACCTCGTATACCGCTACAATGTCCTTCGCCTGCCCTCGTACTCTGAACGAAGGATCAGATCTTTTGTAATAAGATCCCTAGTTGTGGATCTTATGCAGTCTTTGGCGGTGGGTAACAGCATGTCCCACATGAAAAATCCATTGCCCATAACAATTCGGAGGGGCTTAAACCCCAGGGACTCCAGTGATTTGAACACTGTGTCTTTAGTCGAACGACAAATTTTGCGAGATCGCTTGTCGACGACAAAAACTGACACTATTCTTTTTTCGATTTTCTTCAGTTCTATTGGATCCTGCAAGAGCCCACCTTTCACCACAAGGTCTGCGTAACCCTTGGCACGCTCCAAGAACTCCGCAATATCGATAATGCATTTAGGAGGGGACTTCCAACAAGAGGGCGATTCCCCGGACTCTGCATTATCAGTTGAGTTGTCATTTGATTGGTCACTATTCTTGCTCTTTTCGGCCTCCGTATTTATGGAGGCTTTTTTTTAAGTACGTCCACAATTTCTTCATTTGTTGGAACTGTGGGTAGAGCGGGCTATTTTTCCTTATTATCCTTATCCGGGGAGATCTTTTTTATGGTTAAAAAGGTGTTTTCTCATAGTACGTCGGAAAGAAGCGATTTTTGGCTTTTTTTAATATTAAAAAGGAAGGAACTTTTTTTTCCTTCTTATCCACTTTTTCAAAGAGAAGGGTAGGGGTGAAAAAGGGGTGGGAAATAGTTAAACAAGTTTTGCCTTATAGGCGAAAGTAAAAAAAAATTAAATAAATAAACTAAGTCAAAAAATAAACAAGCTCACCTGAAAGCAAACAATGAACAAATAAAATAAATATGCACACACAAAAAAAATTACATGACGAGAACGAACAAATAAAACACGGTTCACTTATACGTATAACAAATTTTAAAAAATACAATAAAAATTAGAAAAAAACAATAAAGGACAAATATCGCCTGAAGGCGAAACAATAAAAGAAAGCACGATAAAGAAAATAAACAATAAAATAAAAACGTTAGACAATGAAAACGGAAAACAAAGAATATACGAAACTTCGACAAAAGCCGAAGTTAGTTAAAAAGAAATCAAAATGGCCGACGTCAATAAACAAAAAAAAATTCGAAACGTGGACAATAGCCGAAGCTAGTTACAAAAAATCAAAATGGCCGACCCTCAGAAAAGCGAGTCGGACCAGTAAACAAAAAAGAAAATAAACAGATAAATTGGACAATACAACGATTACAAACAAAAAACACGTAAAAATTAAAGGATGGAAAGAAACAATAAATTAAAATTAATTAAAAAAATAAAGCGAAACACAGAATAAAGAAAACGAAGATAGATTTAGAAAAGAAATTAAAGAAAATTAAAATTAAAAAGGAAAACTAGAATAAAAGAAAAAAGAGCAAAAATTAAAGAGGGTAGAAATGAGAATTAAAAACGATAAAAGAAAAAACTGCGAAAACTAAAGGGGTAAAAATGAAAATCAAAGAAGGAAAACTGGAATAAAAAGAGCAAAAAATTAAAGGGAGTAAAAATGGAAATCAAATAGAAAAACTAGAATAAAAAGAAAAAGTGCAAAAATTAAAGGTGGGGGTAAAAATAAAATGGAAAGAAGAAAGAAAAATCAAAAAACTTTTTCAATACAGTCGCAAAAATGTAAAAATAAAATAAACAAACTTAACCAAAATGAAGTTAAAAAATGCAAAAGGTTAATTCCAACAAAAAGAGTCGAGCGATAAAGCGCTGTCAGCAACGGTCAAAAAAATAACGACAAAAAGTCAAGGCCGACTGACTGTCCGACGGTGTTCGTCTCTGACTGCTTTGGTCAGTCGGTGTTTTCTTTTATATCTTTTGAAAGTCCAAAATCGGCTCAAAGAAGTTTTGGCGTAATTTTGTTTTGCACATAAAACTTTCAGATTACTGTGTCGTTAACCAATGAGATTTGTTGATTCGCCTACTACGGTTTTTATTGGTCGAAGTTTTCAGTACGTAGGCGTAAGATATAGATAGGTAGGAAAGGACGAGTCTACATATTCTTCAAATTTGCACACAAGATAGTACATTTTAAAAGGTAAAAAAGTAATTGAATTTGGCGTTAATTGCGTCAATTTCAACCATACTTGAAATGTCCCCATAACATTGTAAAAATCAAAATGTGTTTGATTTATATAAATGTGTGTAAGAAGGCGTCACTTCTTAAAGTCAATTGATTTCGATCGAAAACAAATCAGTTTTCAGTAATTTTAGGGGATTTCGATTGTTTTGCCACATCAAATTACATTTTAAAATAACGTAGTAAGGTATCAGAAGCCACTGAAACAGGCGTAAATTAAGTTTTTATTTTTTAAGTTATAAATTTTTGGTTTCCACTTGTTACTAGTAAGCAAGCGTTAAATTTTTGTCCCCTCTTTCTTTTTGCCTCGTCCCACTTTTTACGTAAAGTGTTGCATTTCCTTTTTTATTTCTTTTTATTTTCGTTTGTAAAATTTTGGTTTAATTTCTATCGTCTCCACACACTTCTTAAACGTTTGACTTGGTTGTTTTTACTTTTCCCATTTTCTTTTATTTTTGACGTGTGACTTGCTTTTTGGCAAGCCAAGTTTTATTTTTTCTTTTGTTGACCCGCTTTTGTTCGTTTTCTGTTTTGTTTAAAAAATTATAACGAAAAAGGAAAATTTAAAAGAAAAAAGTTACCAAGAATGAGTGACGCAGACGAATCACCGCCGGAATCCGGTGAAATACGAGAGTCAGTATGGCAAGAAAAAAGGACCATGAAAGACGCAGCTTATTACGCCAGTTTAAAAACGTACGTTTTAAAAAAGTACGAGGAATTCATTAAAGGAAATGAATTCCTAACTATTTCAGAGGCGCTAAACGCCGTTACTACACGGACAATCTCCCTGCTGACCTCCGATGTGAAAAGTCGGAAATTAATTGAGGTCAGCAGGGAAACCATGGAGGAAGCGCTGAAGACGTTGAACGTTGCCCCACGGGTCTTAGCAAGAAGATCCAATACTTTGTGGGACATTCTTCTGGCGACTGAAGAGGAGGCCTAAAAGCTGGCCGGAAGCATTCTCACGACAAAGGCAGTGAGAATGCAAGCAGAATATATGGGGGCCCATAAGACACGGGTGACTGTTCATGGTGTGCCGGCAGACATAAGTGAGGACCGGATGGGAGCCTTTTTCGCCAATATGGTGAGGTGAATGAGGTCTTCGCGGTCATAACCAAGTCTGGCATCGGCACTGGGGATATCGTTCTGCAACACCGACAGAGCTTTGGCGAGATTCCCAAAATACTGATGTGTCGAGAGAATCGGATGATCGTTGTGGTGGAAGGGAGGAGGCCCCGGCAAGAAGGTAGCAGCACAACCACAGCCGCAAGCCACAGCAGCAACAACACCATCAGTAGCAGTAGTAGCAGCAGCAGAAGCGGTTATAAAAAAACCCAACTCTGAATAGACGGAAGTTAGGAGGGGCAAGACATCGAAAAACGCACCCTCTCCGAAACACCAGGGAACACCACCACAGGAGCGACATGAAGAGGGGATACGGCAGCAGCAGCAACAACAAAAGCAACAGCTACAACATCAACAACAACCACAGCAACCACCAACACCACAGCAACAGAAAACTTTGCCAAGATCACCAAAGAAACACAAACACAAGAAGGAAAAGAAAAAGCAACAACCAGAGAAGCAACCAGAGAAGCAGCAACGATCCGACTCTGAGATGGAAGTGGAGGAAATGCCTCCGTCACGGTCTGCCTCCTTGAAGAGGACTAGGGAGGAGGAAGACGAAGCAGAAGAACCTGTTGAGAAACGTGCTGGCCGAAGTAGGGCGGAGAGGTACATGGACAAAACTAGGTCCCTATCCGTCCCTGCTTCGCCAAGAGAAACCAAAGAATCAACAGCAAAAGCAAGGAGCCTCTCTGCTTCCCCTTCTAGTGATACCTCCCCCTCTCCCTCCAATTCTTCCCTTAGCTCTATATCCACTCCCCCCTCACACATCCACTTCTTCCCCTCCTCACCCAGCAAGGGAGAAGAAGAAAAAGAAACGTTTTCCGAGACCGGAAGAAATTTGCAAGGTGGACCGAGAGGAAGTAAAAAAGGGCCTGTCCAAACAAAAAAGGGCCCTTTTAAGGCTTTTATTAAAATGGATAGAATCAACGAAAAGTCAGTGGAGGATCCTCGGAATATCCCTCATGCCCCTGGAGTTATTACCCTAGTGAGGGATACCGGGGGATACCTCAAGGTTTGGAGTCACCTCTTTGCGACCAAGGAGGACTACATAAAATTAAGTGTTTTTGAATTGGAAAATGCCTTCTTTATGCTTTGGCGTTGGAGCCTCTCCTTCGCCGGCTGAGGGACAGGGCGTGCAGTCCGGCCCTACGTGGAATCGCCGTTCCTGGAGGCTGCCGCGCATTGACAGGAGATTCGATTATGGTGGGGATTGTGAGGGACGCGTTCCCTTTCCTTACTATGAATCCCCCCAGCTCACGGGTTGAGCGCCATCGTAAACCCCGTGTTCAATCAGATTTCTTTCACAAGTGTCGGTCTGCCTTGTTGGCTGTTCCTTGGTCCATTGATCTTTCTCAGCCTAGGAAGGTCTTCTATCGTTATTTAGTGGAGGGCGTTGCGAAGGATCCTCTATGTGAGCGGCTCGACATGTCTTGGGCGCCAGCGGCGGATTATCTTAGTAACCCTTAGTTTTCGCTTACCTGGCGACTGGCTAGGAATCGGCTGCCTCTCAATGACATGGCCTTCATATGGGGCTTGGCAGATTTGCCAGACTGTGAACGGTGTGACCTTGGTTTAGAAGAAACGGCTTCGCACGCCTTCTAACATTGTCGCCGGGTCCGCACCTTATGTCGGCTAGTTGATGGCGCATACGCGTGTGACAATGTGACGCCCCCGTTTTCTGGGGTGAAACGGATGGTGTTTCTGACGCTACTGGGCACGGCCCGAATGGTGATTTGGACGACGCGAATGGAGGAAGTCTTGCGAGGCAACCGTCTTTCTCATCAGGATCTAATCCGATTCTTTGAGCATCAGCTCAAGATGAAGATTAGAACTGATAGGAAACGCTTGCATTTTTCAGAGAAAGGTGGGTGACTGAGGCGAGCTTGGTCCGTTTGAACGGGTTTAGCCTTGATTTTCTTTTTTAGGTCAACCTAAGTCACATCGGGGTGGTTTCCTGCGGAGCCCTCCCCCTGGTTAGGTTAGATAAACTTTTGTGTACCTAGTTAATGTTGTTCCTGGCCTGTTCCCGGTTTCCTCTTTGGTTATGATCCAAATAGAGATTATCAACCTCCCCATTTTGTTTTTTGGCCCTCTTTTTATTTCGACTGGGTCAGCTTTTATATTTTCCATGTCCGTATACATTTTCTCCTTTTCCCACTCCCTTAGTGAGAGAGCTCCTTGATTTTGTCCAGTGGGCAGAATACAGCGGCCTCTCTCCTTCTTGAGATTTGGACGGGCCCAACTAACATCATTTATGTTCAGTTCACTTAGTGTTCATGTTTAATTTGTTATTGGGTTCATCTCCCTTCCCTCTCATTTTTCATCTTTAGAATTGTATATGTAGTTTATTATCATTAAATTCTTAGGGCATGGAGCGCGTTTCGTAGGTTTCCCTTGAGAGGATGTGGTATTATGGTGTATGGAGGATTGATTGGTGACGGACGAGTCTTTATGATGAATGGGCAAATTGTAATGAGTGAATGGGTCGTGAATCGGATTAGCTAGGTATAAGATAGTAAGTGAAGACCAGCCTCAAACCCTCCCCTTTTTTGGCCTTCTGCCATAATTGTATTTTTATGCACTCAAGCCTGGATCAAAGTGTAGTACGCTACCTTTTTGAACTTCCGGTGCTTCGTCGAGAGAATGCTCTTCGGCATGATGGCCCTGGAAGACGTATCGCCACTCTGACTCCAGCTCCCCCTGAAGGAAACCAGTCAGGAAACCAGTCATACCGGACACGACATCGATACAAAATATTTCTCCAGACAGTACACTCTTGTACGTTTGAGATAAATAAAATCGACGTTTATTGTTTTTTAAACCTCTGTCTTTGTTCCCTCATTGTCTTGGCTGTTCACACCTTTCTTCTAAAAGCTTGCGGGGGCGACTTATCGGCCCCGCAACATAACTTTGTGTAAACTGTTGAAAAATGCTAAAATCAATATTTTTCCATCGATACTAAATCGATTTTCAATAATATTATTGGTTTTCTAAAGTTTTCAAATGAAACATTATTTTGAAAGAACCGTGTTTAAGGTATATAAACTAATCGAAATTGGCCTAAACAGCTTGTTTTTCAACACTATTTTCAATGTTATTCCAAACTTTGTAAAATACCAAATTTTTAATATAACTTTGTGTAATCAGTTGAGACATGCTAAAATCTATATATTTCGATCGATACTAAATCGACTTTCAATAATATTATTGATTTTCTAATGTTTTTCAAATACCAAATATTATTTTGAGAAAACCGTGTGAAAGGTATAACAAATACTCGAAATTGGCTCCAACAGATTGTATTTCAACGCAAATTCAATGTTTTACAAAATTTTGCAAAAGACAAAATATTTATCATACATTTGTCTAAACTGTTGAATATTGTTAAAATCAATATTTCTAGATCGACATTAAATGGATTTTCAATAATTTTAATGCCATACTCGTTTACAAAGAACAAATTGTATTTTCATCAACAGCTAGTTTTTCAATGCAGTGTACAATGTTTATTAAAACATTGTAAATCCCAAGATTTTTAACATAAATATATTGTTGAAACATGTTAAAATCAATATTTATTGATAATAATTTTATTGGTTTTCTAAAGATTTCAAACATCAAATAATATTTTCAAACAACCGTGTTTAACATTTAAAAACTACTCGATTTTGGCGTAAACACCTAGTTTTTTAAACGCAATTATCAATGTTATTCAAAATTATGTAAAACACAAAAATTTTAATAGAATTTTGTGTAAACTGTTGAATATTTTTGAAATCAATATTTTGTGATCGTTACCAAATCGATTTTCAATAATTTCATTGGTTTTCTATGCATTCAAATACTAAATTATATTTTCAAACAACCGCGTTTAAGGTTGAAAAACAACTCGGAACTGGTGTAAACATCTAGTTATTCATTGCAAATTTCAATATTATTAAAAATATTCTAAACACAAAATTTTAATATAACTTTGTTTAAACTTTTGGAACTTGTTAAAATCAATATTTTCGATCGATACCAAATCGATTTTCAATAAATTTATTGGTTTACTAATGTTTTCATATACCAAATCATATTTTCAAACAACCAGTTTTAAGGTTTAAAAGCTATTCGAAATTGGCCAAAATAACTAGATTTCAACGCAAATTTCAATGTTTTTCAAAAATTTGTAAAACCCAAAATTTTTAATATAACTTTGTGTAATCTATTGAAGTTTGGTAAATAGCATAGATTTCGATCGGTACCTAATCGATTTTGAAAAGTTTTAAAATATTTTAAACTACTAAATTATATTTCAAAACAACCGTGATTAACTAATCGAAATTGGCCAAAACAACTACATTTTCAACGTAAATTGCAATGTTTTTCAAAACTCTGCAAAAGCCCAAATTTTTAATATAACTGTAGAGGACCGGGGGTGAAGATGAAAAGAAAACACGTACGTTCATATTTCCTGCTAGAAGAAGATCAGGCTACAAGGAAATGGCGGACTTGAATGAAGTCCAACTGAAAATAAAGAAGACAAACAAGACCGATATATATATATATATATATATATATATATATATATATATATATATATATATATATATATATATAAACAAATTTATGTATTAAACAAAACAATTTTACAATGGACATTTGTTTGTGTGTAACATTGGTTTTTGTTCTTTGTGAATGTTCGTATTTTGGTGAATTGTTCGTACGTATGTGTATGTGTGTTTAATGTTCATGGCGTCTTCCCGCAAGTGGGAAACGCTATCTTTTGCGAGAGCTCACATTGTAGAGGTGTTCGCTGAAATGAAGAAATGAAAAAGAGAAGGAGACAAGAAGTTGCCCAGTATTTATAGTGTAGAGAGAGTGCTCCCTAGTAAACAATTAGGGAATTAAAGAGGAGCTAAGTCCGACATAACTTTGTGTAAACTATTGAAACATTTTTAATATAAATGTAGCGGACCGGGGCTGAAGATGAAAAGAAAACACGTGAGTTCATATTTCCTGCTAGAAGAATGTCCGGCTACAAGAAAATGGCGGACTTGAATGAAGTCCAACTGAAGATAAAGAAGACAAACAAGACCGGTCAATATTTATAGATCGATACCTAATCGATTTTCAAAAATTATATTGGTTTTTTAATGTTTTCAAACAACCTTGATTCAACGTAAATTTCAATGTCTTTCAAATGTTTGTAAAACGCGAAATTTTTAATATAAGTTTCTGTAAGCTATTGAAATTGTTAAAATCAATATTTTTCGATCGATACCATATCGATTTTCAATAAATTAAATTTTTAAGCAACCGTGATTAACGTTCAAAAAGTAACCAAATCAGATAGTTTTTGCACGTAAATAATAAAATTATTAATAATTTTATTGGTATTTGCCTATATTTTTGAGATGAGGTGTTATGTACACTATTTACATAGAAGAGAACATGATTAAAAACTGTGTATACGCCTTCCCGTGCAGCTGTAAGTAATATAAAGGGGAGATAGGCCGCCTCCTTAAGGTAAGGCTTCAAGAACCACAGAAAGCTGTAACACGAGGGCAAGTGAAAAAATCAGGCGTGGCTGATCACATATGAAGAGAAAAGGGAGATCACCACCCTCTGTGGGATCAGGTTGAAATCATAGACAAAGAAAATCACTGGAAAACTCAAGGAATCGGCACATATGCTATGCCACAAAAATCTCCTGTGTGGACCAAGCATAGAAAGTAATACAATATGCAAAATTGCAATATGAGCTCTGGTAAAAAAGGTTGCTGAAGACATACCCAGAAATTCATACATAGATGTCCTCAAGCACACATGGCACACTGGATAAAGTTTTTGTTAGATGCAGTGACAGAAGCCAAAGAGTGTGAGTTCAATAACTGGTTAAGGCTGTGAAGAACTTGGAGAAGGAAATTGACAGGAAATAACAGATAATTGACATTCATTAGACATGACACGTGGAACTACAGCAGCGAGCGAAATAAAGGGTTCAGTTAGAAATCCCAACCACTTGAAGAAGGTCGGAGCGTACAACGGCCGAAACGATGTGATAAATATGGCAACATGAGGACAATAGTCCGAATAATGTAAATAGTGTAATTTTATTGGTTTTCTAATGTTTTCAATTACCAAATTAAATTTTCAAACAACCGTGATTAAAGTTTAAAAAAGTAGCCAAATCAGCTAGTTTTTGCACGTTAATTTTAATGTTTTTCTAATGATTGTAAAACACAAATTTTAAAAATAAAATTGTGTAAACTGTTGAAACTTGTTAAAAAAATCAATGTTTTTCTATCGATACCATATCAATTTTCAATAATTTTATTGGTTTTCTGACGATTTCAAAGACCAACTTAAATTTTTGTACAACCGTGATTAACTTTCAAAAAGAAACCAAATCAGCTAGTTTTTCCACATAAATTTCAATGCTGTCATAACTTTGTAAAACCGGAAATACAAGTTTGTGTAAACTGTTGAAATAGTTTAAAAGTTTGTTAAAATCAATATTAAAACATATCAATTAAAACAGTTTGATAAAATCAATATTTTTCAATCGATACCATACCGATTTTCAATAATTTTATTGGTTTAATAATGTTTTCAATTATCAAATTAAATTTTCAAACAACCGTGATTAACGATCAAAAAGTAGCCACATCAGTTGGTTTTTTTGCACGTAAATTTCAATATTTTTCAAATGTTAGTAAAACCCAAAATTTTTAATAACATTTGTGTAAATTGTTGAAACTTGTTAAAATCAATATTTTTCAATCGATACCATATCGATTTTCAATAATTAGAGTGGTTTTCTAATGATTTCAATTACTAAATTAAATATTAATACAACCGTCACTAACGTTCAGAAAGTAGCCAAATCATCTACCGTGAAAATTAACGTGTTTTTCAAAAGTAAAACCCAAAATAATTTTTTTAAACTGTTGAAACTTGTTAAAATCAATATTTTTCGATCGATACCATATGGATTTTCAATAATTTGTATTCAATTACCAAACTGAATTTTCAAACAACCGTGATTAACGTTTAAAAAGTAACCAAATCATTTATTTTTCGCACGTAAATTTCAATGTTTTACAAAAATTTGTAAAACAAAATTTTTAATATCTGATGTAGAAGCCCTGCCGGCTATAGCTCTGTCCTGTCTCTCCGGTGGTTCTGGCCGAAAAGTAAACCACCCGGTCTTCCCCCGGTGAACTGAAGGAACCACCACTATTCGCCACGTTGTGAATTTTTGATCCGAACAGCAGTATTTCGATCCCTCAGAACGATCCAGTGGTAGGATGAATTAAATGGCTGGGCTCCACGCTGAAAGAAATCGCTATTTGTGCAGAAAGGTTCTTGTCGTAACCGCAAGAGCACAAAGAAAGAAAAAATATAAGCAACACTTTTGGTTCCTGTACAAAGAGCCCTTTAAGGCTACTGTTTTTATATCACTACCAACGAAATTGCACGAATACAAACTGTCTTAACGAGATTCACTCGTTTGGGTCGGAACGTCACAGAGAGAGAAAGACACAATTATACCGGTCGAAATTTAGCTGTACTAAGGGAGATAAGTCGTGGTTCTTCGTCCGCTCCCTCCGATATAGCAGTCGGTTTTCCTCAGGTTTGTTGACGAAGTTATCAGGATTCGCACGGGTTCGATTTCTATCTCTGGGTACGATTCGGACTTTTTGACGCATGCAACCAACTGGCCAGATCAGCAAGACCCACTAAGCCGTTTCTGCGGCGTTTTCCTTCGCGTTCTCTGATCTGCGATATCTCTCTCTCTCTCTCTCTCTCTCTCTCCCGCGTCTGCCGTTTCTCTCGCGTTCCGACGCGTTCTCCGATCCTATCCGATCTGATCTCCGATCTCATCTGCTCAACAGTCCGCTTATATAGAGAGAGACGGAGCTAAACAGTTTTTAGGCACCGCCCACGAATTTTAATATGCAAATCGCCTGGACCACCATGTGTTTTCTGCCGGATCTCCGAAGCTCCGCGGGAACCCAGTTTTCAAGAGGTACTAAAATCGGATTCGGGCTCCCTGCAGGGTTTTCCGCAGACAACGTCCACTTAAGCCCGGCGAAAAGCACATCTCGTCTGAGGGCTCTGGCTGGATTTCGCGCGGCGGACCACCCAAAATCCAATTCACCATTTATCACAAGCTTTACCTAACGAACCTGTACATTAATTACTCTGGAATTAATTCACCTAGTTAATTAATAATTCAATCCCAGACACAACTAAGTAAAAAGAAAAACTTATTTCTGGAATTACTCCGGAATCCCTCCTACCCAACTAATTAGTACCTTCTTCCTATCCTTTAGAACCGTTGATTAATAAACCCACCTGGTGGAGGAGGGGGGTCTCTCTCTCTCTCTGTTACAAATATAATTTTGTGTAAAATGTTGAAACTTCTTAAAATCAATATTTTTCGATCGATACCATATCGACTTTCAATAATTATATTGGAATTCTAATGTTTTCATTGACTAAATTAAATTTTCAAACAACCGTGATTCAGCTAGTTTTTGCACGTAAATTTCGATGTTTTTCAAAAGTTTCTAAAACACAAAATTTTCAATATAACTTTGTGTAAAGTGTTGAAAATCGATTTTCAATAATTTTATTGTTTTTCTAATTTTTTCAAAAGCCAAATTAAATTTCCAAACTACCGTAATTAACGTTCATAAACTAGCCGCAACAATTTGTTTTTGCACCTAAAATTCCATGTTATTGAAAAGTTTGTAAAACTTTGTGGAAATTTTTGAAACTTGTTAAAATCAATATTTTTCGATCGATATCATATCGATTTTCAATAATTTTATTGGTTTTCTAAAATTTTTAATATAACTTTGTTCAAAAACTACTCGAAGTTGGCCAAACTAGCATTTGAACGTAATTTGTTATTGAAAACAATTTTTAAGATACCTTTGTGCAAACTATTAAAACTTGTTAAAATCAGTATTTTTCAATCGATACTTAATCGATTTTCAATTATTTTATTGGTTTTCTTATGTTTTCAAATAACAAGTTTTATTTTCAAAGAAACGCGATTAACCTCCAAAAACTACTCGAAATTGACTAAAACAACTAGTTTTTCAACGTAATTTTCAATTTTTTCAAAATATTGCAAATTCCAAAATTTTTAATAAAACTGTGTAAACTATTGAAAATTGTTAAAAACTAAACGTAAATTTGAATGTTTTTGAAAACTTTCTATACTAGTGAAATTTATTAAAATCAATATTTTCGATCGATACCTTATCGATTTTCAATAATGTTTTCAAATACCAAATTATATTTTCAAACAATAAATGAGATGCCATTGAAGGAGAAAATAATGAAAGAATATTACAGGCGTGTGCGTCTCACGCGAAGACTGATGTTGATCATCTGTATGTGCCCAGATCCGACCACAACAATTGCTCTTGAAAGACAATTTTAAACTACAGAAAACTGTGTCAAAGAACATAAAAGAAATAAGAAACTTTATTCAGTAATAAAGGAAGCCAACAAATTCAAAAGGGAATTTCAAGTGGGCGAAGAAGTGCAATTAGCCCATAATACTAATACACCTACTGTAGTGGCAATTAACCTAGAAAAGAAAGCAAATGCAAATACAATGTACCAAATGTGGAAACAATGGCAAAACAAACTTACAAAACAATCTGATGTAGAGAAATTCCGTACCCATCAGAGTTTACGTAGTTCAAGTTTAAAAGCTTAAACCCGAATATTTTACTTTTATTTTTACTGCACAGGACCAATGATTGCTAAGTAGAAATTATCAAGCACACATCCTGAAAAATTGTGTTGAACTCAAATGCAGATTCTGTGATAAATATCCAGAAATAATTGACAATCTTATATCAGATTACACTGTGTTAGCATCAACTGAATATAAACCTCAGCATGACAGACTGGGCCAATATCTGCACTGGAAAATATACCACTTTTACGGGAAGGAAACTGCAAGAAAAAGAAACTGGTATAAACCCAGAGAAACATGATCAGGGGAAAAGTCTCTGGTTGGGACATGCAAATAAATGTGCATACAACAGAAATCAATGTGTATATACAACATAAATCAGACGAAATAATAATAATAATAATAATAATAATAATAATAATAATAATACAAAAGAGAGGGAGTGATTAATATTCATGAAAGTGGATGTCAATGTTTTATATTCACAAACTCAGATAAGTTTGAAACAAAAAATAAATGGATAATCTTTAATATAAAAATATATCAGAAACAATTTTCATCTCCAGCACATGTACGCGTGAGTGCGTACATACACACGCACACACAAACACACACACATACACAATTATATATGAAAGTATTCTTTAAAAATATAGATCGCAGTAACCTTGAGAGAAATTACTAATACAAGGGAAATTACTCTTAAAAGTAGTTTACTTAGTTGTCTCCCGCATGTAAGCCGAATGACTTGAAAATATTTACGTATATCAGGTTATTATTTATAATAATAATATTATTATTTATACCTGCTCAAATGCAACGTATGTAAGAAGCAATATTTACAGATACTTACATACGTACGGGAGACAACCAAGTAAACTATTTTAAGAGTAATTTCCCTCGTATTAGTAATTTCTCTCAAGGTTAAAGAATACTTTTCATACTATTTCGTTACAAAAAAAAAAAGTTATTTTTCCGTAAATATTTTATTTCTGGTTACTGCTGTTATCATCAATATAAGTAACAACTTAGATTTATGATGACAAAAGTAAACCTCCGTATAAGCAAAATAAACTGTATTGCACATTGTATGATGACCAGATTAATTGAAGTAATCTACGAATACATCACTATAATTTATCTGTACAAATAGTTCTTACATTTTTCTGAGTGAAATTTGATATTTTCTGGTTAGGTTATCGATATTATTATTATTATTATTTGTTGACATATATTTCATCATCATCATCATCATCATTCCATCGACTACTCCAATCATCGGGGGACAGGAAACCTTTGATTCTTTTTCCTCATGATCCTTTCATTTGACATTCAAGTAGCATCCCCATGCTCTTAACCGACAGGCAAAGACCACGAAAGAAGGCGTGGGTCGCCCTCGGTCCGTACACTAGCCTCTAAAGTTTTGAATTCAGAGTTGTCCTTCTCCTAGACACCCAAGTCTGTCCGGCTATTTATTCATATTAAAGGACGAATATGGATGAAAATCGACATTGGGCTCTAAAAATTGGGATTTTAGGAATCAACTAACTAGAGGAATATGTCCATCGAGAGAGAGAGAGGGGGGAGAGAGAGAGAGAGAGATTTTACTAGAAAGTAGCGGGGAGCGTGTCTTTTTGTAAACATAAACTAAAGTAATTTACAGAAGTTGTGTTAAACTCGACTCCAACTTGTTTGTATGGACTCCCCAATGTGCATAAAATTAAGGATAAGAACTATCATAGACGTTATTAGTTCTTGTATATAAGAACTTTGGTAAACCAGTGTTCTCTTGAATTATCGTATATCAGTCTGTTACCAATTTTTTAATTTTTTTTTTACTTAAAGCTACATCCAATGATGAATTGGTTAACTGTCGATGTATCAACGGTTATTACTGATTTTGGTTTTAGATGAGAACTGCGAGGCTTGGACTATGGCTTTAAATATCTTGAAGGGGTTTGACAGCGCTCAGCATGCTGGCCTTCTCCACAAGCTGACGGGCTACGAAGTCTCTAGCCGGATATTTGACTTAATCTAATCGTTCTTAACGACTGAAGGTCGTGTTGAACGGATACTTTTCTAGATTATTTCACATTAATGAGAGGTCGCCCCAGAGCTCTATCCTTGGCATTACTCTTATCTTCATCAACGAACTTCCTAATGTCATCAGTTTCCAACTAGGTATTTATGCTGATGATACAACTCCTGTTTTAATAATAGGTCCGACAAAGTAAAACTGGCAGCTGCTCTTGAAAATTGTCTCTAATCAGTTGTTAACTGGGACAAGAAATGGCTTCTAAATTTTAACGATTCCAAAACGAAAAAGCTATCCTTCAATCATCATATAGATTCTTTTTTTTGCCTAGCCTTCTGAAGAGCAACTCATAGTATATGGTCTCATGTTTTCTACTTATATTATATAAAGTAGACTAAGTAAATAGAATCAACTGCTAGGTTTGTTGTGTCGATCTAGACATTTTTCTCGCCAGAATCCATCTTGAACATTTATAAATCTATAATTCGTCCGTGCATTGATTATTGCTGCTTAAACGAGATATTAATCTCGAGATTCTCAACAAAATCCAAAATTAATACTACTACTGCTACTACAGTGTTTTGCTGTTGAAACAGCTTGATGTAACCGCAAGAAGAGACGAGAAGAGACCATAAAACTAGATTTTAAAAGATTTTTGAACGTCAACTGAAAACGTCAAAACCCCAATTTAAAATGTTATTCATATTTAAGTCATTTTTTTACACAATTATGATGAAATATAGGATCCTTTTTTGACTCCTGTTCTTCTTAAATGAAGTATGATGATGATCTTTGCCTATACTTTATCGTACGTATGTAGAGAAGAAAATTAGAACTGCATTATCGAAGCCATTTTCACTCCCCAAGCGATCTTCATCTTGAGGTGTGAAAATGACATGATATGCGGTACCGATTTCCAAGTCCATAAATATCGTAAAATCTGCATTATTATGATAAAGGTATTGTTGAAAATTGCATGACGAATATCTTATACAAATATAATTATAAATATACCTGGGAAATTCTACCAGCAGCCGTTGGTTAATAATCAATCTTATTGTGAAAACATTGACTTGCATGAAAATATGTAACTAATTACTTAAAGTCTATGCTAACAAATGTTCTCTTACGCAAATTTCTAATCAACCAATAACGTGTCACCATTTAGTAATGTTGACCCGCTGAATTTCATTGCACTCATTAGGATGGGAAAGAAAGGTGATTTAAGTGACTTCGAACGAAGCATAGTCGTTGATCAACTCGCATTTCCACGCACAACCATTTCTAGGTTTTACAGAAAATGGCCAGAAAAAGAAAAGGTACTAGTAAAATATGCCTAATAAAGTAACCGGTGAATATATATTTTGATCTGGAAAATGCAGATTTAAGAAAGAAAGAAAAAATTTACTCCGACGAAGAGCGATTGCCAATGCCATTGGTTCGCGTGTGCTCTACAATTGATATACGACCGGACTATTCCAGATTGTAATTTGTTCTTACTAAATTAGTAAGTAAACTTTATAGGTACCGCCAGAGAAACGCGATTCGTAAGGTTTAAAATGAATTTTTAAAAATGAAAGTTTTCTTGAAGTTTTGTTGTAATTTCAAACTAATAGATTAAATTTAATATGTCCAATAAGCAAAATACTTTGTTCTATTGCAAAATTAATTTAAATTGGGTAGAAAGAGTTTTTGTTTTCAAATCGCTGATTTAGCGCCTTTTTTTAGCCATCTGTCATCGAAATCTCTTTATTAGAAAATATTTCAAAACTAAAATATACTTTTCTGAAAGTTTATTTGAGGAATATTAGCTGATTAAAGTTTAATTAATCTGATTTGAAACAAATATTTTAGTTTAATAAAAAAAAGCATTTCTGCAATAGAAATACTTTTTTTTTAACACGGTGATGTTAATTTAATGTGTTCACAGGTTTACAGCTTGATTAACACACGGAAGTTTATCGATTTTTCTACGGTGTACATAAATGTAAAAAGTTCTTAAGGAATATAACGTGAGCGACATTTTATACACTTTTTAACTACCTAGTAATCTAAAAAAAATACGAAAATATTCTGTGTAAGTTAATGTTTTATTGAATTTTAGGTACTTTGTATTTAAACTTACGATAGTTATCGCTCTTACTTTTTGATAATGTCGTGTACGTTCGTCTGTATATACACAGAAAAAATTCAAAATTGTTGTATAGTTGTTTTCAGAAATGTATTATATCAATGGGAATAACGACAGACACAGGATAGACGTTTAAAACAGAGGCTTATGCCACACGTGTTCTTTATTCGATATACGCCATGACAGGAGTGGAGTGGAGGTTAAAGGGACATAATTAGGGTATATGTTAACATGTTATTTTTTTTTTTTAATGGTGTGAAAGATGTGCCTATGCAAGCTTTAAATCTGAAAAGTAGTCGTCTCTTACGAACGGGTCTAGACTTCACCTGCAGTCCCTTATATTGTACTGTTTTGCGTGGTGTTGTAGGGGTTCGTTTTTTATTGATGTTCTTGGTGGGGTAGGTGGTGTTGGTGTTCTGTGTTATAGTGTTTGGGTTTTTCAGATGTATTGGGTCGGGAATATCTGGAAATGGTGGAGCGTGTGTCGGTTGGTCGTCCATGCTGTTGTTTCTATCCATATCTGGTAGGTCGTTGTCATGGACTAAGTTGCGGGTATCTACATTTATTTTGCAGAGGAAGCGGCGGTTTCGGAGTGTGGTTGGTTTGCTGCCATCAACTAATATGGGGTATTTTCTGTAAGGGAGAGTTTCAATAACTGTACCTGTATTGTCCCAGTGCAGAGGATTATTTCTATGTTGGTTTTAGATAGACACATGTTCCCCAATTTTCATTGGCCTACTTTTCATAGCCTACTCTTGGTATGCTTGGTATTATTAACGAATCGCTGGTTGATGACCTTCTCACGCATATCAGCAAGCTCCAACCATTCACGGCAGAATTTTATGGAATTCGGCAGGTGGTCATTTAAGGGGCGAGCAAACAGAATTTCTGCAGGTGAGATACCTAAATCAGGTGGTGGGGGTGTTGCGATGCAGTAGGGGTGCTTTTGCCACTTCATCTGTATCTAGTGAACTGCTGGGCTGATGTTCGTTGTGAGTATCCGTTTCATGTGTTTGACAGCTGCCTCGGCTCTGCCATTGCTTTGTGGGTAATAAGCTGAGGACACTCGTTGGGATATGCTCCATGTTCTTAAAAATCTCTTCAATTCATCTGAGTTGTATGGGAGTCCACCATTACAAGCGATTTCCTCTGGTACACCATAATTTACAAAGTACCTGCGTAAGATGTTGCATATTGTTTTTCGCATCTTTGCATCGAAATTTTTCCGTCCAACCTGAGTACCTGTCAGCATATACCATATATTTACATCCAGCCATGTTGAAAATGTCTCTGACCGTTGATTGGAAAGGGTAGTCTGGGTGAATAGGCTTGAATGCAGGGTTTGATGGAGCAATTTCACTGATTTCACTGCACTGATTTCATTTTTCTTGCAATTATGCTCCCATACCAGACCAAAAGAAACGTTAGCTGGTATTGCTTCTCATGCTATTGACCCCATGGTGGCCAATATGGAGCTGGTCAATGAATTCACGGCGTAGGTTTCTAAGAATTAATACACGTCCTTGAATACTAGTGACTGAACTGTATACGAATCGTTCTGCATATTCCAGAATTCCATGATGTGGGCGGGTAGATGTTTCTTATGTTCAGGGAAGCTCTTTTCAATTGTTTCCATAAAGCTCAGGTACTGGTAATTCACCTTTGCCTCTCGTTGTATTCATGCTATATTTTCTATTTCTTGGTTGTACTGGGATTGTATTCCAGCTTGCACCGCCTCTTCTAATCTAATCATCGATTTTAAATAATTTTATTGGTTTTCAAATTTTTTAAACACACTATTGAATTTCCTAACTACCCTGATTACTGTTGAAAAACTAGCCAAAATGTTTATGCACTTACATTTCGAAACTAACGTGATTAATGTTCAAAAACTAACCAAGACAGTCAATTTTTGCGCGTAAAATTCAATGTTTTTCAACAGATTGTAAAACATATAATATTGTGGAAATTGTTGAAACTTGTTAAAATAAATATTTTTCGATCGATCTGTTATCAATTTTCAAAAAAAATTTTATTTGTTTTCGTATATTTTCAAAAGGTAACTTAAATTTCGTTCAAAACAATTGCTTTTTGGAGGTAAATTTCAATGTTTTTCAAAAGTGTGTAAAACACTATATTATTAATTGTTGAAACTTGTTCAAATTAATATTGTTCGATAGATCAGCATATCGATTTTCAATCATTTCATAGGTTTTCTAATTTTGTCAAAAGCCATAATAAATTTCGTGTTTAACGGACAAAAACTAGCCAAAACAGAGTTTGCACGTAAATTTCAATGTTTTGCAAAAGTTTTTAAAATTAAAATATTTAAAATATTTGTGGAAATTGTTTAAATTTGTTAAAATCAATATTTTTCGATCGTTACTATATCGATTTTAAATAATTTTATTGGTTTCCTATTTTTTCAAAAGCCAAATTAAATTTCCAAACTACCGAGATTAACGGTCAAAAAGTAGCCAAAACAGTTTTAGAACGTAAATTTCTGTTTTTTTAAAGTTTCAAAAACCTAATAATTTGTATATGACTGTGGAAATTGTTGAAACTTGTTAAAATCAATATTTCTCGATCGATACTATATCGATTTTTAATAATTTTATTAGTTTCCTAATGTTTATAAACCAAAATTAAATTTCCAAACTACCGTGATTAACGGCGAAAAAGTAGCCAAAACAGTTAGTTTTTAAACGTAAAATTCAATTTTTTTAAAAATTGTAAAACGTAAAATTTTTAATATGACTGTGGAAATTGTTGAAACTTGTTAAAATCAATATTTTTCGATTGAATTTGTCTTTTGAAAATTTAGAAAATCAATAATCTTATTGAAAAGTTTTTCAATAAATTTAGAAAACAAATAATCTCGTTGAAAAGATTTTTAATAAGATTTGTTTTCTAAATTTTCAAATGACCAATTATATTTCCAAACTAACGTGGAAAAGTAACCAAAACAATTAGTTTTTCCACGTAAAAATCAAAGTTATTTAAAAGACTGTAACATTTATACGTAAAATTCAATGTTTATTTAAAGTTTGCAAAATTTAATATTACAAGACATATTAAAACATATAAAAAATAAAAAAAAAAAAAAAAAAAAAAAAAAACAAACAACCAGGGGAAGCAACCGGTTTCGCTCCTGCTCGTCAGGCTTCCACGGGAGATTCAAAATTAAAACAGAGAAATGTACAATAAGAATAGGAAAAAAAAAAAAAATTAATATATATATATATATATATATATATATATATATATATTTGTATATATGCAAGAAGGAACTAGAGGCAGATGACAGCGAGTCCCAGCAAACACTCACGTTGTTTGCACAAAGAAGGCTTGCGGGACCCGATGTAAAGTGCCTCCAGAACCTTCAGATGAAATACAGAGTGTGACCGGGCCAACACGGTGAACCAGTCGACACAATATTTATTTGTATTAAAATACAAAATGTGGCACGAGGCCTAAAAAGGGGGATGGGGAATGACGGTCTTCTTCTGTCTTAAATCTAAAACTTAGCTAGTCGCAGACACTGACCCAAACATGCCAACAATATTCCAATCACCAAAACAACACATTCACTCCTACCTTTCTTACTACGTCCACCATAATACCTCAAATTCTCTATGAAGTCCTAAATAGTCCCCTTATATACAGATAATGTTCATGGGGGGAGGGTCATAAAATAACAATTTCTAAAAAATCCCCAATGAGTTTATACAATATGACGAAATATATTTACAATAAACTAAACAAAATTAGTGTTAGTATTAAAACCCCCACAAACTTTGAATGTGGCAGAAATATCAGTTAACCGGACGAAATCGATGCGGGACTAAGAAAATAAGGACACATTCAAAACCTCAAGCATTCTCACAAACACTCACTCATTCATACACAACAACAAATACGAAAGCACACACACACGAAACGAAAGGCGCCCCGCATCCACCAGAGAACTGACATCACTAACCACCTAACGAGGGAGGGATGGGGAATTAAACAAAAAAAAAAAATAGGGACAGAAATAAAAGGGACCAATGAGCTTGCATACCCTAGCTAAGTTAACCGGGAAAAAAAAGAAACTAAAAATTCAAAGTCGAAAACCTAGACTAGCCTAATATCTGGGTGGGTTGCCTATGTTCAACCCTGTTAGGACAAAATTCTGTACCTAACCGACATCCAAATGCCACTCTAGGTCAGCCCCTTTCACTCTACACATTCGCGCAAGATTCACCCACCTTTTGCCAAATTCTGATGATGGGAGCCGCCGCCTTTCCGTCCTAATCTTGACTTTAAGCTGATGCTTAAAGTACAAGATCAGTTGGGAAGAGGTGAACTTCTCGCCTTCATAGAATCCCTTCTGTCGCGTCGTCCAAATCACGACTCGCATAACCCCTAGTAAGCAACAGAACACATAGTGTTCAGCCTTCGTCAATTGCGACACCACATTGCTACAAACAGAACTGGCTTCCAGGACAAAAAACTTTCCCTGCAGCATGCGAACCATGAGGCCTTCAACAAACTTGCACAACGGCACTACCGTCTTGCACTGAAAAAAGGCGTGACCAATGGTCTCGACCTTCCCAGTACAGCGACGACAGTTTGGATATTTCTCCAAGCCTGCTGAACAAAGTCTTTTGCCGACCCAGAGGGCCCCACGAATCATCAGCCAGGTGAGTGATGCCTCATCATTATTGAGACATTTCAACCCAGGCGCCCAAGGCCATATCGAGCGAGCCTCCTGCTTCGTAAGACCGAGCTCGTCGATCAGACCATCTCGAACGGACCCCTAACTAACACTCGATATAATGCCTTACGAGACAACGCTTGGGCGTCGGAGAGGCCATCCGACGTCCGCAAGAGGAGTTTCAAAGCACGACGACATTCGCGGTAGAAGGAACACTCGGCACGAGGTGTACGGCCGGCCTCCTCCTCGCACGAGTGCACACTTCTCAGGGACGGGAAATGTTTTCGGACATCTTCTTTCCAAAAGGTGCCCACCTCATCCAAACCGCGACACATTCGGTCTAGAAAGGTAATGCGAAGCATATATTGACGAATCTCAATGCTAGGCATACCCAGACCGCCCTCAGAGGGATGAAGGCAACAGATCTCGCGAGATACCATAGGGGCCTTGCCTCTCCACAAGAAAGAGAACAAGGTCCGGACTAATGACATTAGTCGGGCATACGGGAGTGGAAGCACAGAGAGTCGGTAGAGGAGGATCGGATAGATGTGAAACACATACTTCCGCCCTTCCCTTCAGGGAAAGTCTCCTCCGAGACCACAGATTACCCGCGGCCTCGGCCCGCCCTTGCACCTCCGACCAATTCATTTCCAACTGGAGATCAGGACCGAACCAGACGCCGAGTATCTTGATCGGCCCATCCGTCCAGAGGAAAGGTCCGGGAAGAGAAACTCCCTTCCACGCACCCAACCGCAAGCCCACAGACTTATCGCGGTTGATCTTGGCCCCTGTCACCATCTCATACCCACTGATCTGCTTGCTGACTTCGTCAATCTCGGCTCTGCTCGACACAAGAACCGAAACGTCGTCAGCATAGGCAGAATACCTGGCCGAGGTGGAAGCACCAGGCAGCGAAATACCGCGTAGGACCGGATTCGCCTTTAACTTGCGAAGGAAAGGTTCCAACGCAAGAACGTAAAGCAGAGGCGAGAGCGGACAACCTTGACGAATGGAGCGAGACAATACGAAAGGCTTCGATCTTACCCCATTCACTTCCACCAGCGCACCGGGGTCGCATACAAGAGTCGGATCCAGGAGCGAAAGTCGGCTCCGAAACCGGCCGCCGAAAGGACAGCCTCCAGAAATCGATGGTCAACCCTATCGAAGGCCTTGGACTGATCTAAATTGATCAGCGCGGCTTCACTGTCGACTTGTTCTAAGATCAAGCGTACCATATGAAGGTTATCCTGAATAGTCCTACCCTTCACAGCACAAGTCTGTTCAGGGCCAATCAGACTAGACAGGACAAGCTGCAAACGGTTGGCTAAGATCTTCGCCAAAATCTTTAAGTCCGTATTTAACATCGTTAAAGGGCGAAAGTTCCCTAACCCATCCCCACCGTCCTTGTCCTTACGCAGCAACTTGATCACACCCCTGGTGAAGCGTTGAGGTAAAGACCCCTGCCTCATCCAGTGGTTGAAAATCAGCTGCAGCAAAGGAACAAAAACGTGCGACAACCTCAAGTAAACTTCGTAGGGAAGACCATCTAATCCCGGAGACTTATCCAGGCCAACCTGCTTCAGCGCTTTCCCAGATTTCCGACTCTGTTATGGGACCCTCGCACCTAGCCACTTCAGCTGCCGTGAGGCAGGGAAAGTCAGCTAAATAGGCGTCGAACTGAGCAGAGCTCAGACCGGGCTCCCTGGTGAAAAGATCCTGGAAGTAATCCCGAAAGACCTCACATATGCCCGCGTTTGTAGTCACGGTCCGCTTATCCGGTAATGTGACGCACGCTATATGTCGCCTAGCCGCGTTTCGATTCTCCTCTACACGCAGTTCAGCGGCCATATTCGTAGCCTCAGAAGACATTCTTTTTAACCTAGCCCTAACTACCAGAGCTTGATCCTTCTTGATAAGCAAGGAGGCCAACTCTGCCTTAGCTAAGGCTATGTCCCCACTAACACGGGATTTCACTGCCCGATCGACTTTATCTTCTAAAGCAGTTTGCGCCGCTAATCTATCTAGATTGAGTCGACGACTAAAATCGGCAGCAAACGTTCGAATTTTAGATTTTAAATTGCCCCACCAGGCATTTCCCACAACCGCTCCCGTCAATTCCCTTTGTATCATTAGTAACAGCTGGTCCCGGAAACCCTGATCACCGAAAAGTGAACAGTTCAATTTCCAGTAACCAGCCAATCTAACCTTAGGCTTATCTAAGTTTACACGAACCCGGACAAGCCTATGATCCGTATAAACTATATAATGGAAACTTGGACACCCTAAGAGCCCTACATCGACTCTCCTAACTAAGACTCGGTCCAGGTAGCTCGCAAGCGAGCCAGGAGCCGAGTTGCCACTAGTTGTCCAAGTCCATGCTACCTCCCGAGGGTGTTCATTCCGGAACTTATCGACGAGATCAAACCCATCGATAAAGTCCCGAAATGGTTTCACATCCGGGTTGTTAGTACCTTGTTTGTGCCCTATACGATCTATATCGGGGTCAAGGACGGCATTCCAATCCCCCGCTAAAACTACCCGACGAGACGTCGTCAAGAACGGCGCGATCTGCCGAAACAAAGCAGGCCGCTCGGAATGGATATTGGGCGCATAAACCCCAATGAGACGAAGAACCTTATCCTTTATGGTAACATCCAGCACGCAAAGCCTGCCCGCCGGATCCGCGAAGACAAGGGTACATGCAGCCTTCAAAGACCTGCTCACTAGCCAAGAGACACCCCTCGAACGACCATCAAAACATGCTGAATAAAGGGCGAACCCCTTAGACAGTATATCCTCATGATCATGAGAAGAAAACCGGGTCTCTTGTATACAACATACATTCACCCCGAGGCGCTGAAGGTCACGAGAGAGCCTCGCCCTGCGAGACTCGGACCTCAGGCCTCGGACATTTAAACTAGCTAACCAAAGTGCCATTGTGAAGCCGATTAGGGTTGTCCTTCAGGATAGAACATGGCTGGGGAGAGGACACCCACAGCTCGTCCCATGGATCCAGACGCCATCTCATTTTCGACAGTATCATCCTGAGACAAGCCGCCGATGTCCGAAGGGTACGTCAGTTTAAGAGCTCTATAAAGGGATGGGTGAACGAAAACGGGGACCCTCCCTTTGAGTTTTTGATTTCCTTCATCCGTTTCCGGGTCAAGTAAGTAGGCAGCCGGGGGCACCATTTTTAGAGACGACTGGGCCTCCTCTACCATGCCCCAGATCTCCCGCGTACCCGGGCCAGTTCTGATTACTGTCAGTATTCTTCCCGCCGAAGGGAAATTTTTAGGTTCTTCTACATCCACCCCATTAATTTTTTGAAAGTTCCATAGAACTTTTAAGTCCTTCGGGTTGCGAGTCTGGCTGAAGACTCTTTCCGCCTGGTCCCGGGATACGCGGCAGACGTCTTCCCCTGGGAAATAAGGCGGTTTGAGCTTTTTTTTCTTTTTTTCGGTAAGTATTTGTGAATCCGGACTTCTAACCCTTTTCTTTTGAGGTGATTGCATGGGTGTTGAAATGGGTGTGACATTAGGTGTAGTTGAAGGAGTCCAACCAGTAGGAGTCCTTACCGGTGAAGGTTTGGACGAATAAAGTGATTTTGCTGGAGAGTTAGACACAGATTTGGGCGGAGGTGGCTTCCTGAATGTATTTTTTGATGAAGAAGGGGAAGACGGGGCAGAGGATAGGGGGCCCGGTGCCCCCGGCGATTTTTTATCTTTATCCCGCTTGGCCTCCAGTTTTTCTTTAAGCTTTTTTAGGTCTAATATTTTCTGCCAGCTTGGCTCATTTGCTTTTTGCGTTTCACTTGCATTTTTTTCATAAGACGCCGAGGCGTCGCCCTCAGAGCTGGTAGAGGGAATGGGGCTGTAGGTGACTTTGTCCTTGGGGTCATGCTGGGACTGAGGAACCGCTGTTTGGGTCTTCCCCTTGCCCCTAACTACGAGGCGCCATTCCCCCTCATCCTTATCCTTATCCACACTTGTGGAAGGCGTCGTTTTAGGGGGTAATGTGGGTCTGGGCCCAACCGAGGGATTTTCCTCATCGGTCCGCCTCGCAGCTAGGCCCACTACAGGCGCCGCGGATTTTACCTTTTCGGCCAAGGGGGGATTTTGGTCGCCTGCGACCGGACCTCCAGGGGCCTTCTTCCCTGGGCAGGAGGAGGAAAGGTGACCAGTCTCTCCACACCTCCAGCAAGTTGGTCTCCTACCGGTCACTATGACCGGCATTTTCCGGTCGCCAAACACCAAACAGTTGGGGACGGACTTGAAGGCCTTCTGGTCGAGCATTATATCGAAAGTCCATCCCCCGTTCAAATTGTCAGAGAGAGCCCCTAAAATTTGGCCGTACTGCATAAAAAATGCAGCCAGGAGCTCTCCCGAAATTTGAGGAGGAACCTCAAAAACGGCCACCCTGGTCCGCCTGCGGCCTTCGTATTCGGTTCTTATAATCAAATCTTTTGTAATTAATTCTTTTTTGGCCATGGCCAGGCAATCTTCTGGTGTGGGTAGCAGAATGTCCCACATGAAGAACCCAGTACCCTTTATTACTCTTTGGGGTTTTATCCCCAAGGACAAAAGTGATTTAATCACAGTGTCTTTTGTGGAGCGACAAATCTTACGAGTTTTCTTGTCCACCACAAAAACGGTCACCATTCTCTTTGCGAACACATCGAGTTCCTGGACCACATCGATGAACCCATCTTTATTAACAAGATGGGTGTAGCCTTTCGCCTTATCCAGGAAATCCGCCATGTTCAAAATACAACTAGAGGGGGACTTCCAGCAGGAGGGCAAATCCTCGGATGTCTTACTTTGTGCCTCCTTTGGCACGTCGTCATTTTTAGAATTATCTCCTTTCTTGGAGATACTAGACTGAGCAGATTTTGGGCTACCATCAGCCCGCTTTTTTGCCGTTTTCTCAGGCGGGTCGGCGTTAGCAGCCTTCCCAAAGAGGTCTTTTTTACAACCGACCGACTTTTTTCGTCGGCCATGTTGCTAAAGCGTGGAGACTACCACTAGCGGGAAATTTTCCACAAACACGGGGAGAGGAGCTGGGGAAAAAAATAAAATAAAAATAAAGAAAGCCTGGATAACCCAGGAAATTAAAATTTAAAAATAAACTAAAAGTAAAATAAATTAAATGACAAACTAGATAAACTGAAAGAAAATAAACAGGTAAGACTATTTAAAAAAAAAAAAAAAAAAAAAAAAATGGCGCCCGAAGGCAGCCGAAAAAAGAAACTCTTTTTTTTTTTTTTTTTCTCAAAAAATTCAAAAAAAAAAGTACAAAAAGGAAAAAGAAAAAAAAAAAAAAAATAAAGGTTTTCGGCCGAAGCCGATAAAGAAAATAAATTAAAAGCAAAAGAAAAACAAACTAGTCAAACCAAAAAGAGAAAGAATGCGACCAAGGTCGCTAATAAAATAAATAAGAAATAAGGTATAAAATAAAAATAAAAACCAAAAAGTTTTTATTCTTTTTTTTTTTTTTTTGAGCTGTACTAAATTAAAACAAAAACTAAACAGAAATAAACAGAAATAAAAAAGCAGTCGCCCGGTAAGACTTAGTCAAACCGGACTAAAATAAAAAAATATGCGGGCCGAAGCCCAGAAAAATAAAACCAACAAAAGAAATGGAAGAAATAAAAAATAAAACTTAAAACAATAACTTAACAGAAAAAGACTTAAAGTTCGTCAATCCAGAAGGGTTCCTGCAAATCTTCGCAAATTCACTTGATCACTTTCTTGCGGGCCAAACTCGTCACACAGCAAACCAGGAAAAAACAATCGCGCGCACACACCCAACACAACCGGTCAGAAGAAGTCCAAACAAAAAAAAAGGACCAGTCGACACTAAATTTGGCGGCACAATCTCTGCTATTTAAAAGATGTTCGCATATGGCGGAACTGTAGGCGTTCGGGACGAGTCCACTTGAAGCCAAGGTGTGGTTTCTAATTTTAGTAGGAACGTGCTGCTTTATTCTAGTGTCTAAGCGCTGAGTTGTTCTCCCTATGTAGTTGGCTCCGCAACTACAAACGTATTTGTAAACAATTGAATTAATATGGTGGGGAGGGAGAACGTCTTTACACGCAGATCGAAACATAGGCCGAGTTTGAAAAATAATCCGAACTTCAGCAGAGAAAAAGCAGCAGCGAACCTTTGATGAAATTTGTTTGGCCATTTTTTCACACTTTGTACCAATCCAGGGTAATCTAAGGTAAACAGGGCATTTTTTGACCGTGTAGAGATCGGCACTTCTGAACTCTTCAACTTTACTCCGGATAACTGAATTAACAGTATCAAGAGGATAACCCAAATTACATAGGGTATCCTTAATAAAGTTAATTTCGTCGTTCAGGAAAGGCTCAGAGCAAATCTTTAATGCTCTGTGGAGGAGGGTTTTGATAATGTTGATCTTGCGCTTAGTGGGACAAAAAGAGTCCCAACGCGTGTATAACCCTGCAAAAGTAGGTTTTCTATAAACGGAAGTAAGAAAACCTGTTAACGTACGATGTACTAATACATCCAAAAAAGCCAATTGATGATTAGACTCTTTTTCGATAGTGAACCTTAGTGCCGGATGGATACCATTTAAAAACGAAAGAAACTGGTCAGCCTCAACTTCACCGTTAAATAAACAAAAGGTGTCGTCAACATACCGATAGTACAGTTGAGGACAAAGTGGATTCTTTCGTATCTTTTCTTCCTGGAAGCCAACAAATATGTTAGCAAGTGCCGGACCCAAAGGCGAGCCCATAGCGACTCCGTCGATCTGTCGGTACATAGTATTGTTGAAACTGAATTCAACGGAGGACGTTGCAAATCTCATCAATTCCCGAAAAATTGACTCAGGAAAACTAGGTGGAGTTAATGAACTGCGATAGAGATAGTCGCAACAAATATCGATGGTTTCCATCAAAGGGACACAAGTATACAAGGAAGAAACATCGAAAGAGCACATGAACTTACCGGAAGAAGACAATTTTCGCACGCGGTCAACAAAGGAAAAGGAATCCTTGATACAAAAACCATCCAGGCACTGCAACACAGGATCCAAAAGTGTGGAGAGCCATTGGGCTATCTTGTGTTGGGCTGACCCGATCATGGACAAAATCGGTCGCAACGGTACACCCTCCTTATGGATTTTCGGGAGACCATATAATCGGGGACGAATCGAACCGGAAGGACGGATTTCGTTGGCAATTTCCTTTGAGAGTAACCCTGATTTTACCCACTTTAAAAGTGATTTTTGAAATTTCGCTTCACACGAGGAGGTTCCATCACAGGTGTCAGCAGGACCAAGTCTAGTAAATTTTGAAGTGTCTTCTAAGATAGAAGACATTTTGGTTATATAGTCTGCTCGATCCAAAATAACTACACCAGCACCTTTATCAGGTCTGGAAATAATCAAGTTATAATTATTCCTCAGAGCGTTAACAACACGCTGATGTTCTGCTTTCCATTTGGATTCAGCAGTTGCGACAGAGGAGCAGGAAAAGGTGTGTGCGAAATTATTCAACTGGGCTTTCAAATTAGTAACCGCGTCGACAGAGGTGGGAGAGAGTCTTGCCAACTGAGCATAGAAAACCTCGAACTCGGAAAAAATCTTCTCCTTGTCCGGCATAGAGGGAGGAATGGAGAAGTCCAACCCGTGAGAAAGAACAAACGATTCTAACTCAGTTAGTTCATGCGTGGACAGATTAATAATATTATTTGAATTAGGTTCAGAAGTGACTCCGTATTTCTTCTGGACTAAACTATTCAACTTGGCATCTTGCTTTGTAGATAATTCAACACACTGCCGTTGATGGACCAGTCCCAAAAACCTAGAGAACCTAATCCAATCAAAAAATGAAACTGAATACATATGCGTACATAATAATCTCCTGTAATCTCGCTTAAGGCACAGGCTTCTAGAAGAAAGATGTTTAATCCGATCTTTGATAAAGACAGACTCAATATTCCAACTAGGGTGTAACTTAGACCTCCTCACTCTGAACTGAATGAAAGAGGGGCAAACCTGAAAGCGGATACATTGTTGAAGAAATTTAATTTCATATTCAACAGTTTTTATTTTCGCCTTAATCTGTAATATTTTATTTAATTTACTAATTAAATTCTGGTTGTACCTGATTTTAAGATATTTAAAGATATTTTTGTAGGTACAAAATTTAATGATCGAAATAAATGTATAAAATTTAATATTACAAGACATATTAAAACAATATTAAATAATAAAATAAAAAAAAAAATAAAAAAATCAACGACCAGGGTTTCGCTCCCGCTCGTCAGGCTTTAATTCAAAATTAAAACAGAGAAATGTACAATAAGAATAGGTGGAAAAAAAAAAAAATTACACACATAATATATATATATATGCTTGTATATATGCAAGAAGGAACTAGAGGCAGATGACAGCGAGTCCCAGCAAACACTCACGTTGTTTGCACAAAGAAGGCTTGCGGGACCCGATGTAAAGTGCCTCCAGAACCTTCAGATGAAATACAGAGTGTGACCGGGCCAACACGGTGAACCAGTCGACACTAAATTTGGCGGCACAATCTCTGCTATTTAAAAGATGTTCGCATATGGCGGAACTGTAGGTGTAGGTGTTTATATATATATATATATATATATATATATATATATATATATATATATATAGAGCAAACACACACACACAAAAATAATTCTTGTTGCACAAGGTTGAATGTTTCTTGTATGTGAACCATGGCGTTCTATACTCCAGGCCAAGTCATGGCGCAACTCAGATCCAGAACTGGAGGCCTATTGAAAAATGTAGCATTTTCAGAAATTTTAGAAGAAAATGAAGTCAACCACTTTATGAAATACTTAGAATAACATTTTTTATTCACACCTGAGGATAATAGGATGTGTTGAAAGATAAATAAATGAAAATATGTATTTTTGCTATGAACACTGATAAATATTAAACAACACAAAGGGGTAATTATGATTTCTGGTAAAAGATATATTGAATCAGAAATTTATATTATTTACAGGTGTCACTGAATCCTTTATTCAATCTATTCCCTGTGAGTGAATAAAGACTTTGGTTTAAATTTACATTACATTTACTGGGTTTGATACACAGAACCCAAGAAGGCTGGAAGACATCAGCCGAAGTGTGTATATAACAATCAATCATCACAGAAATATAGACAAATAAAACAAAATCATTCTAGGAAAGTTTCAAAACTTTTAGAGCTGGTTCTTTTTCTGATCTAGGTGTGCCATGTTTGCAAAAATTTTTTCAAAACTATATTTGCAAAAAATAGAAGCATGCTTTTTTCTCCATGTTGAAAAAAATGAAACTCAGAAATAAGCATAAAATGTTACTTAATGATTTATAGCAAACCTTTTCCTTTATTGTATGGAAAAGGATGAAAAAAAAAATAACCATTGACAAGTGTGGTCAGAAGGAACTTTAGTTTTCCACGGTCAATTAAATTGGTATATTTTCCATACTTTTCATAATAAAAATGGGTTTCACATTCACTGGGTTGATTACCATTTCTTGTAATATATCCAGCTATGTACACAAGAGCCTTTTTTATTTCATTGGAAAGAGATGGTTCTAAATTTTCCAGATTGTCAAATATTTCTGAACCTTCCTCACAAAGTTTATAATCACAAGATGTACATTGGTGACCTGGATTAACATCAAATTCATCAATATTTACATTTTGATTTAAAAGTAAAGATATCTGCTTAATATGCAGCTCTTCAATACATTGTTGAACATTTATAAAATAGGTGCCACCTGATCCTTGGTGAAGTTTACCAAATTCTTTTTCTAATGGATCAGTTGAAAATTGCCCATATATTTATGACTTGTAGCTAAAAGGTGTCGATATAGACTAACAATTCCATTGCAAATATGATGTATGGTAGTAGCAGTGTTTTGAGATAATTGTTTTTTACGATTACCTTGACTGCCAGCCATATTAAGGGCCATTTTAACAAATTCAATGATAAAATCAAGTCGGGTGCCATTTGGATATTTGATTTCAGCTTGTAGAGGATCATTATGTAATTTATCAATTTGAAGGCATTTAACATTTAAAATTTTCCACCATGTCAAAACCTTGGGCTGTATCATTCTTACCTGCACTTATTTCAGACTGAGTGAGAAGTGCATTATATGTTTTTTCAGAAAACACTCTGAGGCAAATAGAAACCCGTTGTCTTTCTATTGGCTTTGGAGCAATAGAAATTTCATTTAAATCTAAAGTTTGACTAGTCTTTCAGATTCAAAACGATATAACTGTTTAAGATGTTCCATTTTGCAACTCGATTTACTCCATCATCATCAAAGATTAGTTCTCTTGTTTTTTCTGTCAGACACAAATTGCGAATATTTTTCAACAGATGAACATAATCAAATGTTTATTATCTTCAGTTAACCAAGGTTTTTCTGGAAGTGTAGGATATAATTTAAAAAAAAAGCTTGATTTATGCGGTTGCCATCACATATAATAGCCTTTACATCAGCTGGTACAGATGTGATGGCTTGGACTGTTAACTCAGTTTGTTCAAATAAAAAGGCGGATGTTAATTTTGAAATTGGAATCAATTTTGTAAGAAAATTTGGACCCCCATTGAGACATATGAACATTATACCAAGTACTGTTTGAGCAAGTACAGATGGATTGTCAACTGATTTACCAAATAGTTGTTTGCCATGATATAGCAACATCTTTTTGATATATACTTCATCATGGAGAATTATGCACCCTTTTTGACTGGTATTAAGAGTATTAAATATAGATAACAAAAAAGATTTTTCATTAAGTTTTGAAACTTTTGACACCATCCTTCATAATGTTGCTAATGAGGGTAATTGAAAATCACATCTTAAGTCATTATACAATGTCCGTGATCTTGCATAGTACCCAAAAGCATGCACAACTATATCTGAGCTGTATTTTATTCCAACCATTTTGGGAGCCATTGCTAAAAATTGTTAACTCAGGATATTTTTCTTGTGATCAAAAGCCATAGAATTTAAATATCGGATGATTTCTTCTAGTTTTGACCAAGTATCAACTGTATTTATATGATTTTTGGACAGGCTGCTAATATAACACTTAACTCCATAATGAAATGTTTCAAAGTCCAAATTGTTATAAATTTTCAACATAAAGAGAGGAATACCATCAATAGATTTTGATAATTGAACAGTTAAAATATTTTCATCCAAAAATGCTACAACTGGACATATAAAGTCTTTTTTGTTGTTAAGCAAACTTTCTTTCAAATTTGTATAATTTTATCTAATTCTAAAAAAGCATTAAGTTCATCAGCAATTTGATTTCTAACAGTACTGGAGTTTTTTTTTATATTCCTTTGAACAGCTGAGGGTGTTGGTATTTGACTACTTGGCACACCTGGCCATACAGATGGTGGATGTTTTGGAAGTATTTTTCCATTAACTTTTATGGTATCAAAATTTGAAGGCTAATGTTGTTTACTTTAAAACTTTATATTAAATTTAAAAACATTCATAAGTAGCCTTTCCTTTAGTTTGGTTATTTTAATACGCTTAAAACTATATAAATAGGAATATATATAACTTTTTTTTTTACCTTAAAGCAAAACAATTAAAAAAAGTAAAGTAAAAATAATGCATTTTGTCCTTTAACAACAATATCAGAAAAAATATTAAAATAAATATCATAAATAAAATGATATTATTATACTTGTCTTGTAAAATAAATTTTGTAGTCAAAAGGCGTAAAAAAAAAATACTTACAGTTCACCAATTGGTAACTAATGTAGTAAAAATAATCATTTATTCTTTAACTTCGGAAACAAAAGCCCGAAGAAATTCGTTTTTTTTATTTTTTTTTTTAACTTTTAATGGAAATGTTGGATAAAGTTTTAATAGGAAAATGTTAATGAACCTTTCTCTATTCAAATTTTATTCAAATTTATTATTCAAACTTAAACTTTTAATAGAAAAATGTTGACTTATGCTAATTTTTTATCATGGTTAAAAACTTGAGAAAATTAAACTTTAATAATTTCGTTGACGTTATGTTTTCACTCATACTAACAATGTTTTTTTTTAGCGATATCAAAAATAAATATCAAATTAAGTAATGACATTGAATTTATGAAAAAAAAATTAATTCATTTTATAATAAAAATAGTTTTCTTTACGTCTTTGAAGAAACTAAATTAAATTCTGTTCAAATTTTCTAAACATTGTTTTGTTTTGCTTCTTAAAATAACACACATTACTCAAAAAGAATTGCATTTTATCAATAGATAATTCTTTAAACTTTAATCAAAAAATGTTGAACAAACTTTAAGAGGGAAAATGCCAAAAATGAATTAAACTTTAATTTAAAAATGTTAAGGCTTTTTAAACTTAAGTAAATCTTTTTGTGCGAGTAAATTTAAGCACCAAAGTTTACTTTTTACAATTTAAATATAAATAATGTTTGGACTCAAACTAAAATAATCAAATATACTTACTTCAAATAAATAAGTTAAATGATATTCCAACCAAAGGTAAAATTAAAAGATTCCTTTGAATTTCTCGAGCCAACAACATAAGAGTACACAGTACGCAGCAGTTCGCTCAAACTGAAACTAAAGCGATCTAATTGTCAGCCGGCCTCCAGTCTATCGAGGTAGCAGCGTTACGCAGAGGCCTGTTAATATAGAACGCCATGATGTGAACAATAACCAAACAAACACGAATACTTCGAATAATTTCGGTAAGGAGAGATGTGGCCTTCGTTTTAACCTTTTGTGGTCTATTCTTAGCGCAACTACTACAACATTCGATGTTCCCGTTCTTAGTAGTCGTAATAATAGTAGTAGTATTAGTAGTAGCAGGAATAGCGGTACTTAGATGTTAGCGACGGTATTTCGCTTCTTCGCCCTCAAATCAGCAAGACACAGAGGACGCTTTCTTTTCAATCTCTGACGTCTCTCCATTCAGTTCGAAGACAGACGAGTTCAAAACTCTTCCGGTTGGCTCGCCTCTTTATGTAGAGAACTGATGACGTATCTGTTTTCTAGTGCGAACATGCTTCCAAAGTGCAATTTCACTCCTCCTCCTTTACTTTTTCATCGATTGGTTTCCAAGGTCCACAACAAGACCATTATTTATCACCTCGCTATCAACCACTCTGCCGCTTTTTGTAAACTACAAAACAAAAATAAATTCTAGAGCAAACATCCTTTATTTTAATTTCAATTCTTATAGTGTCAAACTTCATTTCTTTTTCTAAAAGTTCCAAATTATCATTGTTCCAGTACCTTTCTATTAGTAATCTGATATCCGATGTACGCTTACAAAAAGATTGTATTTCGTGTTCTAACATTTACATTTCAAAGTCTTTACAGCATTTTAACATCTTGGTTATTTGAAAATGCCTCTCTTTACTCGGTGTTTTCTGTTTTACAGCATATCCCCCTTTATTATAATTATTATTATTATTTCAGAGGCGATATCCCCCTGCCACATCTCTCCCTTATCCTTTTGTGTCTATGACTCGTAATTGATATATGTAGTCCAATGGCTACGTCAAAAAAAAAAAATTAATTCCACTCATACATTATACATTTCGCATTCAGGTATTACTTCACCTAAAAGTAAAAAGGAGAGAAAAAACGTGTAAACTTTGATTAAATTGATTCAAGTTCTTTGTCAGTTTAGTAGTCCTGAACAGTTCATAGCACAGTTCTGAAATTCCACATATGGAATAATAATTATTCTCCTGTAAAGTATATATATACATATATATATATATATATATATATATATATATATATTCAATTCATGCAAAATTCAATAAGCAAAATAACAATTACATTTACTTATAGAGCCCTCAACACTCCTTACTGCTCAATCAGTCATGGTCTTTATTCACTTCTCTTTTCTGCCCTGCCTTGATTTAACAGAGGGCTTGATGATTCGGGTCTCTCTTCAACAGTTCAACGGTAACTCCATGGTAGGTTCGTTCACATCCGCATTGGTTATAAAGCTTACTTAATGGAATCCCTCTTTCGCTCGGGTACTTACCAGCCAGTTCGCTCCGTTTGCGGGACAACTCCTAAAATAATCAATAAGGATCTCAAAACGATCGGCGAAACTATCATAGTACTCATATTCTCCTTCCAATTCGGACTAGTTCTTCCCACTAGGCTTAATTTAGATTTCAACTCTTCTAGGGTAATTTTTCCAAGGGGGTTCAAGAAGTCAGACATTTTCTTTAAAGATATCTCAGGGAATTCCTTTACTATAGGTTCCCATAATTCTGTTCATTCACTCGCGTTGGTTGGCATTAATTTCAAGAAAGACTGGTTTTCCTCAAAAATTTTCTTCTGCCTGGTAATAAGGGGGAAGTGACATCGAAGAAACATGGGCACCACACCTCAATGGTAATTCTATAATAAATAATGTTGGCTCCACTTTTATAATGGGCTTATCTTCACAGACCTCCGATAATTCTAATTCTCTTTCGGTGGCTACCGCCCAGATCCAGATACCGTCCGATATGCTAATTGCTGAAGATAAAATAACACTGTGTAATACTTCTATTTGACAATTCTCCTTAATTCCCCTTTTATTTTTCCTAAATATCTCAAGTGCACACAGATCATACTTCCAGTCACATAAATCGGGCTTGTGGATACACAGGTGATTAAAGCATCAACTTTACATCTATTCGCTTCTTCACCTGTTTAGCAACATAAATTTTGTTCTGGTCAAATTCAAAGCTAAAAAGTCCTCTTCCACCTTGTACAGCTTCCAATTTTTGATTTGCATTAGGATATGGAATAGAAAGATTTATTACCGGATATATTTCGAAGGTACTATCCCTATCTAACAAAGGAACTGATACTAGTACTAATAACTTCTTATGGTTATCGATTAGCATAAGCACCCGAGGAAGTAATCCAGTCCACAGCCAGCGGTGTCACGCATACAATGGGGGCCCTTCCACATACCCGTTTTCACCGATAACAGCAGTCCCGTCCCCCTCTCGGCCTCTTCTCATACTTCTCTATTCTAGGGCTTTAGTTCTCTCTGCCCCTCTCAGTCGTAGCTTTGTAGATAATTCTACGTCTGTAGATGCTTTTTCGGTTTCTAATCGTTCTTTCAACTGGGAAAATAGAATCTTATCCTCTTCTTCCCAACTATCCGACTCTTCATTACTCATCTTCAGTTCACCATCCGCTTCATTACCTTCCTCATTGGAGCTACTTCCACGATTGTCCATCCCCTTTATTCTCTCCAAACTCACTGGGGTAAGCATAATTTCCTCCTTCTCTTCTTCGCTATCAGTCTTTAATTCTTCGGGTTCAACCAAGGTTGCTCTTCTCATTCCTCTGTTCGCTCTCCTCTCCTTAGCTCCTTCCCATTCATCTAG
>CAHIKZ030003236.1:0-115796 GCA_903632075.3 Acanthosepion pharaonis
TATTTCCGTTAATCTTTCTTGAGACGCAACAATCCAAGCTGATACGGGGGTGGGGAACTTGCATGCAAAAAATAATAGAACCTCCCTCAATTTCAATGTCGTTATTCAACTATACGTGAATCTTTACTTTTAAACACTAACGCAGACGGGTTTGATTTCAAGATATTCTCTAGAGTTCTCGATACAAGAGAACCTTACACGCACAATGGATGATCGACCAGTCTTTGAGAAATCAGTTGAGATGAGACCTGTTCACCTATATATATATATATATATATATATATATATATATGATAAGATAACGTTTATCACTCTACCATGTTTCAGTTTTCAGTTTTATTAAAACTTAATCAAATTATGATATATGCTCAAAATGAAATCCTTGCATTTTTACTTTTGTGATGTATGATTTTCATTGTGTTGCACATTGATTTGACTATTTAAAGCAACGTTAGTATAATTTGTGCCGTTCCGAATTCACGGAAATACGATGGGTCCATCCGATGTTTCAAAACATTAAAGAATTCCAAGACTACCTGAAAAACCGTAAATATTGCTGTATGTATGTGAGCCGACATGTCAATAATTACGTTTTTCAGTTTCATGCTAGTGAATAGGGTGTTATAGATATTTCAATATAGAAGCAATTGTTGGACGTTTTGAGGTGAAATTATTAACTATTGATGCATTTATTATTTACTTTGTTCAGGTTTTATGTATTTTTTCTTTTCTTTTTTTTGCTGGTAGGAGAATAGTTGAATTATTAGGAGGTAGATTTGTACCTTTCCGGATGGCATTTCAATGTATGTTAATTTAAGAAACCCTTCTGGACTTCATACCTGGAAACCAGATTTCTAATTACGAGATTTTATCCATGATACCACGCGCACATCCATGCTTACAACGCTTGGTATTCCCGAGCTGTCACCAATCTAGGTGCGGAAATAATTTCGACATTACTTAATGTTGAGGGGTTCTCCCTTTTTTACACAAATGGACTCACCCAATATATACATTTACTACTAGTACGGGAAGACCTAAGAGTAAGACAGAGCAAGACAGAAGAGTTGAGTCCAGTGTGACAGAGAAAAAGTTTGTAGGTAACTGGAAGAGTAAGTGTGAGTTAACAGCATTGTAGAATTCACAGAGAGCGAGCACGTAGACTCAGTAAGTCATACAGCGATACTTCAATACCAAAGACTGTGTATATATTTTGCTACTAAGACGTATTCTTGGAACTACTAACCTGCTTTACCAGTTAGTATTATTACGTTAATACATTATTTTCATATATTAATTTGTGGCGTTTGATATTCATTGGTACCGGATTTCAACCCGGAATCCACAACACTTACCTTAATTGTTTTTTCAACGTGATATGTAAGTCTCTTCGATTTGCTGTTAATATCAATGTTTACCGAAGAATTGCAGTCCATTACAACTATTATTTAATAATCTACATATATAAATTAGGTAGAAAATTTCTTTCCTCTCAGAAACCAAAAGGTTTAATCCAAGTCTGCTTATGCTTACTTGCATTGAAGTTATTTCATAAGATGTCACCGACATTTATTTTGCAGACTGATTTCATTTTTAAGAACCCATATATTCATTTAATTACATCTCAGATTTAAACAGTTCTAATGAAATGTACAATTTACATTAAAATATAACGTTGATATTTTTATTTAATAAAAGTGACGAAGTAATTCTTAAAATGTACCTTCGAAATAATTACCAATTTATTTGCTTTTGCTTTTCAAGATCTTTATCCTAACAAACAAATGCTTACTCCACAATCAAATTAAAGCAAGTTAAATACCGAGAACACAAATACATCTGCTATTCGGCATTATTAAAAATGAAACTTCCACTAAACATTATACAGAGGTACACAACATCTTGCGTTTCATGTGAGAAGTATATTATGTGTAGTATTTATTTATCAATGTGCGATTTTGTATATATATATATATATATATATATATATATATATATATATAACTAATAATAACAAGTCTAGATATGCATTCAACTAAAAGTGAATGATGTCTAATATAAAAAATATAATACAAAAATAAGCGATAAACTTCTAATTACAACCTGTGCTAATCCTTGGGAGGACTTGTCAGATACTCTCAAATGTTTTACCAATATGAGTAATAAGGATAGAGCGACATTTATTAAGTTTTATATAACAAATTTGTATTCCTCTATCTCAAGGGATCTTTTATTTAATAGTATTAGCTTTGCAAAAATATATGGAGATAACGACTAATGAAGCTAACTGCTAGGAAATCACTCTTAACACTGAATAATTGTAATTGGACTAAGTGCCTTAATGATGATGTTTATGCCCCTATAGGAGCATATGAATCAGCCCAGGTTTCTGATTTAGTATGTTTTTATATTTTAGATATACTTAGTAGAATTTTAGATGCAGAACTATATAGAGATGATAAACTCATCTTCATTCCCAATATTAATGATCCGCTAACGGTGAAGATACCAAAGAAAATCATTAAGGCCTTTAAATTACTAGGGTTTAAGATTGAGATATATTCTAACATTAAAATAGTTAATTACCTAGACATCATCTTTAAATGTAATGAAAGACATTTAAACCTTACCATAAAGAGAATGAAACCCCAACTATATTAATGTTAATTCTCAGCACCCCAATGATATTCTGAGACAAATACTTCATTACCGTTAGCACAAGAATTCGTAAATTATCGTCCAACGAAAAAGTATTTAATAAGAACTTTATGAAAATGCTTTCCACAAAGTGGTTTCACAAATGAGTTATCTTATTTAACCCCTATCAGTAACACCGAAATATATAAAATGTGATGTAGCCATAGAAATAGAAAAAAGAGTTGTCATATGGTTCAATCCCACCTTCTGCAAAAGGTCAAATATTAATATCCGACAATACTTTTTAAAACGAATAAATAAACATTTCCACAAAACAATACACTAATTAAGATCTTCAACAGGTAATCGATCAAAATAACCTACCCCTGAACTATTATTATGGGAGTTTATAATTTGCTACATGTTATCATGTACCAAATTATAAACTCCTATAATAATTATATCTTACTTAAATTCTATGATAAAAACAATATAAACATAGCATGAGACCCCCTTTAATTGTAGAAATAGAGAACACTGCCCAGTTGAGGACATATGCAGATCTACTACGGTAATATGTCCAGCAAAAATTGTCTCTAAAGAAAATATGATAACTTATGACGTCTACATTGGAATTTTCGCGGGAGAAGGGAAACAGATATTTTATACCAATAGGAACTACTTTACCAATCCTAAATTAAAATACCAAACAGCCCTTTCAAAAGATTTTTGAGAAATGAAAGAAAATGATAAGTGCCCTCTGACAAATTAGAAAATTATACGTATCGCTCATACTCCTTATAGTTTTAGAGAAATATGTATTTTATATTTAGAGGAACAAATAGAATAATAAAATGCAATTATCCGTGCAAACTATTAAATGAAAGGAACGAAGCAATGCTAAAATGCAGAGATAGAAATAAGTTTACACTCATATGAGAACATAGATCTTACCTTATTACTTGTTAACCCCCCAAACGAAATAAATGTTGATTGTATAACGATAATTTTCTTCGACAATTTCCCTCTATTCTCCGTATTAATTTCTGACTTATAACAATCACTTAATTTATGCAAAAAACTTTCATTAAATTTTTTCATATATTTCTTTTAAAAAATCTTTCATAACTTGGTTTTCCTAATAATTTGAACTATCCTTAAAGTCATAAATGGATAATTTATTCTGAGTTTAAATTATTTTACTGTTAAATCCGCTATTCCTTAATAATATAAAAAAGCTTAAATCTATTCTTTTTTATATTAATTTCTAAATATGGTTTATTATTAATCTTATTAATACATATTTGTTGTTAGCATAATTTGGTATCCTCTACCTGGAAACTAAATTCCTTTATATATAATTAAATGATTTGGTCATAAATAGACATCCCTTTCAGTCCTTTTTTAGTTTCAATTCAACACTTCACCTTTCATAAGTTTAATATCGGTGTTGATTCCAGCGGACCACTTCTCCTTTTAAAGAGATACACCTCTCGCATAAGCACGTAGCGTGTGTACGTAGCACGTAGGGTGTGTACAATATTGACTGATAAACATCTCCGAAAAAACCCGCATAGAAGAACAACATAAAATTCTTAAAAAAAAAAAAAAAAAAAAAAGAAAGCCTACCCTACAACACTAACAAAACATATGTTTTGAACGCGCAAAAAAAAATTCTTTTAGACCAACTTAGGAATAAAAGGTATGTGTTTGTGTGTTTGTGTGTGCATGTGGGGGTACAGATGTGTTCACTGATTCCTCGTACTGAGACAGTGCGTATGTATGGAGAGGGGATATACACATATATAAACGGATGCTGAAAAAGCACACGAAATGGAAATCGATCTAAAAACACACAGGTGTCATTAAGCATGCCGATAACTACTCCATCATTTCCCAGAGCAATCAATTGTTTTATAACCCTTCACGCAGAACTTTTCACTGCCACTTCAAGAAAGACATTTTAGTCACTAACACAAAAAAGAGAATGTTTCATATCGAGAATAATTAACATAAAAAAAACATGAGGAAAATATTAATTATTTTAATATGTGGAAATCTCCACCGTTTGCCTGATGTCTGTCACGAGACTGGAAATACGTGTAGCAAAATTATGGAAAAAAAATCATAATTTTTTTAAAAATCCACATTACAACAAAAAAACGTTTTCGGTTTCTCTCTCTCTATTTAATATAACCTCTTTCTTATATATATATATATATATATATATATATATATATATATATATATATATATGTGTGTGTGTGTGTGTGTGTGTGTGTGTGTGTGTGTGTGTGTGTGTGTTTGTGTTAGGCATTGCCTACCAACCAGAATAATCATTGCATTTTAACGAATGAAAATTCTAGACCAAACATTTTTCACTTATTTAATTGAATCATTTCTTTTCAAGGGAATGTTGCTAATTCGATATATGACAGCTAACGGACAAATATAAATGTTTGCACATATTACGGAACTTTTCCTGAATTGGCTTAGGAATAAGAGCCTCTGGACTTTGATCATAATAACCCATGACAGAAGGCTAATTGCCATAGACATAAATTCCTTCGTGAGGCCGTTTTCAAAGCTTAGATTTGAATATATATCCGCCCAGCTTTACGCTGATGTTGCTGTATGCAGCCTCAAGTTGTTCACTATCGAATTGGTCAAATAAATGTATTTAACCAGTTTAATTCGAAGATTTATATTTAATCTCGGCTGTTATTAGATGGACAGAAATTATTTTTTCCTTTACTAATGGTTAGAAATTTAATTTTTATCAATCCGTATTTTATGCTTATACTGTGTTGTTGACAGCAGTACATGGCGAATGACTAAATCAATTAATTCAATATGTTTTATTGATTTTTAAATTAATATTTAAATAACTATATTTACGAGGTGAAAATTTATCCTTTCCTTATTTGTGAATAATTACTACAAAATTCAGAAATACTTTTCATTCTACAGGTGATGAGATTTAACATAATTTTCGTATTTCTTTGCTGAAGTTTATCAGTATCTCTTTAGAAATTAAATTAATATTCTGCTCGTGGTGTAACGATGAACTAAATAAAGAGACATAAATGAGTCGAGATGGTTTTCCGCATAAACATGCACTTTTTCCCGTGCCTATGAGTTTACTAACAAGATATACTTGGCTCTAGCACTGGTTGGTAACCAATCTTGGAGAAAGACGACTGAATTCAAAAAATGTAAACAATGAATAATCCTTCAATCTCATAATTGCAGTTATCAAATGGAACTGTTCAATAGAGCATTTTTTTTCTTGTTCCGTTCCTCTTGTTTCAAGTAAACATTTGGCATTTATTGAAAAATCAGCCAGTAATTTCATATGAAATTCATAAATTCTTCAAAGAATTTTTCATGAAAATAAATTTCACATGTCCACTAGCTTTTATTGCTCTGTCCAATATTGACGGTGTGTTCTTTACTAACCTTTTATTTGAGGTAGTGTGGAGAGTCAACATATTCCATATATATTTATTCTCTCTTCAAGTTACATCATATCTTTTTTTAGTTTTTGCTGTTGTTGGATGTCATTAAGATATACTATTTCTGTGATTTTAATCTATTCTGCTTTTGTTTTTTTTTTGTTGTTATTTTTTTCTTTGTAAATCTGTAGCGCCAGTACACAATGTTTGAAGAAAGATAGTCTTTGACAAAACCATCATTCACTCTCTCTCAAACCCATTTTTAAACATTAACTTAGAAAGCGATTGCATACAGAGGTGAGGTTAGATATTTTTGAACGTGTTTGGCTCTATGCATGACATCCATTTGAAAGTCTAGATCTAACGAAGCGATATGAGAACAAGGTTTGTATTTTCAGATTGATGGCTTGTTTATTAGCAATTTACGGTATTGGGCAAAACTTCCACTGGTGCATGCATCATATTCTGTGTTCACTTTTTCTTCTACTCTACAAAATTTATGATAGCTGATACATAGGCCGATATATATGGCGGTATATCATGTGTTCCAAATCCTGAATTTTTATGCTATATTCTGGGTATGCTCCTTCACTTCTTTCATTCTAATTCCAGATCATAGCTTCTCTTTTAGAAAGGTTTTCCTTGAGACCTATGTAGATTATCTGTTCAAAATAATTCTTATTCTAAATATGAATACCTGTGTCGTTAGCATACACGCCACTCGTACTCAATATTATTAAATTGTCCTCAGGAGGGAAAGCAGGATCGTTTTCCTCTATTGGTGGATTGTGTGTATATATTATGTAATGCTTAAATTGTAAGTACCCATTTCTTCACATAAGTCTTTGTAAATGTGCAGGGTATATTTTAAAAATGATTAAATAAATTGAAGGTTTCTACTCATATTTGACATATTTCTGACGAGGATAGAAATGTTTCCGTGTTAGGGTCTACGCGAGACATGCGAAATTTTGAAGATTGATAGATATCATCTGCTATATGGATACTTTTATTGGATTTGCAGCTCGGAAAGCCGTTACCTATGGATGATAAGACGGAGTTTCTATTGATGTGATCATATGCTGCTGTGACATCGACACAGCAGCAATAGAATTTCGTATTAGAGAGTTATTTTATGAGATATAGGGCAGCAGTGCATCCTTTACCAAAACCAAAACCAAACTGGATTGTGAGATAGAGATTTTCATATAAAGCTGAGAGTCTAGTTTATATAATATTCATTAATAGTTTGACAATGATGAATGTATTTGAGATAACACTGTGTGTGTTTCCATAATGATTTAATGCGTGATAAACTCTATTTTTCTTGGGCGCCTGTTTGATTCTTGTTTTCTTTAAATTGAATTCGGGTAGAATGTAAGCTATTTTCAAAAGTTGAGGCTCAATATCATGCGATGCAATTTTATTCTTTAATTTTCAAAATGCTTTCTTAATTTCCTAATTAGTTGGTTCCATATTGTTTCTTTGGAGATATACTTTGTAATTATTGGATGTATATTGATCTATGTTCTATTTCCAAGGACATCATAATGTTAGTGAGATCAGGAGTGAAATATGATATAAAATATATTTAGATATTCTGTGGTGCAGGATTCTTCAATATCAATCGTTTGTTTTCAATAGATGATGGTTCGAATCTGCCAATAATTGCTTCTGAAGCCAATTAATCTAACAATTCCTGTTCAAAGGATAGTAATATTCTTAAAATTCTATTCTCCTCAGACGGTGAATTTCTTAGTCTTGTCTTTAATATCTTGACCTTTGAAAATGTTCTTTCACATTGGATTTGAGTAACTGATTGTCAGCGGATCTTACTACATATTATTAATAATTTTTATCACAGTTGTCTGTATTTGTTTAGTTACTGCATTTTTATTTAACATAAAGTGTCAATTCATCAAAGCCCCACTTTCTATCGGGAAAACTGACGCTCTAGCCATTCAACTACAAATTCTGGTTGCTTTTTAAAGGTCAAAATGCACTTTAATTTAGTCCAATCCCCAGTGTCCTGGTTGATTTTGCGAATATATTCGTGATATTTTTTTTTAATTCAATATCCACTTTGAATTTTGTATATCTAAAGTATTGTTCTAGTGTTTATTATTGATGTTATTATTGAAAACGTTTCTAGCTATATTCAGGTGTTCATTTGTGATTGATATGTTATATCAGTTTTTACTATTTCCCTGGAGATGGCCAGAGGGCATTCGGCCAAAACACTGCTTCTAAAACATCTATAAAAAAAATGAAAGTATATTGTCTTATCTCAGCTCCAAAATGGCATAGATAAACCATTGCAATAGGCAGCTAGATAAGCTTTCTCTTAATGGTAAAATATTCCATATGTATGACAAATCTTCCTCTTTTTTAAAGGTTTCATTTTCCAGTTAAATATAAAATCGATATCTGTTAATCGAGATTTTTTTCTCTACAATTATTCTTTAGAAATCTGGTATTATCTCGTAATCATTTGTTTGTTTTCTCTTTTAATACGCGATGATTTTCATTTCCTCAACGTAGTTTGTTTCCTTTTTCCCTTATTCACCAAGTTATCCTCTTTTAATTCTGTTGTGATTTTTTTTTATCATAATGCATTTTCATTATTGCATCTGTGATATCACTGTCCTTTCATCATCGTATCAACGCGGACCTTAATGCAAGTCACCTTTAAGCAGTTAAGTAACTGAAATGTTTCAGATTTTATGTTAATTTTTGTCCTTTTGTTTCCAATATGAATATTTTAGTACAGATACAGATCTTGTAATTGAAGCATCTATTGATGAGAGTAGCCCTAAGATTGTTCTTTTAAGTAATAAATCCGAGAATTTTAATTTCACTATATCCTATTATCAATAGATTATTCAGAAAAAATTGTACATTTTCCGTATTTCATTATGGCGTACTTGATTACCTCTTTGTTTCCGCTTTTTATTGGTGAACTCTCAGCATTGCAAATTATTCTATTCCACTGTTCTCAGAATAAAAATTTGCAATAATGACCAATTATTTTGGTCCCATGTCAGAACGTAGGAAATGTTTAAATTATTTAATGTGTGTACTTGTTAACTTTATAACAGGCTATCTACGAGTTTCGTTAATATTATGACATGTAAAATATATTGTCTTCATATATATATATATATATATATATATATATATATATATATATATATATATATATATATATATAGCCTGTTTACAAAGCCCTGTTTCGCCGTATCATCAGTGTGGCTAGACATCCGATTGCTTCAAGTCAGGATCGAAGTCCAACAGATTTAGTATGAGATCCTGCCCTATTATAGGAGCGCGGCAGAGAAAGTGTAATTTTAACGTATTATATATGGACGTATACAAATGCCAGCAGCCAGATTGATCAATTCCTTAATTAACACACAGACACACACACACGCATATATATATATATATATATATATATATATATATATATATATATATATATATATATATATATATATATATATATATATATATATATATATAGGATTGACATTTATATATATATATATATATAGGATTGGCATTTCCGGAATAGATTTCAGTAATCAAAAATTACGATTCTTGAAATAGTGATCTATACAGAGTAGACCACATATATTTACTCATTCGAAAATTACAACATAAATATGTTATAAAATCACTACAACAATAACCATTTTGTTTCAACACTTCTGGTGTCTTATCAACCGATGGTGTTGAAAGCAGAATAAATTGTTTTAATGAAACGCTGTTACATAAGCTGCAAAACCTATCAAATTACAAGTATATAAGAATTAAAAAAAACTTGACACCGAACCTTGTTTATAATAATTAGTCATTTAATGTTAGGGTTCGACTAAAATAGAAACACCATAGTGGGGAGTGCTTGATTGATTTGAACCTATTAAAAAATCTTCTCCATTAAACACCAAAAGTGTTGAAACAAAATGGCTATTTTTGTAGTGATTTTATAACACATTTATGTAATAATTTTCGAATAAATAATTATATTGTACACACATATGTATATGTGTGTTTGGTTGTGGTGTTTGTGTGTGTGTGTCAAAATCCCTAGGTAAGTATTTAAAGTAGATACTAATAATATAACAAATTAAAACTGGTCCAGGGTTGGGCAGCAGAGATTGCCGACAGGAATCACTACTTCCGACTATACCGTAGAGATATGTCTGATTACGACAGACGTCTTTATGTCACTGCTCATAACTAGTGCCAGCATGTCCTCAAAGAAGCAAACTTACTCTTTGCCGAAAGAATGAATCAACGTATTGCATCTCGCAAGTTTGATTCAAAGGATTTTTGAATGCTCTGCAAAAGCGTGCAGAACAACAGCAAACTCTCAATAAGCCCTTTATTCAACCTGGCCTCCTCAGTTGATAAAGTTGAATGCTTTGCCCTTAAGTTCTCATCCAATTCAACGCTAGACTCAAGAAATGACTTGTAAACATTAATGCCTGCAAATCCCACATCGGACCTTCCCCACCTAGTACTGAGGCTGTACTGAGTGAGATGCACATAACTCCAACAATGGTATTGGACATGATCTGTAAATTAGACCCCCATAAGGGTAGTGGTGGGATCGAGATATCGGCCATTGCCCTTGAGAAATGAGTTCCATATTTGGTTCTTGTCCTCTATAAACTTTACAACTAATGCCTCACCGACTCTTGATTTCCAGCCTGTTAGAAGTCCTCATCTCTTGTACCTGTCTTTAAGAACTCTTACTTTTCTGTCTCGTCTAACAACCGTCTAATCAGTCTTGTACCACACTTCGGTAAAGTCTTCGAGTCTTTAATCAACGCCGAAGTGGTTAAGAATCTTACTTCACATAATCTGCTCTCCGTTAAGCAATATGGTTTCCGCTCTGCCCGATCTACTGTTGACGTTCTCACGGCCATAACTGAATTTGTATACCAAGCACTCGACAAAAATGCAAAATCTCGAGCTGTGATACTAGATAACTCAAAACCGTTGGATAGGTTTTGGCTTGCTGGCCTTCATGAACTTCCGGGATACTACATTACAGGACGATTATTTGATTTAATACAATCATTCCTACCAAACAGTGAAATGAAGGTCATCCTAATGGGTCCTCTTCGGGCTCCGTTTTCACGAACGCTACTGTCCCCCAAGGCTCTATCTTGGGCCCTACATTTTTTCCTGATCTTCAAGGACCTTCCCGATGAGATCAGTTCCCAAGTTGTCATCTACGCAGATGACATTACTATTTACTCCTACCTCAATAGTAAATCAAGTATCGATAAAAAAAACTAAACGGACTGCTCATCTGGAAAAAGAACTTCTGTGTTTGACTGGGGCAGGAAATGGCTTGTAAACTTTAATGCCTCCAAAACAAAACTGCTCTCTTTTACCCATCACAAAGAACCCTTCCTGCCTTCGATCAGAATGACTGATTCCCAACTCCTTTAGAGCGTCTCCTTACGCCTGCTTAGTCTCTCGCTATCTGTGTGTGTCATGCCAGAATTTTTTTCTCGTTTGATTCCAGCCTTCTAATCTATAAATCAACCATCACTCCTTGCATGGAACATTGCCGTCATTTATGGTCTGGTGCTTCCGCTGTATGTCACGAGGTCCTTGACAAAATCCAGAAACGATTATGCAAAATGATGGGTCCTGATCTGGCAGCTAGTCTACAATCGCTATCCCACAGACGTGCAGTGGCCTCCCTCTGTCTTTTCTACAAATATTTTCAAGGCAACTATTCCAAGGAGCTACTTTCGCTTGTTCCCGGATTACATGAATTTAAATGAGCTACCAGACTAGCACCTCAGTCCCACCCTTTCACTGTCAAAACGGTTAAATGTAACCGTCTCTTCTACTCAAACAGCATCTTCACCCGCACTTCCCGACTGTGGAACTCCCTTCCCCTTACTTGCTTCACCGATGACTATAATCTTCGAATATTCAAGTGTAATGTCAATCGACATCTGACATCCTGAGCTTGTTCCACATCCTTTTCTGTATCCTTTCAGCCAAACACGCCTTTTACTCTTGTTCTCAATCCTCTGCAACCCCTTCGTCCTGGTGGCACTCACGCCTTACTTGGCTTAAAAAAGAAAAAAAGAAAAATGATCTCAGTATATTTATTATAGAACATATGAATGAATTACATAAAAATGAAACTCTATTACCCCATTCAGATGGCTATTTCAGCCCCACGTAGAATATACCGCAGATGAAATAAGGCCATCTGAATGGGGTCATAGTGTTTCATTTTTATGTAATTCTCTCTCTCTATATATATATATATATATATATATATATATATATATATATATATATATATATATATATATAATATTCTCATGTTTCATTTCATTACAATTTTTACAACAAACATATGACCATATTTATAACATGTGATTCGATAAAGCTTTTCTTTACGTTCAGATCATAATGTTTGCCGTGTCAATTACCCTGGCTCACCACACGTGATTTTAGAATTTAGTAGAACATGTACATAACTGCTCTACTAACACTAAATATTCGTATCACATATGACAGGCAGAGGAGAATCTTTAGTTATCTTTTCCTTCCGGTAACAAATCGCATGCGTATGACTGTAACATCTCATGAATTTTTATGGTCATTGTTCTGTTTATGTTGTATTTTGGTTACAAATATGTGTTGAAACATTAGACTATTTGTACATACGTTATTGTAATTATTCTACAATTTAGGTGTCTTGTTGGATACTGTGTTTTTGAAAATAAAGTATTTCATTGGGTTTATGATTACAAACTTCTCCAGTATATTCTTCTATTTCAACCAAAGGAACATGCTGCATCACGATACAGCAAAGCAAAAATCACAACGAAATTTCATCTCTTGACATAAGAGAAAAAAAACACCTGAAAGATTTTAGAACGATATTCTGGAATATTCCATTTAATAATTCATTAGTTCCATTTCCCGCAATTATCTGAAATCTTTTACTAATTCATACTATTTTTCGAGAGTTTTGCGTTAATTCAGTTTTAATGAGTATTTAAATGTATTTAAATTGTGTTTACGGGAATTATACCTGACATCATGGAATTATATATATATATATATATATATATATATATATATATATATATATATATATATATATATATATATATATATATATATATATCAGATTTTTAATTTCAGTACGGTCATGTAGGTATGTTAAAGAATAGTCCGATTTTCATTTAACACTCTGGAAAATAACTACACAACCGAAACATATTTTCTTTTACGTCCGTTAACTAACACCCATAATAAAAATGTTATTGGTGTTCGTGGTAATCGCATATTTTATTATTAGTAATTTGTAATTATACATAAATCCATTTTCACCTGATATTGGTTTGAGTTAATTATGTATCAGACTGCTTTCCATCAAGGATTACTTAGAAATGTTGTTAAGATATTAATTCCCACCTACATTTTATGGAGATACAACTTGAATAAGAAACCTCAGTTAATCTGAGAAAGTAGTAAATACCTCCCCCTAGCAAAATGATTCTTTAAAATCTGTTACTGTATTATGTGTCTGGACAACATAATGTAGTTTTCGTAATAACATTTCCGTTAAACCAATACCGATGGTGTAATCGACACAAGTGTCGTCAACCAGCCCGCCATGGCCTGAAGGAAACTTATTTTTTTCTTCCAAACGTTTTCTGTAGTTATTCCCCTTTCGCGTGCCATTGTTTTTCGTTCATGTGAGCATTTTATTTATTACGCTTACATTTAATTTGTTTCTCACACATTTTTCGGCGTTTCCTCCTTTCGTTTAGCTTTCTTACTAAAATCTATCCACAAGAATGCTTCCCTCCAGTACAGCAGATCTGTGTGCTCATTTAATTGCTTGCCTTCAGATATAAATTTTGTTTGGATTTCTTCAACTTAACTCGGGCTCGTTCAATTGAGGTTCAGTATGTGTGTTAGTTTGGTCAGTAAGAACATTCCTCAGGGTAAATTGAATGCACTCTAGTTGTTTTTTTTTTTTTTGTTGTTTGTTTTTATTTTTAAATACCGTTTATTTTGTGACTAGTAGAAACAAGATAACAATATAGGACTCTTTATCGTTGTGCAATGATTAAGAGCTAGATCAATTACCACTGAATAGTGAGTTCAATCCTCAGTATGTGGCCCATGCTTATGATCTTGTGTCATATTTAAGCTACGCTTAATAAATACAACGGAAGACGTCAAAGTAACACAATGATTTGGAAGCTTTCCTCGATATATCAAGTACGTCTGTGAAGTGAGTTCGATCCTTACCGGATTTCAGTACATCCGTCATGTTCCACATCTAATCTATATGTAGTAAATTAATTTTCCATTCGATATTTTTTTCGGTTCGTCTGTGTTGTTAAATAGGCCTAATGTTAAGATAGCTGTATTCTGAAAAATTGACTTATCGTTATTCGACGAGAAGGATTTCTGTGAATAACTTGAGTACATTTGCTCAACGGCCGCTTATTAAATTTTGTCTTCTTTTCCTTACTTTAATTTTCCGTCCGGCCTTTTCCTCGTTAGAGGCAGACATATTAGATCACCAATGGATGTGTACCTATTTACGCAGTATTAACTCCTTCCCTCCACTTGAACGAGATGTGACACAATGTCTTTTTTTAGGTGAGGAACTGAACGCGTATGCACGGGATAAATTTTCCTGAACCACCGCAACCGTCAGTTGCTCTGGCTTCGGTGAGAGCACCGATCCCTCCCTCTGGTGCAATTGGAGGGCGCGGCCTCGGGCAGCTGTTCCCTAGGTCTGAACACTTTTCAGTATAATATTTTCAGTTGCCCCTCTGTCCTTTGACAGAGAAGTCCCTGAGCGCACTCTGCCCAGAGACGCAACTGAGAGATGAAAAGCCTGCGTTAGAAATCCCTCCAAGGAGGAATTTTTAAACTGCTTACCTTTTTACGGATTTCAGTTGTTGCTTTCGAAATTGTTATAGTGTTTGATTGAGCATGTGGCTGGTTAAGTCAATGTTACCATATTTATTCAGCTGCCGCAAATTAGAGTTGTGGGTGGATTTTACTTAGTGCGTTGAATATTCTTTCTCACCCCTGCTTATCCTCAGAAATGGACTGTGCCTGCTTATAAATAGTTTTTTACTTGCACTAACCGTTCTATTGTGCTGAATAAAACCTAACTTGAGTTTCTCTTCTCCGTGTTTTTTATAACATTTCTAATACAAATTTGTTCAGATTTGTAAATATCTTTTTTCACATTACAAATAGATATTGATATTTTTATACCTATCTCCTCCAGGTAAAAAAAAAACTGTCTCTGCAGAAATGTGGCATTATGGTGAATGTTACATTATCGGATGAGTGGGTCAGTGACTGAGACTAGGTTAATTAAATCTAGGACACCATTTTCTCCTTCCCACTATAGCAGCCTTGTACCGCATTTGATGTATTATATTCATCAATAAGACTAAGTACTTAACCAAATATAAGACTGCCATGTTTGTATTTGTATTCATGTTATGAATGTCTCAACATATCAAGACCAACCAATCACTCTTTTCATTTGTATTTACATTTTTTTTTTAAGCATTTCACCCCAAGCAAGGCGAAAAGCCACTAGGACGCAAGGGTTTACAGAAAATAGGAAGATCAGATAGGAGTGATAGAAGAAAGGATGAGGGTAGTAGATAGATTAAGGCAACTGGAGATGTCGATTGACATTACACTTGAATAGCTGGAGATTATAACTCTCAGGGAAACAGGAGAAGGGAAGAGAGTTCCACAGGCGAGAGGTGCGAGACATGAAGCTATTAGAGTAGAAGAGACGGCTACATTTAGGAGTTTCGACAGTGAAGGGGTGAGAGCGGGATGCCAGCCTCGTAGGGCGCTTGAACTCATGAAGTTTGGGAACCAGCGAATGCAGTTCCTCGGAGCAATTTCCATGAAAGTATTTGTAGAACAGACAGAGGGAGGCGACGGTGCGTCTGTGAGAAAGTGACTGTAGACGAGACGCCAGGGCAGGGCCAACCATATTGCATATCCGCTTCTGGAGCCTATCAAGAACCCCGAGGCAAACAGAAGGGGCGCCAGACCATATATGGCAGCAATACTCCATGCAAGGGCGAATTGTGGATTTGTATATCTGGAGGATCGACTCAGGGGAGAAAAACTTCCTAGCACGGTTCAGGGAGCCAACTTTCCTCGCAGTGGACGAGGCAATTGACTCGATGTATTTATTCCATCTCAGGTCAGCAGTCAACGTGAGACCGAGAAGCCGCAGAGAGTTGCTCTCGAGAAGTTGAGCGTCAGACATTCTAATGGAGGGAAGGGAAGGCTCTCTGTGGTGATTAATAGAGAGCAGTTTTGTCTTCGAAGCGTTGAAGTTGACCAGCCAAATCATTCCCAATCGATTGGAGGTCCTTTTCGAGACGCACGTAGACTGGATTTGTTTTCGAGGCAGGAATAAATTGTGGTGTCATCCGCGTAGATGCCGACTTGAGAAGTTACGGCGTCAGGAAGGTCATTTATATAGATAAGGAATAGAGTGGGGCCTAGGATGGAGCCTTGAGAAACACCTGCATTCGTGAGATAGGAACTGGAGGAGAATCCGTTATGAACGACCTTCAATACACGGTTTGACAGGAATGATTGTATTACGTTATATAATCGACCCGTAATGCCATAACCCTGGATCTTGCGGAGAAGGCCGGCGTGCCAAACCCTATCAAATGCTTTGGAGATATCTAGTGCCACGGCTCGGGCTTCCCCGTTATTTTGGAGAGTTCGGTAGACTGTTTCAGTGATGGCTGTGAGCACATCGGCTGTAGATCTGGCAAAGCGGAAACCATATTGCTTGTCTGAGAGCAGATTATGGGATGTGAGGTGGTTAACCACCCCGGTATTGATTAGAGCTTCGAAGATTTTGCCGAAGAGGGGAAGGAGACTGATAGGACGGTAGTTGGAAGGGTCAGAGGAGTCGCCGGAGTTATTGAAGACAGGAACGATCGAAGAGAACTTCCAGCAGTCAGGGAAACAAGATTCCTTGAGGCAGTAGTTGTATAGTTTCGAAAGGGCGGGCGCCAGTTCAGGCGCGCATTTCTTTAAGACAATGGCTGGTATCCCATCACCACTTGCCTTGTTGGGATCTAAATTGGAGATAACGCCCAGTACCAAAGTTGGGGTTATGTTTAACCCACTCAATATGGCCTCAGTTCTAAGAGGGAAGTCGGGTATGGGTACACCGGAAGAGTCGAGCGTCGAGTTGGATGAAAATTTCCGAGCAAAGACCTTTAAATTAACCCAGAAACTTTACGAATTTAATTATCTAATTTCAACCAAAATTTAATTAACAAATTAACTTTATGTCTTTTTTCTTCACAGTCTAATTGCTCATATATATAATTTGTTTTAAGTTTATGTTTTAATTTCAACAGTTTTAACTTGTCAACTTTTCTCCAAGTCTTCACTTATTTGTGTTTAAATTTCTAATCTTTTAAACGACTCTTTACTTATTCATTATTCATTTATGTATCAATCATGATTTGTTACTTGTTAAATTGCTCTTTTTCACAACAAACTATTCTTCAAAACTTGTTTTGTATTGTTGCTATATTCCTTCAGCGAATGCATTTTAAATTTTCAGATTTAATTGACACGATACTACAAATAATTTACGAAACAATTCTGAAAAATATCTCTGCAGTATCACCTTTCAAACTCTGAAGCAAGATGATTTTTAAGCACAACTTCTGTACCTGCAAAACATTCGTAAACATTTCATTAGTCAAATAATATTTTCTTTATCGCCAGTTCAACTAAAGCAAAATGTTTTTAAGTATGCCTAATAAGATAACAGGATGTGTCAGCTATTTTATAACATTCAATTTAAGTGTTAATTACGTAACAACTAGAATTGTTTTGCTAGTCTATATAAAGGAAAATGATGATCTTCCTGCTTTTATGTTTTCTTAATGTTTTCCTGTATAGATTTGCGATATAAAGAAAATCAACATATATATCTTGATTATAAATAAGAATAATATTGATGTATGACTTAATATATCCCGTTAGTAATTCTACATTCCTAACTTAGCTTAGTCTTTCATACGTTGTGTTTAATACATTTACGTATAGACGTTATATGAAGATCTGGGTATTTGTCACACACACACACACACACAAACACACACACGCACACACACGCACACAAACATACATATATATAGTGGGGGGCGCGTGATAAATTTATGGTGAAGATTGATGTCTACATGGAAGCGTTACAGATATACATATACATTTTTGTCGTTGCTTGTATCTAGATTTTAAACTAAGCCTATCTCATTGAACTTCCTATTTTACATTGTATTAGTATTTGTATATACAAAGGGGTGTTGTATAATCTCGAAATGAAATTTACTTTATATTCTGAAATAGAGCACTTTCAATAAATTTTCGAATTAATTATTATCTCCTAAGTGCAAAATCGATAATGTTCGATCTATTACAACGAATGAATCATGCACTGTGTCTATTTGTTAAATTATGCCGATCATAAACTAATTTCTAGATATGACCCCAATATTTTTAATTTGACATTATTGTGTAATATATTTCATATATTCACGCTACACCCTTAAAGTTATTTTGTTGGTTAAACTTGTTTTTTAAGTTGTTATGGCTCTCAAAAATCGATAAATTACTTTCAGTTATTGTTGACATTTATTTAAGCAGTACTGCTCCTACCAATTTTTAAAATTTTCCTTTTGTTGTTTAAGACTTTCTTCATTGACATATTTATACAATAGAGGTGTTTGGAAATATTTTCAGTAGAATTATCTTCACATATAATATTGCGTACTTCAAATTTTAAGTGGTTTTAAGTAAAAATTTACTCATTCGTGAGTTTTATTTTTTGATGAGACGTTTTAGATAAATTCTGTTAGTGAAATATCCACAGGCATTAAGTTTTAAATTATCAGGTCAGTTTAGCATATAAGTTTAGTTTCGATACCGTATATACTCGAGGATAGGCCGAACTTTTTCAACAACAATTCGTGGTGTGACCTTATCCTCTGGACATCATAAAGAATCTAAATATCACGTTTCAGTAGTCCAAGGGAGTACCCTGGGTACTATTATAAGCCAGAGCAAGGGAGAAACGCCAACAGTACCACATCACAGATCGAAGAAATGCGCTCGGTCTGCACTGCTCATATTTACTATTTATTAATTGATTTACGACGAAAGACTCATTTTCAAGTGATTTTTAGTACTGAAGCGATTGCCGCTATCCAAATTTTCCCGGACTTTTCACATGTAAATAAAAATGACAAGAACGTTTGACAGTAATTTTGACGAAAGTGAATGTTTGGGTTTTAGTCATTATGAAGTTTAATGAGTATATCTAAAAGAATAAACACTTTTCTTATGTTTTAATATACGTAATATTGAAATAAAGGGAAATATTTGAAAATATTTAACAAATATTAGTTATATTTATTAAGAAGAAAAGACTCCGCATATTATAGTATGATCTTGCAATAATTTCCATTTATCTATGGAAAACATTGCCAATTACACAGATTTTTGAGCTAACGAATCGAGTTGATGTTAAAGAATATATTTTTATCCAATCAATTTTAAACAAATTATGACCCGAAATTTCTTGTTGATTTGTTTGCATTGTTTTGGACATTATTTTATGTTCCGTTTGTCGACATTTTTATGCCTCAATTGTGTTAGGTGTTCTTATTCCTGATATTTCCAAGAAAATATTCTACATAGACCAGTATATTATTTCATATACAGCGCGAAGTGATAAATTTATAACATTTAAATGAGATTTGCTTTTTGAAGATTCTACACAGCGAATTTAAAGTTTTTTGAAAGTTAACTATTAAATCAATGTATATTTTATCTGTTTTCATATTTTGCAGAATTAGAAACCAGCCCTGTCAAGATATTCCTTCACATTTAGGAACTACACGAGCAAATTGTTTTCGTCAAGACGCGAATAAATAACCTGAAACAAAGATTGAATCAAAGTGGCCCCTAAACTGAAGGACAGACATAAGTGTGAATAATTCCAATAAAAAACAGACATAAACAAATCACTAGAACTAAAAACAAAAGGATTTGGTAAATAAAATGCGCAAAGGGAATAAATCAAACATTTCTCGGAAGAAGGAATTGGTAAATAGATCTAACATTACTATTAAAATAATTTACCAATATTCCTTTCTTCATTGTTTCAATTCCATCAGTTAAACGCTTTTCACAGTTTATTTTAATTGTTTATTTGAAAAAGTGCAGACATATTTGTTTCACTGGAGATAATGCTCTACTTAGAATGGGTTATATAGAAATTGTTTTAATAATTGACTGAAGTTTTGTTTTGAAAATAAAGTTTGTGATTTATAGTTGATTTTTTTCTCAGTATTTGTGTGCCTTTTTTTTCCTTTTTTTTTTTTTGCACTGGTTAAATTTCAGCGCCTGAACCTGTTTATATTTTTTAATTAAATAACTTATACTTATAAGATTATATTGATTTTATATAGCAATGTAATATTGGTAAGTATTAATACATATTAGTGGAAGTTATTGTGCGCCCATCCCCATTCAAGACGTGGGTGATCACTGCACTTCAGAGTTTCCTATCACTCACGGCTTTTAATAGCATTTTTCTTTTTGCCAAACCTCCTTAAACCACATCATTCCATCAATTCAAACAAACTCTTAAGGTAGGGCGCCTGCTGCATTATTCTATTTTGCCTCCTGTCTTGTGTGGGTCAAGTTTTCCAAAACTCCATTAGTGATCAATAAACTTGAGCGGTCACTTTCGATTGAAGTGTTCTTTTTGTTTCCATATTACATAAGAAGTTGCATAGTCATTCCGTCCATTTAATTATCAGCATCCTTCAGTAGACACATCTGTGTCGCTTCCAGTTATATTGACATTACTGCTTCCTTTAGAAAATATTAGATATTGAATATATACACTCGGAATCAGCAAAAAAAAATCATCGCGGGCTACTCAAAACTAATTATCCTGTTTCAGACATGGATAGAACTCACCACATTGCAAGTAAGAACGCATCTCTTAGTACCTCAAAATAGTTACTTGCCTACCATTACTTTTAGAGAAAATCTAGCACTAGATCATTTAGTCTTTTCGCCAAACTCGAAACATATCTACTTGTGTATAGATCGGGCATATAACATGGTTTAATAAGTTACGTAGGTCCAAGTGCTAAAAATGTGACCACGTAAATAAGATTCAGGTAGGAAAAGTGAAGAAGAAAAAAGAAAAAAAATAAGTCAAATTGTAAAGTAGGGAAGTGGGGAAATAAAGAAGAAAGAAGAAAGGAAAAATTAAACGGGAAAGGGGGAAGAAGAAGGACAGTCTGAGTTAACATATGTAGGAAGATCGTGATGACACTTAAAAAAAACACACATAAATATAATTTAAAGTTAATACATGAAATATTAATGATTATTAACAAAGTAGAAGTAAAATAAAATGAAATATACTGATAATATTTTAATAATATCATTAATATTTAATACAATTTGTAATTAATACAGGACAATATCTTAAAGATAATTAAGAAAAAATATTTGTTAAAATATTAAAAAAGAGTATGAAAATTAATAATATTATTAATAACAACTAGTATATGAAGGTTAAAAAAAATTAAAAATTTGAAATTTAAAGTGTAAAAATAAAAAAATAAAAAATGATTTTATAAATGGTACAGAAAAATATATGTAATATTAATAATCACATTACTTACTGCAGCTACTACTACTACTACCACTACTACTACTACTACTACTACTACTAATAATAATAATAATAAGAAGAAGAAGAAGAAGAAGAAGAAATATTAGTTATAACAATTAGATAAAAAATAATGAGTAAAATTATAAAAGAAAAAATAATGATAGAAAAAAATAATATTCCTTGGTAACTTTGTTAAAAAATATATAAAAATAAAAAGTAAAATCTAGAAATAAATACATAAATAAACTACAAATAATAATTTTGTTTTACAGATTTGTTTAATAACTTAATTCTGATGAGTAATTCTGCGAGAAACTTAAATATATGTACGCATATACATACATATGCATATTCTCATATTTATATTTAAATACATATAAAGATATCAAGAAAAACCTACAATTACAAATACTTATAACTAAAATAATCACATGCCTCTTAAATAAGCACTTACATACATACGCATATACATAAATATATAAAAATTCGCATATTTACGTACGTATATATCTACATATATAAATATATATACTTACATATAAATTCACACACAATCCCAAAATAATTATTATCACTCATCTACGTATATATACTTATACAATATATAAACATATATAGCCCTACCTACCTATATATATATATATATATATATATATATATATATATATATATATATATATATATATATATATATATATATACATACATATATACATATCCATATATACAGGATTATTCGATAAAGGGACTTAACTTTTCTTTTTAATTACAAATTTTTTCGAATATTGTTAATCTGATTAAAGAGTTTCATATGAATCAAATACAAGAAAATACTTTTACCTGTAATTGCAGTGTTAAAACTGAGTGTTCGCTGGGAGGAATATGCTTGACAGAAAATGCAGTTCATGTGACCACAATATTCAAAAAAGAAAATATAAACCAGAAAAATCACTCATCAGTCAATATTTTCTGAAATTGATGGACAAACATTTTAAACAAAATCACCCACTTAATAAGATTTTTAATAAAAATTTTAACTTAGTTACTCACGCAGAAACAACATTTACAATATTATTAATTCTCCCAGTAATAAAATATTAAACAGATTTTATAACAGTAACAAAGCTGATAACAACCCCCCTTGCAATTGTAGTGCCAAAAAAACTGCTCAGTTGGAGTTTTGTGTAAATTCAAAAAAAGTTATATACGAAGCAACCATTTTTCCTAAAAAAAATTGTAAATAATAAAAAAGTATACATCGGGGATCTGAAATGAGAGATTATATAATCGCAGACATTCTATCTCTGACCCTTATCTAAAACACCAGACAGCTGCTAAATATTTCTGGGAATTAAATGATAGAAAATACTCCCAACAGAATGAATGGAAGATTAAAGGTAAATATCCAACGAAAACGTTTTCAGAATTTAAGTTTTACTTTTAAAACATAATTGTAATAATTAAATCAAAAGAATAGCCAGCTATTAATCCAAAGGAATGAGATCATATTTAAATGTCGTCATTAGAATAAATCTAAATTTTCATATAAAGAGAATTTTAGTCTATTTTATATGACTTTCAACAATAAAATTGTTTTGCATCTGTATATATATATATATATATATATATATATATATATATATATATATATATATATATATGCATAGGGTGGGGTGAAATAAATATTCATACACTTGAAAAATTCCTAAATGTGAAAGACTTAAATAAAACAAATCTTGGCACATTTTATGTATAAAGATACATACTATTAAAAATAATAATAATAAACTTATTTAATTTTTATTCGAAAAGAAATTAATGCATTTTTTAAAAATTCTAACTGGTAAAAAAGTATTCGTACAAATAAATTATTAGAATAAAATATTCAATTAATTATGAAAAAAGTATATTTTAGAATGTTTCTGTAATGTTATCAGTAATTATAGTTAACGTTATTAGCCATTATCAGAGCATTTTGCAAATTCTAGTCTTACGAAAATTTTCTGATAATGCCTAAAGATAAAGAATTGATAATTTCACAATAACAACACATATTGTCTCTTTTGAAAGATGGGAACAGTTACAGAACGATTTCTAACGACGTGAATATCCCTTTTATTACAATTGTTCCGTTCAATGCAAGGTTTAAAACTCGTAACGGCGTCGAAAACCAAAGAGGAACAGGTGCTCTGAGGAAGATTTCTCTAAGATCAGCAAGAATATTACGACGCCAGATCCAACAATATGCACAGGTTACCCGAGAAGAGATGCAGGAATATCTGCGTGCTTTAGGAATTAAATAACCAAGCGTTCAATAACTAATGAACTACACAAAAACAGTCTGAAATCACGAATCCCAAGGAAGACTCCACTCCTCTTGAAACGACACAGAGATACTATAATTCATTAGAGAGCATAAGGATAAAGAATATTCATTTTGGGAAAAAGTACTATGGACAGATGAAACTAAAATAGAGTGGTTTGTTCGTAATCATCGAAATCATGTATGGAGGGAGGACAGTGAATCCTACTTAACAAAGTAGGTGGTGGCAGTATCATGATCTGGGGCTGTTTTTTCTGCAAAAGGTTTTGGCAGAATATCAATAATAGATGGCAAGATGAATGCCGAAAGATGCCAGAAAATCCTGCAAGACAATTTAATACGTTCTGTTGAGAGACTTCGGCTACCTCCTGATTGGGTTTTCCAACTGGATAATGATCCTAGGTATACCGCTAGATCTATAAAAAAAAATGGTTAGCTGAAAGTAACGTTGATGTCTTGCAATTGCCAATTAGTCCCCAGACTTGAACCCAATCGAGAATTTATGGCGATATTTGAAAATAAATATAAAAAAATATCAAAAATTTGAAGACAATATGCCAAGAAGATTGGGACAAGAGACCACTCAATGTGTGCAAATCATTAGTTGAGACGTACAGAAATAGACTGGTAGCTGTTGAACTCAATAAAGTATCTTCCACTAAGTATTAAATTAAGTTAATATGCTTTATTTATGTTGGGTACGAATAGTTTTTCATCAGTTAAAATGAAGAAAAATAGATTAATTTCTGATAGAATAAGTATTAAGTTTATTACTACTTTTAAATAAAATGTTTCTTTACACATAAAATGCATCAAAATTTGTTTTAGTTAATGCTTTTACATTTATAAAAATACAATTTTTCAGGTGCACGAATATTTACTTCCCCCTGAGTGTGTATATATATATATATATATATATATATATATATAGTGTGTGTGTGGGGGGGGTGTATTGGTGTATATATGTGTGTATGGATTTGTGTGTACATGCGTTCTATAAATGCGAAAATGAATTAGATATTGAGTTTAGATGTTATCCTAGATGAAATCTTCAGGCCTGACGATTGCATCTAGCATGAAACAGATTGTGGCCTCTAAATATTGACTTCTATGTTCATTTTTATATTTACATACGCTATGTCTCTGATATTGAGCACTTTATCCCATAAATATAGCACATCTTAAGACTATATATATATATATATATATATATATATATATATATATATATAGTTGTTACCAATTACTATTTTGGTTAATATCTAGAGATGTGCTAAACGAATGTGGCTTTTAGCCCAGCAAAGAACCTACTCACTTTGGCACGAACAGGTTTGTTAAGTGTTGCAACAGCGGGTGTTACATTATCATGTAATTTTAAATGTCTTATGAATCCGCATCTGGATCCGCGTGATTTAATGCAAATATCACATTTCAGGTGCTGGACGTCTACGCCTATATATTCAATTGCCACCCTCCGTCGGTGCGCTATCAAGTGACTCCGTTGAAAATCCATCTTCAAACAGAATCTGCCACAACTTGTACACGCCAGATCGAACTTCCTTGCGGTTTTCTTCAGAAACATCAACAGGGATACCTTTACTCACATCTCTTTTAATCTTTTCGTGCCTCCTCATTCCAATTATTGCGATCAGATGCAGATTTCATTCTTTTGCTCTCAAGGAAAGTTGCATTTCGTCAGCACATGTTTGATGCAGTCTTTAAAGAGTATCTTGGTTTTGACATCAATTCTCTTCCCTGTTCGCAGCTCACCAGAAAACAAATGTTTTGGAATACGACTGTCATCTATTCTGACGCGGACCAAAATTGATGCTTTAATATCAAAGACTCAAGATTATCAGAGACCTCTACATCACTAACAAACAATTGCCAGATAATGTCAAGGCTACAACGTAAGCAATACTGGTGGATTCTCTTAAGTGTTTTTGTTTGTCTGCGGTAAATCACCAACGTCTCGCAAGTCTAAAGAAGTGCTGTAAGCACACCTGCACGATAGACCTTTAGCTTTGCACTCATTGAAATTCAATCATTGAAGTAGCTTTTTGTAAGCGGTTTGAAATTTTCACATCAAGTTGACAGAATAGTTTCAAGGTGCTCCCAAGACAAACAGCCTTTTGCGTTTCACCACAGGCAAAGATGTTTGATTCACGATATTGATTCTTTGTAGCTGGTTATTATATGACTACTGTGTTTGTTAATCTAATAATCAAAGCCAGTGCAGTGCATACATTAGAAAAAGCATCTATGAGATGCTGCATATCTCCTTCTGAGTGAGCCACAAGATCGCAGTCATCAGCATATAGAAAACTCCCTGATCAACGACAATTGAACCTTCGGCTTTGTATCAAAACACCTGATGTTATACAGCCCTCCTTTTGAACGATAACGAATGTAAATACCAAGGTTGTTCTTAAAGTCCTGTTCAAACAAAATAGTGAAGTAAAGGAAAATAGGGCTGGAGCCGGAATGTCGCCCTGTTGAACTCTATATCACCGGCTCAAAGAGCATTCTATCATTTACCTATGCCTTCATATCATCATGAAACAAGCGAAGAATGGAAGCAAAATTTTGGCGACATCTCAGCTTGCTTAAAATATTCCATAAAGCCTTTCCGTTTACGGCGTCAAATGAATTTGTCAAGTCAAAAATACCTAGTAGAGATCCATATTCTGCTCAATACACTTTGTTGAAGTTGTCTGGCTGTGAAGATCATATCGAATGTGGCATTTACAACATTAAGTCCGATTATAACTCTGTAAGGGCTTCGTTAGCAATGTGGTGCCACAAGCGATTCAGCTGAACATTACAAAGAAGCTTGCCGACAACTAACAACAGCAATATGCAACGATAATTCTAGTGTTATCCCTACCCCCATACCTTTGTACAAAACAACCATGAAAGTATATTTCCAGTCATCTGGAACACTGTTCTTACTCCAGGAATCCAGCAACAACGAATGAATCTAATGCAAATGACTTTCTCCTCCGTGCTTAAAATTCTCGACATGCAGCCCATTCATTCGAGGTAACTTCAAAACTAAGCTTTCTGACAGCATATTCCGCCACCTCAAATTTTGGAGGCTCTGCGAGAAATTCTTTAACAGGCTTTTCAAGCACAGATCTGATAAGCACTTCGTTAACCACTGAGTGTCTAATATTCATGTCACCTAAACAGAAAATCATCGGGAGCACGATGATGTTTTCCCATCCGTAGTTCTTAGACGCAGGTGAAATGGAAGGACTGTAAACTTCACAAACTAGTTTGTACATGGCCTTAGTATACTTTCCATCCGATGCAAGCAGTATTTCATCAGCTTTGTCACTCCTCTGTTTGTTCTTCATCGTGCGCAGATTTCGCTTTATGTCAGCTTTTATTACATTTAACTTGATCTTAATCTCCTTCTTCTCATCACCAGGTATATCATTATGAAGTTTATTTTTCTCTTCCATGATCTTTTCTATGTGCTTTTCATTCTGATCAAACCAATCTTGATGATACTTATCAGTAAATTTAACAAGAGTTGGTTACACGCTCTTCAAAATCTCCTGACCTGAGGCATTGCTATCGGGTGAAGTTTATTGTCTTATCCAGGTTATGCTTTTCATGAGCAGCCACTAGGTTTACGTTGTCAGTTCTGACGGATGTGCTAATGTGACAGGAAACAGTAGTGTCATTTGCATAGATACCTACTTGGGGACAGATGATATCAGGAAGATCATTGATGAAGATCAGAAAGGGCGTAGGACACAGGATATAACATCGTGGGAAACCCACGTTCTTTTGAAAGGATCTGGAAGCGAGCCCGTGCAAAACGAAATCCACCACTTGCGTGAGAGACAGGCCTATTGAGAAATTCATGGTTTGTGCGGTCAGTGACAGCGTGATTAAGCAACCTGGCATAGTGTGTATTAAATCACCAAGCCCAAAGATATTTGCAAACGGGTGTAGAGAGATGACATTGTCTATATTATTAGAAATATTAGCTAGCACGGAACAATCACGAAAAGATTGGGAAAGCTAGAGCAAGAAGAGATAGCTGAAAAAGAATTTATTAAACAGAGGCCGAGGCACATGTAAGAATTGTTTGGAGATTCAAGAGAGAGTTCCCTAGCCTGTGGGAGATATTCACGGCCATAAATTCCCAGGCCGTATATTAAGTCTTTCCTAATGACAGAAATATAGCCAGGAATCGAAAATTCAGGGGTAGGTTTGCATAATCATGTTTAGTTTCGCAGAGACTAAGGGTGTCTGGAGATTTTTCAAAAATGAACGATTCCACATTGCAGAAGTTGGTACGAATATCGCGAATGATGGCGGAAAAAATGTTTAGGTTTTCTTGTTGATCTGGTTTAGCTTTATTTCATTGGTTGCTTATCATCATGGTGTGATGTTTGGGTAAGGAAAAGTTCGAGAATAATAGTAGCAGTTGGTCTTCTTATGCAATATGTACGGGCTGGGAATTAGCGCAAAGTGTAACATATTATGGCATCGGTGTTGTCCACAGAGGTGCTTGTTCGAACATTTATCTATTAGCGACATGTCACAGTAAAAATCTTGATATTATCTGACTTCATCAGATCAGCTTCTCTAGACACTAGTCAAGAGTTCGGGCTCGTAATTTCTGGTTGAGGAGCAGCAACAAGGAAACTGCCAACCCGGTACTCACATTATGAAGAGATATAGCGACAGACTACACATATCACAAAAGAAAATCCTGACAACACCATTGTTAAGGCCTGTGAATAGGGTAGGAAACGGGGACCTTTTCACAAAGAGGTAAAAAAGGGATAAGTCTCTACTCCTATTCAAGAGAAGTGGGAGTAGTATGATCAGCGCGGTTGAAATACCTGTCTACTTCTATTAAAGGAAAATGAAAAAAATGTTACTAAGTTTTAACTAAGTAACATTTGAGATATCCATTAAATATTCAACTAAATCCTGGCTTTGACTTTCCAATTCAGTTACTTGTCAGAATATGCATTCAGTTATTTCGTGTGTCAATGGTAAAATCACGTTATTATTATTTTTTTAATATTGTACACACAGTAAAAGGGCTATGTGTCAGTCAAGGTAGAGATTTACAGAATAGGTATATTGTAATAGCGTATATGTAAGGCTGAAGGACTGCATGTTATGCAAATTTGCTATAAATCAGGGTAAGATTATATACGAGTGAAACGTTTCTCCATACCATTAGAATATGTAGGAAGTAAGGATGAGTTGACTCAGTTTACTTAGCATGTTGGGTCCTAGTTCTGAAATCCTGGTTTGTTAGAAGCAGGGAATTTACTTCAACCGAACTTCTAGCATATCAATAGCGAGAGATCAGCGATCCGTCTATAGGAAAATGTTGAAGGATAGAAAATAATCCATACAAGGTCGTGCAAATGCTTAATGAAAACGGTCGAGACTATAGAAATGAGATTGTGCAGCAAGGCTCCCCTTACAAAATGTTTTGTTTGATCTGGCTCTTGTAGAGATAGAGCATGTCAGGAGGGGTCAGTTACTTTCTAAAGCTGTAGAAAGAATCGACCATTTTTGCAGTGTCTTTATCTTTGGCTCGGTTTCTGATATGGAGGTTTCGAGGGGCGTGGAACTACCTCCTAAATGCTGGTGTTACCTGGTGTACCCGGACACACGGGTGGTAGTACTTGTTAGGGTCCCAGCTATGGGCAAATAATTAACCTCTGAACTGGTGTCAAAACAGATAAAATAAGTTTTAATACCAGCAATGCATATTTGAAGAAAAATTATTACTAGCATTACTACTTTAGAAAAAAAATATTACCATCAATACATATTTGGAAAAACATTACCAGAAACACTTTTTCAAAAACAATAATTCCAGCAATAAAGATTTGTGGGCATTAGATAATCCATTGAGGTTGATATGACGTAAAACAAACCAAATCATCTAAACAAGGACGAAGATCCACTCAAGCTGCTGTGTTATTGTGTCATGTTGTATGAGCATAAATTTCATTGGGTTAAGCGGGAAATATAACTGTTAACCCTAAACTTGAAGAGGCCAATATTGTAGGAATTGAGAACGCATTCAGCTTTGTTCTACAAAGCAGAATGCGTTCAAAATCATTACAATATTGAAGAGAATCTGAACGAATGAAACTTATTATTAAAATATGAAAGGAATGACGATAATTGTGCACATTTCATGACGGAACCAAGTTGTAATGATCAGTGATGGTGAGACTAAGGATTATAGCTCGACAGAACACACACACAAACATATATTTATAGATAATATGGGAGAAAATTATATATAATTTTTATGTTAAATGTGTGTATAGTTGGATGTATTATAAAAACAGAATATTTTTATGGATGTATAGTACTCAGTATCAGAGGCAGAGTGTCTATAAATATAGACAGTGCATGTAGAAATGAACATCGTATAAAAATGTCGGTTTCACACCAAGTATCATACACTTCTTTTGCATGTATATTCATATTCTCTCTCTAAATACAGACTCTTAAACATATACATATCTCGATATTCATATCTCTCGCTCCACACACACACACACATATATATATAGATAGATAGATAGATAGATAGATAGATATAAAATTGTCCATTTAGGCAGCATTCCTTCATTTATACATGTTCTATTAAAGCCGACAGAAAAAGTTACTGCGATTAAGCTTTTTATTTATTTATTTATTTTTATTTATTTATTTTTTTTTGTTCTAACAAGTATTTACTTTTTTGGACACTGAGTGTATAAAAATTGTCCAAATGTTCTATAATCCCGAGCGCTTTCCGATATACTTTTCGCCACTATCAAGAGATGTTCTATTTTTTCCAACACAGCACATTGTGGACATGGCCGTAGTTAATATCTGTACGTGTTGACTTTTGCATTTTTATTCTAAAGGCATCCATTATTTTTAATTTTTTTACATGTGGATGAGGTTATTCTGTTTGTATTTTCTACTGTTATATTTTTTGATAAAGTCTGGTAAGTTTGTGTGTTTGTGTTTACATGGATTCTAATAGAGATGTGGTCAGATAGTTGTAACATAAGGCGTCTAGAGAGTCATGTTGTGTTTGACCAATGTAATTATTTATGAATAGGGTTTGATCACGGAACCAATTCCTTAAAGAGCATTTGAACTCATAGATAATGTGCGTTTGTTGTACTTTTCATTTATCTAGTGTGTTGTTATTTTTAAGGATAAGGTTAGCTGTTTTTTATAACACTAAAAACTTAAACAAAACCCACACCCAATTAAATTGAGCAAAATAAACTCAACCTTAATAATGGTTAACAGTATAGCCGAAATCCTTCTCTGCGTCTAAAAGAGAAAACATTTGTTTGAAAATAAGAAAAAATTAAATAAAATCTTAATCGTAGTACCTTGTCTGTTGTCCTTAATGAAACACAGACACACACTTAAGTTTCTATGACTATAATTTATTTCCCCAGAAAATATATTTTTCTTGGTTCATCAGGTCCCATCGCTAGATCCAAAAGAATTACGTTTGTTTTATTTTTAATACAATTTTTGAGGGATAGTTTTAGATTGAATTAAGGTGACAGAGGTGGTGGGAGGATTAGTGAAAGGTCTTTCTTGGAAATGTAAAGAAGGATAAGGTTGTTTTTTAACCCCTCCTTAATAATGTACTTAGGTTCTAGTGTACTCACTTAACAGGCCAGGCAACTTAACTTCATAAATATTTTTTTTAGAAAGGAGGAGAAAAGAAGAAAAAAAGAAAAAAAATAGTAAATAAGGTATGAGGGGGAAAGAGGAAGAGAGAAGAAAAGAGTTAAGCAGTAGTTAATATATAAAATTTAAAAATAACCAGGTGAAAATTAATATATAATATTAATTTAAATTAATATTCAGATTGCTCACTACTATTACTAAAAATAATATCATTAATCATAATAATAATAAAAAGAACGATAACAATCTGATAAAAAATAAATAGTAAAATTTAAAAATAGAATATAAAAATAAAAGAATAATAATACTGCTTGGGAAATTTGTTTAGTAACTTCATTTTAATGGGAAAATTATCATGGTAATGAAAAACCTAAAACATAAAAAAGAATATTCATGAATATATATATATATATATATATATATATATATATATATATATATATATATATATATATAAATGTAAAGACAAATAATAAATATCACATATAAATCTATAACATGTATGTTTATATACACATACAAACAAATATATACAAATTCACATATCTACATATAAATTACATATGTATATATCATTTATATTTATATATATATATATATATATATATATATATATATATATATATATAAATATATATAACATATACCTACATAACACCCATATTCACACACAAACATTTTAATATCAAATCTACACATTTATTCATATACATAACTAAAAAAAAATATACACATACCAATATATATATATATATATATATATATATATATATATATACACATAAACATAAACATACATATGTACATATACCTATACATAGTTATACATACATATACACACATACACATACATATATATATATATATATATATATATATATATATATATATATATATATATATAATATATATACACATAAACGAATATAAACACACACACACACACACACACACACACACAAACACGTCTTCATCATCAGTTTTATCATTTTAAATTAGTTTGATGAATAATAAATTATTCATCTTTTTCAAGTAATTATTTATTCAAACCGCAGGTGTAAGAAATTTTCTTTTGTTTTGGCTGAAAAAAAATGAAACTTTCTGTAAATGTTGCCAAAAAACACGATTCTGCTTATTCAGTCAAAATATGTCTCTCGTTAACAAGTTAATGACAAACATTTTAATGCAGAAACTGAAATAGGAATGACAATTATTAAAAGAATTGTTAGTTTTCATCTCTTAAGCATTCAGCATAAAACTGTGCTTCAGTTTCCTGAAATAAAAATAAAAAAAAACTAATAAGAATTTGAAATATATTGCATGTTATTTAGAATCATTTATATGATTCCAATCAAAGAAACAAAAATTGCATATGTTGTTAAATCCACTCATAATTTGAGTGACTTGTATATATATATATATATATATATATATATATATATATATATATATATATATATATATATATATATATATATAAAACAATTCTCCATAAATTGTTTAGCCTAATTCCCTAATTTGACATATAGATATTAAGTATTATTTGATGTCTTAACGATTTAAAATCCCGCAGTTTCCATGGGAAAGTCATCACATAAAAATAGGTATAATTTGTTATTTTGAACCAGTTATCATGTCTGCATTTGTAGACGATTTCTTTACGGTGATTCAGTAATTCATCAAGTGTATTGAATATTAATATGTTTTTTTTTTGCTGAGGTCACATCTTTTCAAACGTTTTAGGAGTCCTAGCCTTGGAAATAATGTTCCATTTCAGCATCACAAAATTTTTTTCTTGTCCCAATTTTATATAGATAGTGCAGTTTGATACTTGAGGATTTGTTTTTAAAGAAAATGCGATGGTTATATAACCGTTGTTCAAGAATCTCCATCAGTATATTCTAATATAATTTTTTTTTCTGATTTATATTTTCTTTGGGGAAGATTGTGGCTTCAAAACTGCATCATAAGTTAAACATAATTTTTCCACGGTGAATTCTTTTTTTTACTCTGCAATTACAGGTAGATGTATTCTTTGTATTTGATTCATATGGAATTCTTTAATTAGATTATTATTGTGGGAATTTATAAATTTTTTCCTGATTTTTAACACATGAGGAAGTAACTTTCAAGTTTTTTTTATTAAAGATTTTATTCAATGTCTAAAGTGTTTTTCTATTACTTTTAAGAAGAATTGTCCTATATTAAGGCTAGATAATTTGCAGATTAGTGTGTTGAACAATATAATTTTTTTTTTTATTATTTTTTTGGATTTATTTAATGTTTGCTTTAATTTGATCGTTTTCATTTTGTTTGTATTTAAGTTTGTTTTCATTGAATAATTTGTAGCTAAAAGAAATTTGTTTATTCTGGTGTTGAATGGGCTGCTAATCTCTTTTATAAATGATTTGGCGTGGTTCAGTTTGACGCTGATGTATAATGTGGTTTGATTTTCTTTTTGGAAGGGGTTGAAGGTGTTATTGGACAGATTAAATGTAACATCTAGGAAATTAACCATTTTTAAATTAGTTGAAATATCAATTTTAAAAAAAAAATTGGAAGACCTAAATAACTTTTTTTCCTTAACTTAGATATTTGAGCTCGTTGCTATTAGTTATAACAAGGATTACATAATCTTTGTATAGCCCTACATTTTTAGGGTTCAAGAATCTACTCAGTGTATCTAAAATACACACTAATCTGCTATTTGGGCATAATCAAAATCTCCCATGGGGACATCGAAATTTTTATTATTTATTTTTTTAACCCACGAGGAGTTATTAAATATTAAAATAGATTGACTTGAAGCCATTATAATTTCTAATTCGTCATCGGGAATGTTTATATAATAATTTGCAAAAGTATTTTCTAAAATATTCTTAGAAATGGAGGGATATAAATCTATTATATCGTTTTGAATAAAGGAAGCTTTAGATTTAGCATTTATATCATGGGACCATTTAGTGGTATCAGAGGAATTTTTCAAAGATTAACAGGGTATATTTTCTAGTATACATGTGCTTATTAAAAGGATGTTTTTTGGAATTTATACCTAATTCAGATTTACAGGGTTTATTATTATCATTATTATTATTATCATTATTATTATTATTATTAAGTATTATATGTGAATGTTGATAAGCATATATGACTACTTATTCTGGAGTCAAACATGTGAAAAAAAACTTGTTTTTTTTCTTTTTTTCTTTAAGATGTGTACAATATCTATAAAAAAACACGTACAGATCGGTTGTTTTGTAATAACAGCGCATTTTAATTTTTGCCTATTTGAACCTAATTAAAATTCAAAATTTAAAAATCATATTTAATTATGAAATTAAATACTGACACCGGAAAATCAAATTTGCAAACAGAATCTTCGGATATCAACGGATATTCAGTTAATTAACGCCTGTAGAAATTTATAAAAAAATGACTGTAACTCTTCATCAATGAGGATTGTGTTATGAAAGAAGAAGAGTATAGTGTAGGAATTGGCGATAATATGGATGAGGGTAATATATGACCTTTGACACTTGAAACATGACAATGGTAAAGACACAATCTTTTTTTTCTATTTTAGCCCTAAGTAAGTGGATAGATTGGTTCTAATTTTCACACCTAGTTGATTTTTTGACATGCAGTGTCATAACTAGCTAAAATAATTACTAGAAATCTGAGAATGCCCCTAAGATGATATTTAAAAGTCGGAAAGGGACTAGTGAGTGGAACAGAAGTCATGATTTCAAGAGGTTCGGAACTGATTACAATATATTTTGCGTCTAAAGAATTTGAACTCTCATGAAACCATTGTTTAAGAAATTAACAAAAGTTATAATTTCTATTTCCTGTTTCCGTTCAATCATTTTCGTTTGGTAATATATAAAGTTAATACCTTGATTTTATTAATACCTTCTCTAGTATCACATCCGGTGATGTGTTTTTATCAGTTTAAATTTTTGTTTGTGATTTTCTGGTGATTGTCTATAGGGTCTCATAATGAATCAGTTTTTTTTTTCAATGATTTTACTGATTTATTCGTTTAAAACAATTTGCAACATTTTTTTTTATATAGATGATAGTTTTAATGTTTCTAAAATATCGGGGCACTGTTTATGACATTGCATTTGAAATTCTACATCTGACAAGGATATTTAAAAACTTTCCTCGATACACTGTTTTTTTTTCAGACGGTGTTGGATAAAAGTACCTTACTGCAACCTAAAATTTATCCTGTATTAAATTTCCGTATCACTTTTACTATATTTTTCTTAACTGATTCATTTGAAGTGTTTAATGTTTTATAAATTGTGATTTTTTTTTTATTATGTATTCATATTAGTGAAAATCATTACTCTTGTTCTAATTGCGGATTAAAATGTCTATTTTTGGAAGCTTTATCTGAAATTAAACTTCTTTTAACAATTAGTAGAGAATGCTTGATGTGTTTTTGGTCAATATCCTTGTTATACGAACTTCTTACATTAATGTTGTCAGCAAAGCCGCAACTACAGATACACCGATATAATGGCTTCTAAAGGATGAAATGGTCTCTCAAATCTGAGAATGCAGTAACGAACTTTAAAAAATGACACCGGAATTTTTTTTAAAATAAAAGAGAATGATAAATAATCTACTCTCTGATCAAAAAAAAAAAAATCAAGCAAGTCATATGATGGTCTTCAAGTGAAAATTGTCAATACAGTGTACGCAATGAGAAAATCTAAAAGAAAATAGGCATTACGGTGTGAGTTATGCTTACAATCAAGGAGACAACCGTAACGCCTGTGACACACAATATCAAGAGAATTCTTTTAAAGTTTGATATCAAGAGGTTATATTGAAAACATAATAAAAGAAAAAGGTCATAGTGTACGTTAATATACCTGGCATAAAATGAAAACAAAGTCATAGTAAGTGCATAATTTACTAACACAAAAAAGACAGGCAGTTGCGGAGAGTCAAATGACCAATTATTGAAAGTCAATGCCCCATAAAATTAATATGTGGAATCAACTATTAAAGTTTACATGCAACATATTTTGTATCAATTCATATTTTGAAGTAATGTTTCATTAATAATTATACAATGTGTGCAAATTTGAATTCGATTTATAAGAATTCTACCAAAATCGGTGTTGATATGACCATGTCAATTACCTAACATTATGTTTCTACATTGAGACGAAATCATAATTAGTCTACACAAATCTTTTAGATTAAAAAAATAAAAGAATGCGGTACAAAATAAATACAGAATATATTTTCCAGTTACTTATCAATGACAATTGATTATTTCAATTTTTCTTCTCCATTCTACAACCCAAAGTATAAGGACTGCTTTGATATCCCACATACTATAATTTCCTCATATAATCTGATATTTACTCATTTGGTTGTTAACTAGCATCATGTACGCAAGAACGTGTGCAGCAAATTAAATCTTCATTTACACCAAAACAACGGCGTACAGGTTTTCAATTGCTTCGTATGTGGCGGGAGTCATTTTATGTTCCAACGGTCTCCTCTCATGCTCATTGATGAAAACAAGATCTCCTTTCATGCAAGTAATGTTTATTTGAGGGCGAAATATTGATCTGGGGAGCGACAACTTGTACAGCGTGTGTTCGCCCTGGAACACAAGCACATTCTGCAGTGTGTTTACTTGCGCAGGAAACAGAGGCACATTCAGTCGTGTGTTGATTGCACACGAAACACAGGCACATTATACAGTGTATTTGTTTTTACAGGAAACCCAAGTGCATTCTACAGTGTGCTTGTTTGTCCAAGAAAAAAAAAAAGTTTGTTTGACTGCCCCAAAACATAGGTACATCATGCATTGTGTTTATTTGCCTGCACATGAAAAAAGATATATTTTTACATTGAGCCTGTTTGTTTGCCAGCGCATGAAACAGGTACATTCTACATAGGGTTTGTTCGCCCACGAAAGAGAGGTACTTTCTACATTGTGTTTGTTTACCCACAAAACACGACAAAAAAATATGCCCAAGAAATAACACCACATAAATTTTTTTCAAATAATAGTAATATTTCTATTAAAAAATATAAATTATTCCATTTAGATGATTTTGAATTTCATCTTTATATATATATATATATATATATATATATATATATATATATATATATATATATATATATATATATATACGTTTGGAAAAACAATATGCTAGATTTCGTTGATTCGATCTGTCGAGGGAAGGTGGCACAGAATCTCTGAATGACACCAGAACGGTTGGGTTTCAATCCGGGCTTGAGGCATTCGGTTGTCTGGTCACACAGAGGAGTGAGGAGCTGTGATACGGCGAGACAATACTGTCTGCGAATGAAATATATATATATATATATATATATATATATATATATATATATATATATATATTTATTCTCCTAGATGATTTAAAAATCTTTTGCAATGAATGTCCTTAGTCCACACAAATACTTCGTTCTATGAGCAAATAAAATCAAAATATCACTGTATTCATGACTATAAATGTTGCGTGATATTTCAAAAGCACTCAGTTCCTATCTCAATTTATGGACGGTGTTATCTACAGATTGTTGTGTAGCTTTCCCAAGAAATGTCTCTGTCACGGTCTAAACAAATTCAAGACAATCTTAACCATCATGATTTTACTTGACAGTCGAAATGGCTTGGAATGTTTTCCTGTGTAACATATTTTGATGTCTGACAGTAGCGAATCAAAATGAAGATTGTGGTCACACGAAAAATTATTGTAAAATTTTGAAACAAAAGATGAGCGAATATTTGATTGATCTGAATCCCGGTTAATTCGAAGCTGAAGATAGCTTTCTAAAAATGTTTCGTCAAATGAAAGCAGTGTTTGGAAAAAAGAGACTTTCATAATATGTGTGAATGGAAATGAGAATAAAAAAAAATGTCCAATGATAATTTAGACGAAGAAAATAAGAAATCATTAAAATATCTCATTCTTTAAAATGATTAATTCTTCGAAATGATGGATATTATATTCATTTTCTTTCTTTTATTTTCCATCACAAAAATTTAATTCACTTGCCTGTTGGTCGTTTCGCATTTCTGCCAAATATCGCCATTATTCTAAAAAAATATGTAGATTATTCTCTTTCCATTCTGAATTTCACCGATTTTCCTCATTTGTGAAACTCATTTGGTAAATGAAATTTCCTTTTTATTCAAAATCCCCTCATCGTTATTTAATATTTAATAAATATCCGACACCTCCAATTTATTTATTTTTATTTATATTTAAGGTCACGGCTAGAAGGTTTTCATTCTTATGTAATGGGCTAATATATTTTCAATTAACCAATTGGTATCTACGCTGCTGATACAACCATTTACTTCTGTCTTTATCGTACGTCTGATTAGATCGCTAAGGTTAAATTGGCGGATGATCTAAAAAAAAAAAGACCTACAGTCTTGTTCACTGGGGAAACGTATGGTTTGTTAATTTTAAAGCCTCTAAATAAAACTTCTCTCTTGTAATCTCCTGAGAGATTTATTTCTGCCTTACGTCTGCGTATGACCAATGCTAACTTCCAGAAAAGCAACTCATTTCACTTTACCAGTCTAAAATTCTCGGTTGACATGAAGTGGAAAGATTATATTGATTCCATTTCTAGTTCTGCTGCTAAGAAATTTGGTTCACTGTGTTGTGCTAGACAATTTTTCTCGCTTGAGTGGAAAATATATTCTTGTGTCGTAGTAGATATTATTTTCTCTAATAAATAGAAAATATATTTGAAAATATATTTTTATTTACTTTAATCCTTTATAATTTCAGTTCTCATTTAAAAAAAAAGAAAAAGAAAAGAGATTGTTATACATTTCTATGATTTATTGCAATTTTAATGGTACATATAGGGGCCTTACCTTGTTTTTGAAGAATACGTTCCGACCGTAAAACTAGATTAATAAGCTCCTCTATACCCGTTTATTAATGACTCACTTTTTGAAAATTTAAATGATTTTCCACTTCCTATTTTATAAATCACCTCCGTTTATTACAGTCCTGGGTAAGACGTTAAACGATATTCAACAGCAAGGCCTCTGATCAGGGTGTTTTGAGGAGTGTGGAACCACCTCTTAATTGCTGACGTTCACCTGCTACCACCCCGGGTCAGCGGTTTTAGCAACTCTGAGGGTCCCAGCTATGTGCAAATATTTAACACCCAAACTGGGGTCATAACACTATGAAAGTATAAAAATGTTTTAATACCATCAATGCATTTTTGTAAAAAAATTATTACCAGCAATGAATTTTGAAGGAGATATTTATTTCCAGTAATAGATTTTTGAAAAAAATATTACCAGAAATAAAAATGTTTTCGACATTAAATAACCCATTGTGGTTGATATGCAAAAAACGAGTCAAGACCAAACCAAATCTATTTATTACCCATTAGAAAACACCTACACCTAGATTATTAAGATCTCACTTTATATCAACCTTCTAAATGTATTGGATTCCCAGAAATATGTCTTTATATCTCTAAGTGTTGTTGCTTACTGTTCAGTTAACTTAATAGTAGTTGTTTAAATCTGCCTCTTATTATTTCTTCTTTGTATGTATTAGCATGCTCATATTACATATAGAGTAGTTTCCCATAGGTCCTTATATAGCATTCGTAGAAAACATAATAGTGTCCGTGTCTATACATTGAGAAATAATTCTAGAATCATACTTATTATAAAACCCAGGTGTGTGTGTGTGTGTGTCTGTCCGTTTATATATTGGATTAGATTTCCTACATTTTTCAACCGATTTCAACAAAACTTCACAGAACTACATAAAATTACCCTGCGGTGGCTCTGACAGCGCCAAAAATTGGAAAAACAATTGTTTATGCACGAAATCAATTTGAAAACACGATTAAGAAGCATTAATGAAAGGGGCACAACACATATCGAGATATACTTATTATAAATTTTGTGTGTGTGTGTGTGTGTTTATATATATGGGATCGGATTTCCTACATTTTTCAACCGATTTCAACAAAACATCACTTTTTTTTGGCATGTAGTGTTTCTTATTGTCTTGCACACTTTTTTCTTTATTTTTACATTCCGAATGCTTTAAAAATTCCATTTATAAGACAATTGTTTATAATAAAATTCTATTCAATCGGTAGACTCATAACAATTGAAAACAATGTTTTTGTTTGAGTTTGGGTTTGACCAAGTCGTAAAAAAAAACAAAAGAAAAAAATAATTAAGACATGCGTGTCCGTCAACCTTAAACAATAATCTTTGTCAATTTTATTTTTTCAGTCTTTAAGATGGTGGATGCTTGATCTATCTCTTACTGTTACATCTCCGGGCAACGCCGGGCTCTAATGCTAGTCTTTTATATATTCAACTTGGCTTCTAGTATTCTAGGATTTTCCAAATGTTGTTTTGTGCAACTAACCATAAATTCAAGTTAAAGAATTTCTTAATTTACCGCGATTGATCCTTGTATGGTTTTACATTTTTGTTGCATATGTTATTGTTTTATTTTGCTCAAATAGCTTGCTTGCATTCTCTTCCTTTTTGATGACCAGAGCAGATTTTTTGTAAACGTTTGAGGATATCGATCTTTAAATCTCACAGTATTTCCGAAAATATATATGTTGATTAGTAATTGTAATGTTGTTTCCGTAATTCACGGTCTATCATTGTCTTTATATTCAATAGCTAATTTTAAGTGAAATGATTATAATTTTGCCTGATTCTTTACTTGATACTATTAATTTCTCTATATCAACTTTGACATCATTGATTTTTTATTTGCTTCTTCAGGATAGCAATGATAAGAGATTTCAATTTCTTTTCAGTTTGCCGCTGTAATATCATCGCCATGTCATCTTTTTTGTGTGGATTTTTTTTTTGGCTTGAATGCATTTTTATCAGTTTAATCTAACTGGTGCAATAATTATTTTTATTTCCATCAATCAAATGTCATTTTCCATCCGCTTCATGTGTCGTCTAATTTTTATTATAACTTTGATCATTTATCTCAACCCATTTTAATGTGAAATTAATATTAGCTATTTTTCTGTACTTTAGTCATTATAGCAAGCATAGATGGGGAGTATACAAGATTATAATTCTTTATAAGAACTGAAATTAATTCGATAAATTAATGGTACAAAGTTGAAGTAATGGATAGCGACTGAGGAATCAAAGAGCGAGTTCGAATTTCAGTCAAATCCTTTACATTCTCTTACTTGCTTGGGAAAGGTATGAATCCTCTTCTTCTCTCCAAACTATGGCAGACCTGGTTCTATAGCCTTGGATGGCAGCTGGTCTAATGCAGAAAGAAATGACAACCTTCTGCGCGGAAAATCTGCCTCATCAGTCATGTATTGAAAGATCGTGTATCACGCATGGCACATAACGGACTGAATGGTGCAGAAAAACTTCAAAACGAAAATCACAGATGACCTATAGTTCAAACATTTGAGACATGGGAAAACCAAAAAAAATTATAACCGTTTTATAAATAAACTAAAACGAATATATATAAATTAAATTAATATGGAATTTACAAAATTCCACCATACCGAATTAGATTATGTGAATACCAGATAATAATTTTTCATTGTTGTTAATTTGTGTGAAAGTACTGGAAATATTTCAATTAGGAAAGGAAAGGAATTTATTAATTGGGTTTGCGAAAAAGGAAACTTTGAACTTTTTATAAGCAGATACAAAACGTACACAGATGAAGTTCAATGATGAAAACTCAGACCAAGTATTGGAAGAAAGAATGATAGAAAGAGAGACAGATGAACAATAGTTAAATGGTTTTGAAGACAATCAATAACGAATATTAAGTAAAAATACGTTGACACTCGCTATCACAACAAAAGGGAGAGAATAAAAATTATATCAAAAGGAATAAATTAAAATAAATTGCTATAGATGGAAAGAAAATATGAAAATGACGAGGCAAATCGGATGATGGCAATTTTCTTTTCTGCATGGGCACTTTCATTTGCATTTTCAGGAAATTGGTTTCGCTAGATTATAACTGGGATTTTTTAATAGATTAATCTTTATAGCGGTTTCTTCCGTGAGTCCCTAATCATTTTTTGTTTAGTACTAATTCATAGCTAAATCCTCTATTTCTAAATCATCTTTGTCTGGCATCAGTCGCTTCGTTTTAACACTTTGTTAGCCTCTTAAATTTCTGAAAACCAAATGTTATTCTTCATTCAAGAGTGAACATATTTTCAATGAGGAATATATGAATATGTGTGAGTATATTTATATTTAATATTATATATATATATATATATATATATATATATATATATATATATATATATATATATATATATATATATACGTATGTGTGTGTGTGTGTGTGTGTGTTTTCAAATGTTATTAAAATGTCACCAACGCTAATCTTATCCTGAGTTTTCTCTAACTATATCATGCTGAACGGTTGGGCTCTCAATAAAGCGTTATGCTTCGACCGTCAAATGGGATTTGATTACACCTTCGGGCATCTAGCAGGACTCGTATATAGGACCTATTCTAAAACATACTGAAAAAAATCGGCATAATTTACATGTAAAATATATTATATAGAGAGAATAACGGTTATGGACGTTGCCCAATCTTCACTTTCAGGCCTCGTGGTGATCATATACTTTACACACATCTGCCTCTTATTCATAGACGCGATCCTTATCGCTATTCTATCACTACCTTCATAGAAAATGTTCAGACAGTTCCATTCTTTAATTTTACATGTTCAGGCCAACACAGCCCAAACCCGCCAGGCTACGGGCATAGAGTTGAACCAAACCAATGCCTTTTAAATCTACAGAGGAAATGCCAATTTTTTCCTTAGATCAGCCGCTTTGTCAAACAGTCGATCATATGAATACTTATTCCAATCCTACACACGTAACGTAATAAAGTAAATAGTTAATCATTATCCTGTATATTTTCATAATCATCAGTATATCTACATTTATATTCATATAATACTAATTAGTAAGTATTAATCTTTACTGGTACTTGGATCTTTTAATTGGTGAACACTTGTTAAAAATCTCTTCTCATTCTATTCCAAATTTATTTTTTCAGCAACATTGTATTCACCTTATAATCTTTCAAATCGCTAAGATGTCTAAAACACACTTGATATTCAGATTCGTTATAATCATTTTATCGCAAGGAATGTGATATATTCTCTCAGACGTAAGTAAGTAATAAAAGTCAAAGAAACGGAAAAAAACTTAGTGCGGGGAGGAAAAGAACAGGTAACAAAAAGACTAATGACGTTTGACGTTCCATTTAAATTTTGAAAGATCGTTTCTGATAGGAAATTGGTATACGGTGACATCACATTGAAACATCAATTTGCATAAGACTGCCAAAGTTAAGCACCGCCGTTCTTGACAAGTACTTTACTTTTTGGAGCTTGTTCAGTACTTTGCATCAGAGTGACTGCTTGGAAATATCACATGCCTGTAAACTTGGATATGTTGGTGGTTTAAAGAATAATGCCTTGGACTTTGTAATCGGATATTTAAGTTCCAATTCCCGTTGGGTTCATTATATTAACTTGCGCGCAATTACACTTGGAAAAGTTATTAATCCACCTCTTCACTCCCTAGCTATGAGGTAATTAGTAAGATTTTGTATCATTAAATCAGTTTTATATCCAGAAAGATTATTGCAATGTAAAAAATATTCTGGTTATAAATAACCTGGGAATGGTTAATAAGCTGCCGAAAATGAATCCATTATTCAATCAACAAAAAAAAATCATAAAACCTATTTTTTCTCCATTTATGAATGAACTTCAATTTAGATATGATTACCTCGTTATGTTTGAGTATATGTGTATTTAATACTATGCATGTTTCTTTGCAAACCTAATTATCAATAATTTTTCATAGATTAAATATTGGTATATCTATTTTAATTTACTGTTTTCATTTTATTTTAATCTCATTAATTTTGTAATATACGATATCAGTTTATCCTATTCTCAAAGAATATGTACATTTTAAATGTAAATTGTAAGTGTATTCAAGATTTAAATGGAAAAAAATGGCCTCCATTGATTTTTTTCTTTGTGTTCATCCTCTAAATTTCCTTTCGGCCTTACCATTAGTCTTAAGTATGTCGTCCTTAATGAAAGTAGAAATCCTATGACTTCTGAATGTTATGACAAAAAAGTGTCCAGTAATATAGCAATCTGATAATGTTATTTTCTGAAGAAACATTATCTTTACTTTCGGGGGAATGCATATTCGACTAACAAGAATAAAAAAAAAAACATTTGCAACATTTAATAAAATTTCAGGAAATTGATGGTCGACAGGTAACTGATTGCTTTCTAGATCGTGACCTTGTTAAGGACTGAATTAAAGACACAAGTGACGAATTCAGTTAATCAGTAATATAAACAATTACAAACGAGCGTTTCACAGCAAGAAATTGCGGACCGACTTTCAGAACTGACTGAAAGAAATTTCACTCACGAAAAGGCAGTACCTGCTCCTATTTATAGCTGAGAGGGTACATGGGTTCATGGGTGAATTAACATAGCAATATTAATAATATCTATATTACTGGGATGCGGTATGAAAATTATTTACAGTAAATAGTGTAAATAATTACCATACCGCATCCCAGTAATATAGATATAAGTCTTTGGTCGGACTATTCTCCTCATATTTTTTTGCCATATTAACGAGTTTCGGCTGTTGCATTCCAATCATCTGAAGAAGACGTAATCGTCTAACGGCGGAAACGTCGAGAATATGGCAACAAAAGTGAGGACAAGTCCGTAGTATGTAAATTTTGAAAATATTCAGATTATATAAGATAAACAGTTCAAAGCTTAATCTAACAAATGTACATTTTTTTCACAATTTGGACAATTTTGATTTTATACCTATATATATATATATATATATATATATATATATATATATATATATATATATATACACACACACACACACACACACACACACACACACATATATATATATATATATATATATATATATATATATATATATATATATAGAAGTGTGTAAACGTTTTCTGAAGACTCCTACTTTCACGCTGGTAGATAAAAATAATTTTTAAATATGCTATTTAATAAATGACCGGATCACCTAATGAAATACGTCATCCACACACGCCCACACACTCAACCACACACACACATATATATATATATATATATATATATATATATATATATATATATATATATATATATATATATATATATATAAAAGCTATGGACAGAATTGTTCACCCTCCAAATAACGCTCTAGTAACACAAATTCTTCATGTTCTTTATTTTCGGAAATGATGAAATAATGTATATTAAATAATGTGCATTCATATCCTGAAAACAAAGTTTATTTTCATGTTTAACAATAATACAAAAAATATTAAAAAAGATTAACATAGACCAAAATTCTTGTCCCTGTCGCCTCAATAATCCATTATATAAGCTTTATTCTTTGCTTTTGCTTTCTATCATGTTTATAGTTCCTTACAAAATCACTTCACATTTATATGTATTTTGCTACGTTCTTCCTTGAAAATAGCTTCTAGTCTCTCATAATTTGAAAGATACATTCTCTAACTTTTTATTTTTCAAATATTTTCATGAATGCAGGACTGTGTGCGGTGTAATCAATTTTATAACAATTAGTGCTATGTTTTTCTGGTCTGCCATGATGTTCTCAACTTGGAACATCCCGTGACGTCCAAAATACTGCTTTCTAGAAATATATTGTTACATTAATTTTAAGAATAGCAAAATTCTTCTCTTCAACCATGATACCTAGTATTCTCACTTGTTTTTCAAGACCCAGAAACAGCAGAACATCCCCATAGCATAATGCTTCCACCAACTGGCTTCATTGCAGGAAGTTCATGTGACCAAATAAATCTATTTTGGATTCATCTGACCATAAAACTGAGTTACAAAATGTACTGCAATTTTCTAGATGTCTACTCGCCTAAGCTAATCTGCATTTTAGGGGTTTATCATTATGCAAAATAGGTTTTCCTTGGGCGACCTGATATTTTACTGTGTAATATGTGTTTTAATGTAATATATGTAACCAGTAAATACAACCAATGTCACAATACAGGAATGTTTGAAAAAAATCCCTTCAGAAATATAATAACTATGTTACTATTTAATAACGTGGACTTCAATCGGTGCATTGAAAGGTCTGTGTTTTGGAAAGTTTCATTTTATACTCAATTTGTATTGAAGTTAATGAAATGACATGACCAAGTTCATGAAATGTTGTAATGACAATAGACGAGATTGAAAATCATACTATGCTAAGTAAATTACAAATAATTGTTATTCCCATTTGAATCACAGAATATCTTTTGTGAGGGCAGATCAAATATCACATTCAATTAATTCCAAAACAGATGAATGATTATTCATGCGTAAAAATTTAATTACAGAAATATATATATATATATATATATATGTAAGTGAGTGTCTGTGTGTTTTTGTATCTTTATATATATATATATATATATATATATATATATATATATATATATATATATATATATATATATATAAGTAGCTTTGAGAGAGACGTCCTCTCATCTGTATAAACTTTACATATATCTACCATTTAAATCCTCAAATAGACATCAGACATTCCTTAGTCCTGATAGGTTTAGCATTAAACATGACCAATCAGGCCAGAGTCATTTCATTCAGTAGACAAAATCAAACCGCGCGGGCTCATCGACGCTTATTGCTATTCTCGACCAAAACTAATTAGTTTTTTATGATATATATTAGGCTGTCTAATCTAAATTCGAAGAGACGATACAATTTAGTGTTTGCATTTGTCCCCGTTGTCAAAAATTGATATGTTTAGAGCTCGGAAGAGAAATTCATAAATTTTAGACGTACGCATTTGCGCCATGAATATAGTTATTTAGATTTCCTATGCGTGTGTCAAATTGACCGGGAAAAAATGGTTCAATAATGATATAAAACAGTTTCATTAGTGATGTGCAAAGCACCGATTGCGTCATTTATATGGATAGGAGAAATGGAAATAGATATATGAATATCCAAATACTTACTCATATATTTATATATGATATGATATTTAAAGTTTCTGTCCCGGCCAAATTATCACTTCAAATTTTGAATTGCTGTTCAATTGCTCAGCTTGTCGAAAATATCTCATGTCGAAAATTTTCGTCTACCACGCATGTATTCTAAAGACACACATACGCATACACACACACATATATATATATATATATATATATATATATGTGTGTGTGTGTGTGTGTGTGTGTGTGTGTGTGTGTGTGTGTGTGTGTGTGTGTGTAGGCGTATGTGTGTCTTTCGCTTAATTGGCTGTCATTGCAATAAGATAAAAGTGCCCTGCAATACACTTCATCTTGTCTGTTGACGAAAACAGGAAGCTGGAGATTTATTAATTTTAATGATTTATTGATTAATAATACTTACTGAAATTTAGTAGCTTCTTCCAAACAAAAAAAAAGTAAAAAAATGTTCTGAAATCCGGTCAATCATTTTCTTAGCTAAATATTTATAAATTTTATAAATATGTCCAAATATTTTCAGTATATTAAGTACGTTAAAAAATTCATAATAACTTTGCCGTAGGTTGAAAAGTGTTTCACATCGCATTCAAATAAAACTGTTTAATACGCGTCAAGTTGGATTTGGTCGAGATCAAAAAAGTAAATAAAATGCACGCAACATCAAGATTTAACCTGCTATAGAGGCTGGTTTTCTGAAGACTTCAATGTGTATAGGGATGACGGAATTAATTTTATATAATTCCAAAGTTAAACATGACCTGATTTAATCACAATTGATCATACATATCACAGTGTTGTCAGGCGAAAGATGATAGAGGTGGCTGATCCATACTGCGTACTTCCTTTTCATTGGCCAGCTTTGCAAAAGACAATCTATTATTCGACATAGGAGTACTTTTTGAGGTTGTTGAACGCGCCAATATTACGACATCGCCTCCACATCTGGGATTGAGTGTTTCAATTGCATTTAAATTTGAGTGATCACCTGCATCTTTCAGTTTGAAAAATATCTGCCGTGTTATATGCGATGTCGATGGTCATTTAGAGTAACAGTTTGTACCTTTTGTGAAAACCTACTATCCAGATATCAGATCGCCGAAAGAGGAATATACTTATGTATTAAATGCCAGTAATGTTGTTTTAGGCATTAACACTTTGAGCACGAACCACCGCTGTATCGGTGGTAGAAAAAAATGAAGTAATGCTAAGCCACTTGCTGAACAGTGATAGAGAAAAATGACTTAATGTCCAGCCACCGGTTGAACGGTTGGTAGACATTTTCGTCCAGTTTTACTATTGGATGTGTTATTTTTATATCTACCGTGAAAAATGCAATTTATTTGCGACTTTTGACTCGGGATCTCAGACAGAAGAGTTAAAATTATTCTGGAACTCTGGTCTCAAGGGGTTCAATATGAGTAACACCTTTTCAGGCTTTTATTATGAAAACACAACACAGTCTATTTTCAATATAATCACTAAATTTCAAAAAGAGTTACTGATACATCTGCGCAAAAATAATAAATAATGATCCATTCTAAACTTCATACGTGGGCCTATAAAAAATCCAATAATATAATATAATAATACATACGAGCAGGAAAACTTGAACAACTGCAGAATAAGATGTTCAACTTCTAACGCGTTTTGAACATATCTTGAATTTAAATATGCGAAAATATCAGAAAATTTTAGATTGACTTAAATACGGATTTTGAAATCAATTTATTTAGTAATGACTCGTTCTCTATATATGGATGTATGCCTCTAAGAAGAAGTGTTTGTATATATATATATATATATATATATATATATATATATATATATATATATATAGAGAGAGAGAGAGAGAGAGAGAGAGAGATAGAGGGAAAGAAAGAAGAGGAAAGAGAGAGGCACAGTGGATAGCAGCTTGAATTGGGTAATCATACAGCCGACTTCGAAATCCAGCCGAATCCACTACATTTAATTACATGCTAATACCCTTCGAAAAGGTATGAATCCCCTTCTTCTCCTCTTACCTATGGGTAAATAGCAGGACAGACTTGGATGGAAATTGGTCTAAGAGAAGGATAATTCTGAATTCAAAATCTGCAGAAGGTTGTTTGGGAATATTGCTGCACGTGGTGCACCAGGTTACTCTATTCATCTCTTCAAAAATAGGGTTTGGCTCTGTAATTTAATCATATGTGTTCGTAGAATCTTCGTTGCTTGACATCAATACGTCGAATACGACGGGAGAATACAGTAGCATCTCTCTGTCTGTCTGTATGTCTGTGTCTGTCTGTCTGTACACAGAGAGAGAGAGAGAGAGAGAGAGAGAGAGAGAGATAGCGAGAGAGACACGCACACACACACACACACATATATATATATATATATATATATATATATATATATATATATATATATATACGGAACTTGTATCTGTGCATATATATATGGATTATGTTATTTTGCATATAGATAAGAAGAATCTATATTTTTGTTATTATTAATGAATAAACAGCGAAAAGCCGTCAGTGTGCCTGAAAATCAAAATATAAAAGCAAACACATCGTGTGTGTATATATATATATATATATATATATATATATATATATATATATATATATATATATATATGGTTGTATAGATGTGAGTTTGTGACCCTGGGTTTCACGCTTTAGCGATCGTCAGACAAACTGATTCATTTTAAAAAAAATTGGGTATATGTAGATTGCGTGTATTGCTGTTATTGTGGAAGAGGTGGGGGAAACGTACTAACGCAAATATCGATGTATGCAGACACATATGCATACTTGGTCGTCCGTCGGGACTCATACATATATAAACATATGTGGGCAGTTTCGGATATGACATATGTATGTATACGGGCGGTGTTGTGTCTATACATACGCATTTGTATGTTGAAATTCGTGAATGTTTCGTGAATGTATACATGTCATATTTTTTTATTTTTCCAGTGAATAAATTTCTTCGCATGTATGTATATACGTGTGGTGGGGTTTGTCTAAAATATGATAGGTAAAAATTATTATTATTTATATTTATTTTTAAATTTTTGAAAAAAAAGGGGGTGGGTATTTGTTACATTTAAAGCTGGTTATTTGTTTGTTTTTGATGACTGTGTATATCTAACAGGGAGAAATTTGTAATCCTTATTGGTTATTTTATATGGTGATGTTTAATATTTAATATTATCTGGTTTAATCCACCATATAATAAAACCGTTAAAACGAACATAGGCAAGATATTCCTAAACTTAATAGAAAAACACTTCACTGAAGCCAACGAATTATCAAAATTATTTAACAAAAATAACGTAAAAGTCAGTTACAGCAGCACAAAAATCATAACAGAAATAATCAAACGCCACAACAAAAAAGTGACAACCTACAAAAATGAAACCATAGATCCAATATGCAACTGCAGAAACAGAACAACATGTCCACTCCAGGGAAATTGCCAACTTACGAACAGAATATAGAAGGCCATGGTAAGTGCAAACAACAACATAATGCACTACATCGGTGCCACCGAAGGAGCATTCAAGATGCGGAATAGCAGTCACCACCTTTCATTCACCAACAGGAAATTTTCGAACAGCACTACATTTTCTACATATATATGGCAGAAAAAAGGCAAAAATATCACACCAACAATAAGTTGGGAAATATTGAAAAAAAGCCCCTGCCTACAGCAACATTATAAAAAAATGCCTACTTTGCCTACACGAAAAAGTAGCAATGATATCACACAAACCGCAAAAGAACTTACTAAACAAAAAATCAGAGATAATCTCCAAATGTAGGCATGAGAACTAGTACCTATTATACGAATTCATACCAAACGGATAAAATAGACAAAGCACCAACAATCACAATTTAATTTCAAGATACCATCACAATAATTGCATCTATCGTTATTATCATTGCACCACCATTAGTAATCACTTTTACCACTTTACAATAACTATTAACTAATATTATTGGCATTACCACCAACACCCAGCACACTTACACATCACACCTACTATTAACTTATTAATCTACTACAATCATTAACGTATATTACTCCCTTAGCATATTTAATACCTTAAAACAAAAAGATCAGATATAATTTCCATATGTAACCATGAGAATAAACACCCATTACCAGGATTCATAATAAATAAAAATAAACAAATAAATATAGAAAATAAAATAAAATAAAACACTAAAAACCACTCTTTAGTTCAAGCTAGCACCACAATAATTACATTTATGGGTTTTTAATATTCTCCCCCCAACATTACTAATCACTACTAACAATTTACAATAAATATTAACCACTTATATTATTATTGTCACCAACCCCCTTACACATTACTATCACACCACATCCACCATTGACATATAATTCTGCCATAATTATTAACGTAAACTACCCCCTCTCCCAGCATATTTAATACCACCATAAAAATAGCCAATAAGGATTACAAACTGGAATTTCTACCAGTCATATATACACATTCACAAAAAAAAAAACAAGGATATAACCAGATTTAATATAATAACAATACTATTTTCGTAAATCAAAAATTAAAAATTATAGCAATCTTCAACTACCATAATTTAACACAGAATACCTATTTTAGAAAATTTCATAAAATTAGTTTATTGGTAATTCAAACAGTTGAACCCTAACCTAAACAAAATCAACAATGGAATCACTACAAATATCCTTAAATGTCTATAACTGGTAACAGAAGTCTTTGGTTTATACCAACGGCTTCCCATACTGAATACTTCTCGAATTCGATCTCGCGTGGTCATCTGTGACGTCATTAGCTGCGGTGCAATTTTCGCTTCTAGCGTCTTATATGCACGTGTTTATCGTTGCTAGGAAATCAGCTATGTAAACAATCACAGACTATCATCACTGTCTTGTCCGTATATTGCGTAATATGTTGTACAGTAACTGACATCTTTGATAATGGCTTATGTAAGCCGAAAGCTTAGATTGGATTAAAAAATATGGATCAATATTGTGATTTTCATTCTTCGTTTAATGATAATGTTATTAAGCTTATCGGACCTTATGAAAAGAATTTACATAAAATAAATAGACAACACTTGTCTATATTATTTAATGAAACATGTATGAATGAAAAATATGCTACCTAAGTAGACACAATATATAGTTAAGATATAGTTAAGTTATTAAAAACTTGGTAATACGCATGGGTTGTCCCAAGAAGGATGAAATCCTGAGAGCTCAATGTAAATCCAGAGCTAATAATTTAAATAAAAACAGATCACTATAAGGTTCAATTATAATAATTTATTTCACTAGACCCCTTTTAAAGAACGCCGGATCATCAGATAACACATCCAATAAATGAAACGAAAGATGAAATTAAAATTCACACTTTTGACGAGTAGTTTTAAGTTTATGTAATTTAACAGTGAAGGTAGAGAGGAGTGGTGTGAGAGACATGGTCGAATTTAGAGAGGATTTATTTTAATATTTCTTTCAATCATACTTAGTATTGGAGGAGGAAGTACAAGACCTTGACCTATTTAAACGTTTAACGGAAGTCAATTATTGAAATGGGAGGGGACAAGATAGAAAAAGAAAATGAAAAGAGAATGAAGGGGGAAGTAAAATGATAGAAGTTGTAATTAGGTTTTACGTAGGAAGAAGAGGGGTGGTATATCTTTAACAATTTATGTAAAAAAAGAGATTTTAATGTTCGATAGTAATTTAAATCTTAAAAATATCACGAATAAATAAATTTGATGCTTGCTAGCAATTTAAATATTCAACTCTTTTACAAATAATTTAGGTAAATAATATAACTTAAATACTGTATTATGAACACTTTCTTAGAGAACACATTAAAAGATTTTTTTAAAAATATAACATTTTACTGATAGTAATCTTTGAATATTGTAAATGACTGTTAATGTAATATCTTTATCAGTTTGAATCTAATTCATGAATGTAATATGTAACTATTTTAGATGGGTAATCTTTCTTACTTAAAGTTTAGGTTTCAAATTAAGATGGAGTAATATTTGAAGGTAATATTAAATAATTTTCCATATATATATATATATATATATATATATATATATATATATATATATATATATTATTATATATATCCCACATATACACTTATAAATTTACATAAGTGTATATGGTCATGTTTGGTATAGCGAATGTGGCGTCTCAGTAGAACCGGAGAAAGTCAAGCGGGAAGCGAAGGGTAGAAATCTTTCGTGTTGGGTGGTATTGGTGCCCATACATAATAGCAATCTCATAGCATACAGGACTGCTGGAAGGAGATTTTCCCAATTATTCAATGAGCATTTATATGTTGAAGCAGCCAACTGAATTATTTTCCAAATTAAACCCTTATATCTCACGCATTGACCGTTACCCTGGGTTTTATACCGGAATGTCCGACTTACTGACGTTCTGCACAGATATGAATGTTTGCATTCGGTTTGAATGTATATATGCTGGTACTCCAAAAACGGCAAATAGGGAATAAAGGCATTTTATAATTGTTGATGCAGTCATATATGGACAGAGAAAAGAAAAGTAATCCCTGAATATTCGTCTACAATAGTTGGCATGTATCGGTTACGTGTTTTCGATGATAACGGTCCTTTAAAGTCCAGATTGTGTCTTTCAAATGGCTGCTTTGCTTTTATAAGGAACCCAGGAGTAGGCCTGTAAAATTTAGGTTTTATGTCAGCACACGTTCGGCAGGAACTTGCAACTTTCCTGACGTTCACTAATGAATAATGTAAATTCCTACTCATTACCATGTGAACCATTCGTGTTATTCCCGGGTGGCACAGTTCCGAGTGTAGTATTTGAAGATTTTTTTTTCTTTTCCTTGGAGTTATACTACATATTCGTCAAAGGGCGTCTGCAGTCAGATTCTCATTGCCGGGTCGGTAAGTAATATCAAACGAGAACAAGATAGTTCAATTCTCCACCTTGCAATTTTTCTTTTCTTATTTTACTGGTAGCCATTCTGTTGAACATGAACGAAACAGTTTTGGTCTGTAACTAATCTGAAGTGATGTTCGATTAAATAGCGTCTCCACTTTATTAACGCCTTAACTATGGCGTTAGCTTTTCTTTTCAATCGCCGTATTGCCGTCGTTCAGATTGAGAGAAAAGAAGACTGGTCAGCTTGACCTAATGAAGCGGCAGTTGCGCAGTCTGATGCATCAGTTTCAACTGCCAGAAGGATCTATACTTGTGATTACGAATTTTGCAGTATCTCGCTTGAGTTTTCTGAATACTTCTATTGTTTGGCGAGATAAGGGAGAAGATATTACTTGAATTGATAGACGTATCTTCTAAGAGAAACAGGCGATCCATTGTGAAAAGTAGACGAACACGCTCATAGTTCGTCGTAGCGCACGTATGTTATCTGGGATTGGCAATCTGAGTAAAGGTTTAATCGCTCTGGGTCCGGCGCCACTGACCCTTTGCTTATTATATAGCACAAAAGATTGATTTCTGTTGCTTAAACGAGCATTTGTCATTATTTAGTGTAAGTCTATATTAGCCTACAACGTCGATGAACGATCGAAGGGGTTCGTCGTGGTCCTCCTAATTGTGGCCACATATAATTACATTATCTATATAAGCAAAGGTACTTTCCAGTTTTTCATCCATTATGATTTTCTCGATTGTTCTTCGAAAATTGGCTACTCCATTAGTTACTCCAAAATATATCCCCCGGAACTGGTACAGCCGGCCAACTGCTTCAAATGCAATATAAGGTCTATCTTTTGGCCTTATGACCACCTGGTGATATGCACTTTTCAAATCTAACGTGATATAAATGCTATGTTTAGCTATTTCACATATAATTATGTCTATGCGTGTCAACGGAAAAGCGTCCAGAAGAGTGAACTGGTTGTCTGGCAATAATCGATAACCATCCTTTTTATTTGGTTTTCTGTGTTTGTTATTAATACTTGGTACCTCCATGGTGACGGACTTGGATCAACTATTCCTCCTTAAAGCATTCATTTTTTTTTTATTTCGGATCCTATAAATTTTTTGTCGTCATGCGAATAACGTCGGCTCTTAATAACTATTGACTTACAGTCCTTTGTCAGGTTTTCAAAAATTGAGGTGTACGGAATGTTGGCTGTGGTCAATCTGCAAACTTTTAATACAGGTTTAGCTCTACCAAACGGGATTTTTATGCTAGTTATTTGCTGGAAAACATCGTAGACCAGTATTACCTCAAAAAAAAGGTCTTTCATTATAGATAACTTAACAGCTTTTTATAAGGTGCCTTTATAATGTAGGTCGGCCAAACAATATCTAGTTACGTTTGATGACAATGCTGTCTTCGCCATTCGCTTGGGTGAGTCAACATCATGTCATTTGTGATTTGTACTAGACTGTCTCTGATATAGTTTTACGAACTGCAAGTCTCTAATAATCCGTTAATTTTAATTTTTATATTAATTTTTGAAAGACATTCAGGGAAAACGAACAATGTTGCAGAAAATAATAACGAACTGACAGAACGGTTAGGTTTGTAAGAGGTATTTTTAAGCAAACGACATACCTTAGATAAATGTCCTTTATTCTAAACTTGTGGGAACGGACTTCCCTGGCAGGACATAAAAATTGTTAGTGTAGATTTAGTGTGATGCAGCTGTGACAGGTTGTTCTGTGGTGTTTAAAGTTTGGACATCCTGGTCAGGAGAATAAATCGAATCATCATAGAGAGGAGGGATAATAGAAACATGTTTTAGAACGGCACCTACAATATCGGGTTGAAAATACGAGCGGTACTGCTGTATAGCAAGTACGCAAGTTTAAGCTTGTTCATGAGTAGCTTTCAAGGTAAGGGTCTTATTTTCAAGAAAGCGGTGCCTTAACTGAACACTGCGTAGGCCATTTACGAGCGCGTCTAGAATATGTTCATCTTGTGCCTCCAAAGCGGTTGTGGGACGAAAATTGCAGTACCTGTTTAATGTCCGAAGGGTCTGTAGGAAATGATCCAATGTTTCGCCAGATTCCTGTCTCCAGGTAGCAAGTATATGTTGGGCAAATAATTCATATTTGGGTTTCACACAGGTTGTGTGTAATCTTTCTATCGCTTCTTCATATGTTTTACAGTCTACAATGATATCGTTGATTGAATGAGACAATAGACAGTTAGAAGAGCACGCTTTTTAATAAGCCAATTCAGGTTGTCAAGGAGAATAGTTTCAACGAAGTTCGTAAAAGTTTCGAGCCATTGTATCCAGCGTTTATCTGCTTTGTCGCTTTCAGAGTCATAGGTAAATCGTTCTGGCCGCATATAAAGTTCGATTGAAAGTGCAATGAATTTTAGTATAAACACATCTAGTGAATAAGCTTACACGAAAATTTTATTGCACCTTACTCCGACTAGTCGTCTACTGACGGACATTATAGGGTGCTTTTTATACCTGCTAGGTCTTAAGGGGGGCTAACAGATGTTTTCATAACATTTGAAGTTTAGGCATTTCGCTTTAAAATTACTATAATTATCACTATTATCTTCTGTAAATGTCATGAATGGAAGTCTAACCTCCAATCACTAATACATAAATTTAAAACATTTAAAACTTTATACATTACTCTAATTAATCTGATTTATACATGAAAAAGATATTATAGAAATGCATGATACATCATTTTCTCAAGACAATATATATCATTTTTTTTTTTAAATTTACAGATTTTCTAATTAAATAATATCTAAATTTTATTGCAGTAATTATATTATTAAATTTTATTTTACGATTTAAAGCATTTGTTCCGAACCTCCAAATCCAATTAAAGAAAAAAACATGATTTTTATTCTTCACACATTTTGCAAAAAATATAGATACCGGAGCTGCGCTTGAAGTACCCTTATATATATATATATATATATATATATATATATATATATATATATATATATATATATATATATGTGTGTGTGTGTGTGTGTGTGTGTGTGCGTGAAAAATACTTTAAAAAAGACTAGGGGATGCTTCCTCACATCAAAAAAAAGCTAAAATGACCACATAAACATATGACCAAGATTCAGCGTTATTCCTCAACTCAACAACGCATAACCACTGTTCATAATGTCCTCCACTCATTGACTGACGGACCATTTCAAATACTCTCACACAGTGGCGAATGGTTTCGCAGCTCCCTATGACACGGTGATGAAGCGTCTCTGAAATTATTAATTATCTGTTGCATAAGCCATTTTTTTGAGATGACCCTACAGATAAATGCCCATAGAATAGACGTCGGGGGAACGTAGAGGCCAGAAATCGTGTCCTCCTTTATTATCCATCTTTAATTCACATACATGTTATTAATCGTAAACCGATGCTGGTGATTAGACTGTATTGTACTGTCAGTATTGTGTTCCTTCAACACATTTTGGTTGTGGAAATTTGTTATCCCATTTCTTTCAAATGTTGCATTATACCTAAGCAAGTGTGAAGACACACACACAAAAAAAAAAAAAAAAAAAAAAAAACGGATAGGCAATTTGTGAAAGAAACAATCGGAAGAAGTTCCCCTGTAGTGAGTGATCAGTCGGCGAGAGACTCTGCATACTTTGCAGATCATATACATACAGGAGATGCTCTTGAAGTACCTTTCGTGTGGTACTGTGCGATGTACGACATGCTAGGTCCATTTGACGTGTCCTAATACTAAGATCGTCACCGACAGCCCATAGGATGTGTTCATTGTGCTCAGGCGTATGGGAGAATCTCGATCTTGTCTCGGATCCTGTCTCTACAACACGAAGACAAGCAGCAGGAAACGCGAACTGATACAACCATGCAGTCTCGTGTCCATTATTATTCATGAGACTGTATGTAAAAATCATATCTTCCTTCACATGATATGCTTATCTTGTCACTGTTAAATTGAATATTTCTCAGTTAACTCACGAGTGCACACGTTAAACGTTGAAGACAGACTAGACACAATTGTACACGAATGACAAATGTAATCTAGTGTTCATGGCGACAGCGCCATCTAACGTAAAAATTCTTTAAATATAATAACATAAAAACGAAAGATTTCTGATGAAGTGACTAAATTTTAGGGAAATATCAATAAGAAGGCTATGGATATCATAACCAGGCTGGATGTTAGAGATAAGTTTCAAACACTTTACGAAAAACAATCTTTCCTAATAGCTAAGGGCAACAAAGGAAATTTTTATAATTAACTTTCATTCAGCATAATCCAACGAATTATAAGCCACGAAATTATACAAAAATATGTAAATTACTGAGAGTGGCTATACAAGTTAATCAATGACAGAGGACAAATGAATGTATCACCTGTTTTAATAGTATTGCGAATAAAGACAAGTAAGTAGTCATCAATTATGATATAAAAAAGATTTCTATCCATCGATAAAAGACGGAGAAAGGATTACTAGAAACATTAGATTATGCAAAAAGCTTTGATAGTAATCCATTTGAGCGGATTAAAATAATATTACATTGTCGAAAATCTGTTTGAACTCACAATGGAAAAACATGGGTCAAAACGGAATAAATGTGCCTTTGATGTCCCACAAATATGATGGAGTTGAGGTTTCATAGCTAATTGGTGTCTTCATATTGAGCGAAAATAAGAATTTTTTTTTCCATATAGATAAGCATGGTCTACATAGATATCATGGGTTGATCGAAGTGCCTCAAAATAAGAGAACAAACAAAAATAAAAAGAAAAGATTTTTAAGTTCTTCAAACATTTTAAAATTGGATGTCTTTATACTTCTTTGACTGTGTTTGATGGCGGGAGGGGGATCTATTTATGATTTTGTTTGTGATGGCACTATCATACAAATAGACATATACATACAGGTGTACGCTTTTTAGTTCACGCCAACACATAGATATAAGTAATTAGAGGCTAAGCGCAGGTACATATCCATGCGTTCGGGCATACATACATACATACGCAGGTGAAATTTGGTTTCTGTGTCGGGATCTTAGCTTTTTATATGTAGTGATATTCGTTTTCAACAAAGAGCGTTTACGGGTGTACATGACGCTATTCACATCTACCGCATGGGCCCTTCAAAGAAACTTTCACTACCTCACACACACGAATACACACATGTATATACGCGCTCATACACTATTATTGGTATGGGCCATTTCACCACTACTTTGATTAAGCTGCGTTTTGTCTGTGGTCATGTTGGTGATGATGCTTGTATTTACAACGCTAACTGCATGTGCGTTCTTGACGGTTGGGATGATGCTGGTAGTAATAATAGTTGTGATATTACTATTGATAATGTTAATAATAGATATGGATATGTCAACGGTAAATATAGCCATATTGACGGAATTTAATTAAAACGAGAGGGGGGCAATTATAGCATTGGTAACTATAATAATGATGGTGATGATAATACAGATAATATAACAATAATGACGATAATAAAAAAAATGAAGGTGGTAAAAACTAGTACTGATGGTCGAGGAGATGGTGATGAAGAGAAAGATAGAAGTGATGCTAGTTTATCGGTTTGTGCTCATTTTTAAGGTGATGGTTGCTTTAGCGTGTACGCTGGTAGTGTTGGTGCCATTTGTTTTTATGTATGTGTCTATGTTTTTTTTTTAATGAATGCGACACCTGTATGTATGTGTCTATGCGTATGATGGTGTCACCCCAAACAAACGCATTAGTAGATTCCCCCTTTCCTCACTAAACATAGTCAAACAAGCATAAGGAGATCCAGTTAAAAAAAAAAAAAAAAACAAAACAAAAAAACAACCAGTTTAACTGATGATCGCAAAAGTGTGAAACCCAGGCTCAGAAACTCAGATCCAGACAACTGATATATATATATATATATATATATATATATATATATATATATATATATATATATATATATATATACGTGTGTATGTGTTTGCATATCTACGTATTTACATATATGAGTGTGTGTGTTAGAGAGAGTTTATATATACATGTGTATATATATACGTATATACATTTATATATATATATATATATATATATATATATATATGAGAGTTATATATATATATATATATATATATATATATATATATATATATATATATATATATATATATCACACAGAAGACCGTCTATAACGCATGAACGCAAACACAAGAAATTGCACCTAAAGGAGCAGCATTTGTCTAAACTTTGTGCCTATATCTCCGTATCTCTATTCGGTCACTTATATGTATGAAGGTCGATATATGTCCGTATAAACGTAATTTGTAAGAAAACGTAGTCGTGCTGCACTTTCATGTCTGTGTACACATCTGATTAATGTTCTCTGAACTATGAAGAAAAGTGTGAGCACACTAGAGGATCCATGATTTATGCTAATACCTCCGTGACTATTGAGTTGATATTAGTTTCATGTCTTTCATGCCAAATTGGTTTTGTGTGTTCAACGTGTATGAGGCACACATCATTAAGGCACACATCATTAAGTCAGCTTCGGTAGGCCACATATTGGCTTCTCCCCAACGCCACTAACAACGAGAAGCGAATTTTGAACTTATGACTGATCACTTCACTGAATAGGTGGCTACTTGTAAAAGCTTTTCCATTCTTCAAATCTCCTGAATTTGTAACTGATGTTTTATATGTCATTTCTAATATATGTTCATTTCAGTCATTGGTGAGTGATGAATATGAAAATCATTTTAGATGACTCTCTATCCTATATCCTCTAATGAATATTTTAATAAAACTGTACTCTAAATATCTGTAAGTACTTTACATTGTAAAAGAGTAATTAATACTTCAGAGATCTTGCTTTTCTTTTTCTTTTTGTTACTTATCTCTCAGTGAAAACGATAAATCCAGTAATGCACAAAGGATTACTGACTGTTAAAAAACAACATTATATAAAGAGGACAATAAAAGGAAATTTATTCTACCGCTGACGTGTTCATGGTCATAACTGAATTTATATACTAAGCTCTTGATAATAATAGCGAAGTCTGAGCCGTGGTTCTGGATATCTCTAAGACGTTTAATAAGTTTGTGCATGTTGGACTTCTTGATATGCTTCATGCATATGGTATTACAGGACGATTATTTGTGTTCATACAATAATTCCTGTTAAACCGTGAAATGAACCTCAGGTTCTCCTCTATTTCCTTTCATACGGACGCTGGTGTTCTCCAAGTCTCTATCCTGAGTCCTACACTGTTTCTGATCTTCATCAACGATGTTCCTGATGTCATCAGTTCACAAGTACGATTCTACGCAGAAAACACTACTATATCCCTGGCTCAGTAGTAAGACATGCATCGATGACAAAGCTAACATGGCTGCTGGTCTCGAAAAGGACCTCTGATATGTGTATGACAGTGGCAGGAAACTTCTTGTAAACTTTAATGTATTCAAAACTAAACTGCTCTCATTCACTCACCATAGAGCACACACGTTTTCTACTGACCTGAGGCGGGGCAACTACAATGAATCAATAGCTTCATCTACCGCAAGCAAAGTTGGTGCCCCGTGTCGCACCAAAAGGTTTTTCTCGTCTGAGTCCATTCTACGAAACTACACATGTGCTATTCATCCAGCATTGAATACTATTGCAAGGTTTGGTGCCGCCGCTGTTCATCTCGATATACTAGACACAATCCAAAGATGAATATGCAATATGATAGATCCTGATATAGCATATAGTCTACAGTCACATTTTCCTGGACGTGGTGTGGATTCAATCTGTCTTTTCTATAAATATTTTCATGGCAACTGATCTAACGTGTAGCTTTCAAGGGTACCCCAACTGCATGAATTTAAGCGTGCTACTAGTTGGGAATCTCTGTCCCCACCTTTCTCTGTTGAAACAGGTAAATGTAACCGCCTCTTCTACGCCAACAGCTTCTTCTCTCGCACTTACTGACAGTGGAACTCCCATCTACTTACTTGCTTCCCTGATAGCTATAATCTTCTTATATTCAAATGTAATGTCAATCGATATTTTTTCATGCCTTGATTCTCATCCTCGTCCTTCTCTATATCATTTCATCAAACACCCCTCTTTACTCTTTACTATTTCTCTCACTCTTTGTAGCCCCTTGCGGGCTAGTGGCATTCGCACCATGCTTGGGGCGAAATTCTTAAAAAAGAAGATCAAGTCTGTTGGCAATACATTTAACTTTTGAATAGCGTAGTTCATTGGAATGTAAGAATGCTGAAGAGAATTTCACAGGTGAGAAATTTGAGAGAAGAATCTTTTAGCATAGAACTTATTCTTGCATCTAACAATTTCAATCTAAAATATTTAGTGTGTTTAATTTGTAAAATCGAAGTAACAAATATGATAGTTTATGAAATCAATTATCATGAATGTGTTTACAGAAAGAGTTCAATGATGTTACATAACGGCGCTGAGAAAGAGACTAAGCACAAGATATCATTTCAGGATAGATAGCATATCCATATTTTTAGGGAATGTATCAGTACGTATTTAGCGGAAGCACACAACCAGATGTAATATTGAGTTCATAAAAAATGGTAGACTTTTAATTGTGTGATATACATTCTATCGAGAAGAAACGTTCCTAGCAGCAGATATAGAAATTGATTCAATATAATTTTCACATTTTGTTGTATATTTATATTTTTGTTTTATTATTTCATTTATGCTCCTCGACTAGTTTCAGTCTTCATGGCCATCATCAGTAAGAAAAAATACTTATTTTTTAATAGCTGTAAACTACAGGAGTTTATGACTTTCTCTGAGGAAGGTGAACTTTATCTGTAGTTTTCATTGGTTTTTATCGTTAATTTTGGTCTGTCCTTGTATTGGTTATAAATACTCTTTCAAGTTGTTTTTAAAAGAGCGGCTGGGAGATTAGTGAATCTCAGAATTCCCTCCTTAGTTATTTTGACAGATTTATTGGTTCTTTTAGTTTTTAGCAGTGTGTGTGTGGGATGTGTGTATATATGTGCGATTTCAACACCTCTGCAAACATGAATTTTGTGGGCGAGTAATGTGGGTAGGGCTTGATTTATGGGGGTTATATAGTAATTTTATCTATATTGTTAAAATTGTGATTAAGCCCGTCTGGATTGTGTTTTGAGGCAAGAAATCCATTTGTCTTCATGGCCATCTAAAAATTTTCTAATGTTAACTTTTCTGTGCATTTCTATTTTTTCAATTATAGTAAATTTAACATTTTAAAATCATGTTTTTTTTCCTTCGGCGGACATGTTCTTGTACAGGTCATAATCTTTCGTGGGGAGCCGACTTGATTCGATTCAGATAATTATTAATTCTGTAAAGAAAGGGTCATTCAGATTTTCCCACATATTGTTTCTGACATGTGTATTCGGATAAGTAAACTATGTTATGAATTCTACAGTTAGAGTTGTACTATATTTTGAAAACAGATTTACTGGCTGAGATAGTGAACGAATTGTTATGTGTTTTGGAGAATCTTGTTTTAAGTCTTCGTCTATGACGGCTTACATTCTTCTGAAATTTGGCTAATACCTATAATCTACTTAAGGTACTTAGGTCTACGATATGTTAGAAGGCCGTGTTCGTGAAACAAAATTTATATGTCTGGTTTGTGATGTAGTATTTCTAGCGCCATTTGATTTTCAGATATAGGGGAACAAGCGAGGTATTTAAAATGGTTACTAGAGGGATGCATCAGAGATTATTTTTAATTTTATAAATTAGGGTGTCGTATCTGGGTGTGAAAACTGCATTACACACACACACACACACACACACACACACACACATATATATATATATATAGAGAGAGAGAGAGAGAGATATAGATAGATAGATAGATATAACCAGGTACGTGAGAAATTACTGGTAACGGGTAGACTTTGTAACATGAATTAACTCGCCATGTGGGAAGCTCTAATATTCTGTGGCTTTAAATTTATCGAGAACATTAAGATGGCAGCTTCCGTTCTAAGACAGAAAATGAGAATCTACAGTCCGGTTGCCGTGCTAATCGACAAAAAAACGATTTTCCGATGTTTACATTTTTGGCCGCAAATATATATTCAGGGTTATGTCCATCAAGTTGGCGTCCCCCTTTGGTCGTGAGAAATATAGCGCATTTTATATCGATATAATTATTACTACAAAGTCTTACAGTCAATATCACCGGCTACATTGAAATGAGGGACCCGGTACTCCGTCACTGTATTTATAGGCATACGTAACCTTGAGCCTCAAAAATTGCCTTTTGACATAACCACCAACTTATCTGCAAAGCTCACGTGTCTGAATTTTTGTATCATTATCAATATTCAATAATTGCGATGCTAACTGACCATAGCCCCACAAAAAAATCAAACAATATGGTGAAGATGATGTGAATATTCACGAGATGTTCCTGTTTCGATGACGCAATTATTTCAGAATCTCATCTTAGTTTTTGATGAGACAGTTTCTTCAACCAATTTTTCATGTCAGCTTTCAAAATATATTGAATGTTAATGAATATATTTCCCTTTACTTGTTTCTATATTCCTTGCCACGTGTCATTTAAAAGATGCCATGGATATATATATATATATATATATATATATATATATATATATATATATATATATATGTTGAAACTTGACTAATGCATGGAATAATAATGCAACACAAAATGTACTTAGAACAAAATGTATTGAAACAAGTGTACACAATATTTACATATAGTCTTTTGTATATTCCTGGTAAGACCGTTCCTGGAGAATGTGCTGACTGAGTCACAGTCGGGCAGAGTCTCTGGTTGAATCTCTTGATTCCTCCCTCTCTTCCCGGTACCAACCATATTTATATGGTCGGTACTCCACTAAGCAAATTAGGTGGATCCTACCACAATACCCACCTCCCAAGCCTTGGAATCCCTTTTGGATTTCAAACTGGCTTCCTATATGGGTTGATGATTATGACTATTTCCTTGTAGATCCATTTGCATACTTCATATGCATATGTCCATCCGCTTAATTTTAATAATTTTTCCGTTTTGGATTCACGTCCAATGGGTCCGTGAACTTTCGTTTCCTACCGGATCTTCTCGGTTCAGGAGTATTCTGCGGAGGTTCTACTTGAAACATATCATACATTACCTCAATGGGATCTTCCTCCTCATCCGGTATACACTCTTCATGCTCTATAACGTAACATTTTTTAAGTTGATTGTGGTGCCTTATATGAGTATTCTTCGGCCGATTAATTATGTAAATCAGGTCACCGATTCTCTTGTCCACTATGCCTCGCTCCCAGAACTCAACATTGTTTTTGTAGCACTTGAAAAACACCTTCTCTCCGGAGGTGTATCTTTTTCTCGCTGTATACATAGTATTCTTTACTCTATTTTTTTCCTGACAAAAGTTTGTCAAACACTGACTTAACTTTCTTATAGAACATTAGTTCAGCTGGTGCCATGTTTGAGTGTGTTCTCTGGTTTGGCGTGATTCTGTATACTTGTAGGAATTGCTGAAGCGCCTTTTCCGTTGGAACTCCTGAGGCTTTCTTCAGAGCGCGCTTTAAAGTATCGACAAATCTTTCTGCGAGTCCATTGGACGTCGGATGATACGGCAGCGTCGTTATGTGCTTAATTTGATATAACTCACAAAATTCCTTAAATTCTTCAGAAGTGAATTGTGTACCATTGTCTCTCACAATACACTCTGGCACATCGAACTGTGCAAATAGTTCATGCAAGAAAGTTGTGGAATTCGACGTAGGCTTTTTGCTGCGTAGTACTTCCGGCCATTTTGTAAAACTATCTACCACTATTAAGTAGTAATAATCTACTGGACCAGCGAAATCAATGTGTAATCTTGTCCACGGATGATCCGTCTTGGACCATGGTTTGTGTACTATAGGTGGTGCCTTAGCTGCTAACGCACACACTTTACATCGATCAACCAGGTTTGCGATATCCACATCCATTCCTTTCCAATATACAAAGCTTCGCATGAAGCTTTTTGTTCTATTAACCCCCGAGTGACCCATATGAAAGTCCCGTAGTATTCTTTTCTGCAACTTTTTTGGTACTAATTTCTCAGCATATAATAAAACTCCTTCACCTATTGAATAAATCTCCTGCACTTTTTGGTCATTTGCTACCATTTTGCTTTTTATTTCTAAAATGAAATCATCGCTTTCAGCTTCTTTTTTAATTTCCTTTAGTGTAACCGGTAGCTCTCTTACAATGTTGTTTACCATGCTTTTCACCTCATAATCTGTTCTGATATTTGCAATAATTGATTCTTCGAGTCTTTCTTCTTGACTCGGTACGAGTCTTGATAAACTATCCGCATGAATTATATTTTTGGATGATAGGTGCTTCATGTGAAAATCATAAATGAGAAGAATGGTTCCCCATCTCAACAGACGATTTGCCGTATAAACGGGTAACCCTTCCTTTGAACCAAAAATAGTGATCAGTGGTTTATGATCCGTTTCAAGCATAAAATGTCTGCCGTGGATGTATCTGTGAAATTTTGTTATGGCAAAAATGATGCTCAACTCCTCTTTTTCGATTTGTGAGTAACTACTTTCTCCTGGGAGTAAAGTTCTCAAAGCATGTGCAATTGGTTTTCTAGAACCATCTGGCATTATGTGTTGAATACACGCTCCTATCCTGTATGAACTGGCGTCAACTGCCACTACATTATCCAGTTTTGGATTGTAATGGGTTAAAAAGAGGTCGGACGTAAGCATTCTCTTTATTTCATCAAAGGCTTCCTGACATTCTACCGTCCATTCCTATGCCTTGTCTTTTTTTAGCAGTTCATTCAACGGAGCTCTTAGATTGTACATTCCTTTAATGAACGCTTGATAATAATTTGCGAGCCCCAGAAAACTCTGTAGCATCGCCACATTAGTGGGCGTCGGCATGTCTCTAATCGCAATGGACCTTTCCGGATCTGGACATCTGCCATTTTTGTTGATTATGTGCCCTAAATACTTAATTTCCTTCAAACCAAATTCGCACTTTGACTCTTTGACTTTAAAACCAAAGTCCCAAATCTTTTTAAATACTTGATTGAGATGCTCTCGATGTTCCCCGACGGTTTCGCTCCTTACTATGATGTCGTCTAAGTAGGCGTCCACAAAGTCTAAATCATTCAACATGACGTCCATAGCTTGTTGAAAAATGGCTGGTGCCACTTTAATACCAAAAGGAAACCTGTTGTACTTGAATAACCCTCTATGCGTGTTTATCCCTAGTAATTTCGAACATTCCTCTTCGACGGGAATTTGGAGATAGGCATCTGATAATTCGAGTTTTGAAAATATAATTCCACCATTTAGCTTGTTAAAAATCTCCTCCGGACTCGGTAACGGGTAATGGTAGTCCTTAATTACCGAGTTCAACCCTGTCGAAAAATCGACGCAGACTCTGACTTGGTTTGATTTCTTTTTTATGCACACAATCGCCGCAGCCCATGAATTAGATTCTACTTTCGAAATAATTCCCATTTTTTCCAACCTATCAAGTTCTGCGTTAATTTTCTCTACTCTTGCGAAAGGCACATTACGTTTCTTTTTAAAAATTGGTTTAGTATTTTCCTTTAATTCAAATTTAGCTTCAAACTTGTTACATCTTCCAAGACCAGGTGTGAAGGTTTCCGGAAACTTTTTCTTTAATTCATCTTTAATATCCTGTCTTGTTTGCGTATTACTTTCTACTTTTCTGCAGAATGAGTTTAACGGTTTATCCCACAATTCGAATGTTTCAATAAAATCTGTACCCATCAAGTTTTCTCCATTTTTCAGAATGAAAACTTTTATTTTTTTAACTATCCCGTTCAATTTCATGGGAAGTACAACCTCGCCTTCGAAGTTAATTTCCTTTCCAGTTACCGTTCGAGCGCATTTCGTTGACTTCATTATTGTAGGCCTTTTTAAAATTTTCCATGTTTTATAGTTCATTGTTGTTAAATCTGAACCCGAATCGAGTTGAAATTTGATATTCTTTTTAAATATTTCAGTCGTCACATATTTCCCCAAATCTCTATCTGATTTGATATTTGAATTTGTTTGTCTAATTCGGCTATTGACTTTTTTCGTTTTACAACACGATCCTTTGTGTCCATTCTTTTGGCACACGAAACATTTCTTATGGGCAATTTACCTCCCAGTGTCTTTCGTTGCAACGTCTACAATTATATAGTGGAAACTTTTTTTCCTCCTCGTTCTTTTCATTTAATTTTTCTTGTCTATTTTTAACATACGCCGAATTTTTACTCCAATTTTTTGCTTATGGGTAATTTGACTGTTTTTTTATTTTTTTAATATAAGCAATGCCAGCTTCTTCGATTTTTTGAGACTCTTTCTTTAAACTTACGGCCTGCTGACACTCCTCTACTAACTTTTGTAGGGTAAGGTTTTGTTCAGATTCGAGTTTAGCCAAAACTCTACGTCTTATTTCGGCACTCATACTGGATATCAGTCCTCGAGCAAAAATTAAACACTTGGATTCTTCAACCGTAATCTCTGCCAATCTGAAATTGTCACAATGTCTATTCACTATAGATGCATATGTTAAGTAATCCTGATCGTCGGATTTAGTGACATTCATGCATAACCATCGCTTATGCCAAAGCGACATATTTGCCTCAAACAACTCCTTTAGCAATTTCCCTGTTTCCGAGAATTCCAATTCATTCGTTCTTCTCGGTAGAATAAAATCTACAAATTTGCTATGTTCTGCTGTACCTCGCTTTCTTAGTAATAGACTGACTTTTCTTGAATTCGACCAGTTTTCACAGTCTTTGAAAAAAATATCTTCATATCGTTTAAAGTACGCGTCAAACGTTTTTTCTTCCTCTGGCCCATAGTTGAAAGTTTCCAGCGAATTAAATATGATGTTATTAGAATATGAAGAATTTCCTTCTTTTGCCTGATTGTTGTTTAATTTCTCCAGTGTTAACGTTTGAATTTCTAAAACCTTGATCTGCATTTCTTTCTGTTTTCCTAGTCTTTCCTCTTGCTTTTCTTGATATTTTTGCTGTCTTTCCTCTTGCTTTTCTTGATATTTTTGCTGTGCTATCTGTTGTTGCCTTATTAATAAGGCAAACTGTTCACTTTGACGTTGTTGACTCAGCTGCTGGGATTTGAATAATTCAGATATGACTTTGGATAATTCATCCATCTTTTGCTGATAGTGTTCATGCAACAAAGAATATACTTTTAATTTGTGTATCCACGGATATAATATAATCTGACCAGAAAAATCGAAACAACTTACGATTTTTTATTTTATGTCTTGCTTTATAAAATATTGTTGAGCAACCCCACCTCCCCCCATTTTTTTTTTTTTTAAAGTTCGTTACCTTTCAAAGTCGACACGATATATTTGTGCGCCTTTTAAATCCATGCATGTTTTTGTAGTCGGCCAGTTTTTTTTTTGTTATTTTTTTTGAATCACCGTTAGTTGTTTACGACACCTTTCAATTTTTTCTCAGTGAACGTTACTTTATGCTTAGTCGTCCTTTAACGCGTTCTAAATATCCAGAAATTCAGAATCCTTCGCCGTTCCATTAGATGTTGGACTTTTAATTTATAATTTTTTCCTTCAGCCTGGGTTTTTCAATGACTTGTCCCAATTGTTGAAGGCTATCAATTATCAATTCTTTTTTTTTTTTCGTATAGTTCTTTCTACCTCGTCGTCATTGTTAAAACTTGACTAATGCATGGAATAATAATGCAACACAAAATGTACTTAGAACAAAATGTATTGAAACAAGAATGTGTACACAATATTTACATATAGTCTTTTGTATATTCCTGGTAAGACCGTTCCTGGAGAATGTGTTGACTGAGTCGCAGTCGGGCAGAGTCTCTGGTTGAATCTCTTGATTCCTCCCTCTCTTCCCGGTACCAACCATATTTATATGGTCGGTACTCCACTATGCAAATTAGGTGGATCCTACCACAACAATATATATGCACGATACGACATCTTAGCTTATAAATTAGTCTAATATATATTTTGATACGATTTCACTTGTCGCTTTTGTATAGCTTGTGCGTTTTATATACCTTTGTATATCATATTTCACTGGCAAGATTTTTAAACGAAATTAAATGTCAGTGAATTTTTTTTGCGAAAGTTGTTTTCTTTCAGTTTATAAGTTCATTCTTTTCTCTCTTGTCTACATTTTTCTTTTTCCCTTTCACTCCCTTATATATCATTACATCTACTGGGTTCTTTTTACAACTTTCAGTTACTTTCTTAAAAAAACCTCTGCTACTGTTTCACCTCAATCTTTTTTATCATTTACACATTTGCTTCCCTAATCGTATGCCTCCAGAGTTTAATTCACCGAATCAATACAAATAAGTGAAATATTTCAAGCAGATTTGTGTTCCATTAGCTCAATTTTGACAGCGGTGGAAAAATAAGAGAGTTAAATGAGAGAAAGTATTGTGTATCGTAAAAATCGATGGGGATGAAGAGAATACTTTTTGCCGCTTAAAAACAAATCATCTACTCTGTAAAATGTGTCGTGTATAAATGAACAATTTCCGCTGGAATTAGAATAGTGTGTGGAAAGGCCCGTGTGTCTTCTTATTTGTATTCTTTTCGTTTATATGGGATGTGTGTTCAGATTTCTGCTTCTGTAAACCTGTATACAACATTATCACTTGTATTCTCATTGTTGAAGTTTCTACTTTGACGATTACTTATCTGTTTTCCTTTCATAAAAAATATCCAAAGAATTACTATATTGAATCCATTGTAAGGTCCGCTTCTAAAAACGTTAGTTCGCTATGTCGGGCGAGAAAATATGCGAATATTGGTGCCACATATGGTCCGTTGACTTTACTATTAATCTTGAGCTCCTTGATGTGACCCAATGATGAACCAACAATATTATTGTTCCTGATCTGGCCGCTACAATCGAGAGCCAATTTCCCACCCGCCGTAATATTGTCGCTCAAGATCTCTTCTATGTATACTTTCATGTTAATTTTTCGGATGAGCTCTTCGCTATGGTACCCAATGGTTTGGAATTTAAGGGCAGTGCTAGACTGACCCCTAAATCTTATCAATTTAGAGTTAAGCTGGCTCGATGTTGCCGTAAATTATTTGATAACGGATTCTTCTCTCGCACTCCAACAATGTCAATCACTATGTACTTTCCTCCTCACGATTATTGTTTATTTCTGTCCCTAATTCTTACACACTCTGTAACCTTGTGTTTTATTTGCATTACTGCCTTGCTTGGGGTGATACGGATCAGTACATACATACATACATATATATATATATATATATATATATATATATATATATATATATATATATATATATATATGTGTGTGTGTGTGTGTGTGTGTGTGTGTGTGTGTGTGTGTGTGTGTGTGTGTGTGTGTTTTCTCTGGAAGTATTTTTATCTCTACGTGTATGCATATGCGTGTATAAAGTTGTCTTTCATTATTTTTTTTTTTGCAAATTGTTATCGCAAGTATATTATTCTGTCGCGTATTTCTGACTTATATATCTATTTTCTGCTTCTTTTCACGCTCTTTTTATCAAACTAGCTATCAATTGGTAAGCGTTCCATTTTTTTTCCAAAAGGTTTTCAAACTTCTACAGTCGGTGATCTTAATAACTGTCATTTAAGAAGTCAGTCAAAACAGCGCCACTCATATTTCCTTTTGTACTTTTATCGCTCAACTGATTTTTCTCACTCGATTGTGTCAAAGAACAAGTTGAAAGCAAACAGTTCCAAGAACCCATCTCATCTAATGCGTTATACACGCGACAATTTTCTGCTTCGAGCGGCGCTAAATGAAGGCAGTCGATTTAGGGAATTGCTTTTGGTTCCACTCCGATACGGTCAGGAGAAGTAGACCATAAAATTTTCGTTGCCAACTTTGCGCAGAATCAGAAGCAAATAAAAACATTAATAAAGTTTAGAGAAACAAGAAGAGAGAAAAAGGAAGCAAATAAGATAATATAGATAATTTGATGATAATGATCGTAAAGAAAGGAGCCAAATGTATAGAAAAGTTGGCGTAGATTGAGATATTTTTAATGAAGATATAGAGATATAAATGAAATAAACTTTGTAGTATTTGGAATAATAAGTAAACGAATAACAATTGTATATGAACTTAAAATAAAAAAATGCTTAATATTATTTTTAAGTAAGCGTTATTAAAGATAAAATTACAATGACTCATTACAAGAGGGATGATAATAATTGATTGATACTTTGTCTCGCAAGACACGTTAATTATTCCTGATGTCATTCGGTTTTTGCAAGTGGCATTCCTGCTTTGAACAGTTCATATGTCCAGGAATATGTTTTGTGCCAAATGTGTGAAGTAACTGAGATAGGATCTTGATCCGGGTAAAAGATATCAACGTAGAAGAGTTCACTTTCAATAAGAACAATAATAACATATCTGGACATAAAGATAGAGATTACAAGAAACTCCATTCAAATATAAAAGGGACACTACGATTGGTTAAAAATTATTGATACATACATTATTAAAATACTAGAAAAACTCTCATTATATGCTATCAGATGATAAGATAAGAAAATTCCATCAGTAAGCTCAATACCCTAATAATAGCCTTTCTTTACGTCTGGTCTGGGTTAAAAGACATGTCGTATCAGGCATCAAATAAGGAAATCATAAAATGACAATAATTATAAAATTCCGAATCTTAAATATCGCCATAGTAATGGAACATGTCATTGAGAAATATGTATCAATAGTAAGGAAAAAGTTTAATGATATATATATATATATATATATATATATATATATATATATATATATATATCGCAATGAAATGAATTTATGATTACTCCGTCGTTTATGAAACAAATACAACAAAAAATTAATAGACAGTTAAGCTTCATCCCATTAAAAATGAAATTGCAAGATGCAACCGAAAGTTCTGTCCTAACAGTTTCTCTTCTCGCACTTTTTGTTTGTGGACTCTTTTTCGGCGTGTTTGCTTTCATGTAAACTTTGATCTTCAAACATTTAAATACATTTTCAATCGTTATCTTCTGCCTTCGTAGTTACTGTTCAATTAATGTTCTTTCGCCTTAATAATGCTTTTCTTTTTTTCTTGTTATTTCACACTTTTAATTTTAGTTGCTTTATTTCCTTGCTTGTAGTGAAATGATTAATAAACAAAAAGTTATCTGAAGAATTCTAAAACCTGCCAGACAAAAAAAAAATAATAAATATTGCGATAATAGTAAGATACACGCTTTTATATAGCAGGTACTGAAGGAACAAAATTTCGCTATCTCTATTACTGCTCTCTACCACCTAGGATCAGAAAGCATTTTTTGCCGATAATCTGATTTTGGGAAGCGTGTTAGTTTAAATCTACTGACCGACAAATTTACAAAACATTCTAGAAGCAAAAACTGTGAAAATCGAAAAGAGAGCATAAGTTGGGAAAGTGAATTGAAAATAGTAAATCATTTAAAACGATTGATAAAAAATATTTTTCGATTAGATTATATAAAAATGTCGTACATTTTGTAACCAGATTAGGTAGCTTGAACAGCAGAAGTAGTAAAAATGCAGATGAAGGAAAATAAGAAATAAGGAAAGAAAAAGAAAATAAAAATAAGCAAAAAAAACAAGAAAAATAAGAAATAAAAATAAGCAAAATAAATTAAAAAGAGATAAAATAAAATTTAACAAAAAGCAAAAGTCACAGAAAGAAAATAAAAATAAACATGAAAAAAAGAAAACGGAAACAAACGAAAAAAGAAATGCAAAAGAAAGAAAATACAAATAAACAAAAAAGTAAACAAAAGCAAACAAGAGAAAAAAATGAACAAAATCGAAAAGAATGCAAGAAAATTAAGATAAACGAAAGTGAAAAAGGACGTAAAGAATCAGACTTTAAAGGACAAGCAGTTATGATAAAGGTGAAAGAAAAACCAGTTACTTAATAAGTAGGATATGATTATATTTCAGTAGAGAAATTCACCTGAGAACAGAAAACAAGATCCTTGTAATAGTTTGAAAACCAAATTCGCATTGGTGTTGTTCCGACATTTGATTGCCCAATGTTCGACTCAAAAGATTTGAGTAGATCAAAAGAGATTTCCTCCTGCTGTGATTTGAATCAATTCTCTTCGTCTTTAAGGCAAACACAGTATCTTAACTTGAAGCTACAATGAAAAGATTTGATTTCTTCTCCGCCTTCATCACTTATATCATCGCAACATTATCTGCGGTATCACTAAAACTTTTGCTTTCCTTATTTCCTTTCACTATATAATTGTGCAGGGTGGTTTACAAATATATTTGGTTTCGATTTAGTTTTCTTTAGAGGTCTGCGTTTGGAGGAACTCTCATGAATCAAAATTTAAAGTACATACTCATATTACTTATGTCAGTATGTATCAAGTATTAGATAGCCAGCTAGATAATAATCTAAGTTATATTCAGAAGTTGATTAATGGGAGAAGAATTAGTTTCAGTTCATTTGAAAACAATGAGAGTTTATATGGAAGATATGTCATAATATACCTATTATCATTAATACATAACTGGTATCGTAAATTACTTGTATACATACCCACATATCTCATTCATTTAAACTTTTCCTCTCTCCTACTTCCTTTTTTTTCTCTCTCTCTCTATCTATATATATATATATATATGTGTGTGTGTGTGGATGTATGTATGTGTGTGTGCGTGTGTGTAAAAGGACAGTTTCTTCAAAATACCTTGGCTTTGTGGAACAGCCTCCCCAGATGATGCTTCTCTGACCATTACAATCATAACTTCTTCAAAGTTGTGGACAGTCATTTTCTATATTGCATATCAACATAATGTACAATACTTACGTTCATAAATCACTCATTCTTTAAACTTCTAGCGTAAGTAGCCCCTGGGCCTTGTATTGTGTGAAACTTTGTTTACAATTATATATATATATATATATATATATATATATATATATATATATATATATATATATTGACACACACACGCGTAGAGAGAATTGCGCCATTGAGGTTTGCCCTTGGCTCTATATTTTCTTTCTCGGAAAACAAGGTAAAACATCAACCTTCTCCATGGTAAACTTTAGCATGATTTGACGGTATAACCCACAGGAAGCAATGTTTTCGGCTATACCTTTGCGGCAACATCCATTGCAACAGATGTTCATTTGTTTCTGCTCGTAATAAATGTAAACTAGTCCTCAAAGTAGCTAAGTCTTTGTTAGTTGAGAAAATGAGGCACAGTATTGCATCTAAAACGTTGTCTTTCGTGATTACTGGCGGCTGTGATAGTGTATTAAATAAGTATATGTTCCCTATCTCTCCTCTCTTCAATCGATTGGAGGCCTTAAGATAATCTCGGACAAAGCTGAATGATACTCCTGTAAATTCTCCCTACACCATAGCCGTGACTCATCTGATGTATCCCTGTCTAACTTCTCACATAGATCTAAATCTCTGTTGAGTGATATGCATGTAACCCTTTCTATGGATCTATAATTTCTAACCTGGAACCACACCAAGCATGAAGACCAGATGGTATCCCTCTAATAGTCATTAAGAAGCGTGCTACCGAACTGGCTCTTGTTCTCTCTAAACTCTATAAGAGATTCGCCACCTCTTGCTTTCCTACCCGTTGAATGTCTACATCTATTGTTCCAGTTTTTAAGAACTCGGGGAAACCGCTGGATCCAATCATCTATAGGCCTATTCGCCTTGTAGCCCATTTTGGGAAATTCCAAGATACCCACACAATGGTAAATTGGTTAATAATATAACATCACGTGGACTTTTATAAGACATAGATTACGACATTCATTTCTTCAAGTCAACGACTAATGTACTGAAGATAATTGCGGCAAGAGTTTATCAAGTTTATTTAACAATAGTGAGGCTCTATCTGTAGCTATGGGCATCTCGAAAACTTTCAACGGGTTTGGGTGTACAGGTTTTCTCCACAAACTGAAAAGTTACGGTGCCTCCGGACAAATTTTTGTACTGATCTAATCTGTGCGATACAATCGTGAAATGAAACTAATCTTGGACGGTCAAACTTCAAGTTCCTTTCTACTTAATGAAAGAGACTAACAGGGCTCCATCCTTGGTTCTAATTTGTTTTTAGTTTTCATTCATGACATTTTCGATGGTATCGTCTCTAAACTTGAGATATACGCTAGTGACACAACCATTTACAAATAATGTTATGATAATTGTTCAGATGAGCTCTTCAATATGGTACTGAGATTCTTTGAATATCAATACACTACTGGAATATCGACGTGGTTTCATCAGTTTACAGTTGACTTGGATCCATGTTTTCCACCCAAATTTAATGTGCAAAAAATTAAATGCAATGTCAATCGTTGTCGCTATCTACTGTCCTCCTGATTATTCTTGTTTTGATCTCGCTCCTTAGCAGCAACCCCTTGGACCACAGTAGCTGTATTGCATTGCAGGGGGTGAAGTAGACTAAATATATATATATATATATATATATATATATATATATATATATATATATATATATATATTTATGTGTGTGTATATATATATATATATATATATATGTGTGTATGTTTGTGTGTCTGTGTATATATATATATATATATATATATATATATATATATATACGCGCACACAGACACACAAACACACACACACATATATATTATTATTATTATTTCATCTTCCTTTGATTTCTGTAGTATACACAATTCATTCCGTGTTTCACCCACAGACATAAGGCCAAAAGTAGCTTCATGACATTTTCCATTGATATTTTTTTATATTAAAACTACTAACCGTCACAGCGATGGTGGTGTGGACGTCGCGGTTGGCGGGAATCTTGCGATACGCATGTTCTCGGCAATCTCTTTTGTTATGAACCATATCGAGACTTCCAACCGTACTAATTTCTTTTTATCCCCTTTTCTGTTCCGATTGTGTCCATCTTTGTTTCCAACTCCGTCATTTTTTTTCTTTCCTACGCCATTACTGAGTGAGCTTCATGATTCTATTGAACGGTGGAATACACCGGCCACCCATATTTAAGTGTGGACGGGTCCTAAGAATATCTGTTATGATTTAGTTTGATTTTGTTATATTTTTCATTTGTTTTAAAGTTCATCTCCTCTCCCTCTTTTCAGACTCATGAAATTTATATATATATTTTTTGAAAAAAAAAAAAAGTATCAAATAGACATTGAACGTTTTAAAACATGAGCTTCTTTTTGTAGGCTTTTTTGAATATGTGGTATTGTTATAATTTTTGATTGATCGGTGATGTATCAATTTTTTGTGGTGAATGAGTAAATTGTAATGAATTAATGTGTGGTTACTCTGATTAAATAGGTCTAGTATAGTTAATGGGGACCAGCCTTACTTAAATTTCTCTTCGGCTTTTGCGCAATTGTCCAATTTAGGAATAATAAATATACTATTTTGAATATTTTGTCTTCGGTATATCCTATGCAATACACGTAAACTTTTTCTCTCGGTAAGTAACTTCCTTGTTCGCCACATTTTATGTTCCCACAGAATATATTTTATACTTCCCATATATATATATATATATATATATATATATATATATATATAGAGAGAGAGAGAGAGAGAGAGAGAGAGAGAGAAAGAAAGAGATAGATAGATAGATAGATAGATAGATAGATAGATATTTACAGAGGTTGTAACTGCATAATTGTCCATCCCACAAAATCTTTAATAGTTTTGTGTTCTTTTGATATTAAACTAATTGAATTTATTTTTCCCAAGATTACCGAAAAGACGTTTAATCATCTTTATCGTAACAATATTTGAAAAAAACCCTTAGACTTATTCAGCTAAAAAGAATTCTTAAAATCTTTTTGTGTCGGGTCCACTGTCTTCCCAAATGACCATTGATGAGATGAAAAAAGATCATTTAGGTTTTCAGTAACGGTACCAACATTCATACAGTCTTATATCTTTAACGTTCATAAAAGAACAATCAAGAGAACAGTGAATAAGTTTAAAAAAAAGAGGGAAGACTAGAGTGGAAAACGGGATCAGGAGGTCGCAATAGGAAGAGGGGTTATATTTCATCTTAGATCTAGAGACACCAATTAGAAAAGATCCAACTCAACGCATAAGACATTTCGCGCGTGAAAAGAAGTTTCAACTATGTCCAAAGAACAGTGAAAAAAGACTTTGAAAATGAAATTGTACGAAACAAACCTGTGAGACAGCTTTTTACTCCAGGGCAGAAAGTTAGTAGGTTCGAGATGGTAAAGATCTTCTGAAATAAGTTATCAAATTATCCTGGAATAATATACATACATACATACATATATTAAGAAATGGACAAAGTCCGACAATTTATTTATTAAAGACATTTTTATGTTTAACGTTCTTTTTTATAGATACAAGCATTTAAGTAAATGCTCTGTTTATAATAAACAGTATTAAATAACATTTACCGGCCTGAATGTCCGAGGAATTTTCAAAATATTCGTCCTTTGACAGGATTCGAACCTGCATCCTATACGGAACCGTCATTTACGCTGACGTGCCTTACCGACCAGCCACAAAAGAACGTTCGGTAGGCAAGGTCGAATTTACTGCTTATAAACGCTCCTTTGTGGCTGGTCGTTAAGGCAGGTCAGCGTAAACGACGCTTCCGTATAGGAGCAGGTTCGAATCCTGTCAAAGGACGAATATTTTCTATGAAAATTTCTCGGACATTCAGGCCGGTAAATGTTATGTAATACTGTTTATTATAAACAGAGCATTTACTTAAATACTTGTATCTATAAAAAGAACGTTAAACATAAAAAATGTTTTAATATATACATATATATGTATATGTATGTGTGTAATACATTTTCATTGATCAGAGTTGAGTCCAATAGTGTCATAAAAACCTCGGATAATTCCAGTAAGATAACTTTAAGAATATCTAAGATACAACGTTTCTAATCTTAATATAAAAATGGACAATTATTCTGTTACACATAGTATATACACAATAAAAAAAATTAGTTGAAGTAGTTTGAATCAGAGTTTGTATATATCAGAGTTTGTATATATATATATATATATATATATATATATATATATATATATATATATATTCCTGAAATATACTTTCCGACAGGAATTGAACATATATTTCCACTGTTTTCAATTCAAGCATGTATTACTATAAGCCACGAGATATGTTTTCCTATGAATACATTTACACTAAATAATGATATAATATTGGATTAAAAAAGAGCTTTAATTTAAATTTATGTTCACCCTGTACATGACCCAAGAGCCCCTCGTGGTAGAGAGTTTCCTAGTAAGAGGTACCACTCAAGCAAGATGATAAGGCGACCACGATATCAGGAATCATCGGAAGTGGAAGAAAAGAATAGAATTTAAAGACATCCAGAAAGCCAATCCTATGTTGCAAACAAGAGATAAAACTTTTACACCTATTAAGAAAAATAAAACCGTGAGGAATTTTGATCGGATGATAGGCAAACCTATCTATATCATATTTGCATTATTTTTGTTGTATTTGTTATTAATTTTATGCGATGACGATCATACTTTACTCGATATAGTTTTTAAGTATTTAATATTTTAATCCCATGTTTCCTTTAAAAAAGAATTAGAAATAGAAGAAATATATATTTTCTTAAGAAATTTGATTAAAAATTTATTTCGTAACAAATACAAGCGTTAGACACAAAACATGGTCAGTAGAATCAGCAAATCGCAAAATTAGGCGCAAAATTACAAATCAAGTCAACCACTGCGTAAAATTTTAAAAATAAAATAAAATATAATTATTATATAATTTTAAAAAAGGTACAATACAATTTTGCACAGAAGTTTATTTTCATGCGCCAATTAGGCAGGATAACAATTTTTTGGTGTTACGTAAATGGATTACCATCAGATATAAGAAAATGTGTTACAGATTTTAGAAAAAGTCATGGATATTGACAAAAACATTACATTGCTTAAAAATGAAAAAAAATAAGGAAAAACTTTGATGAAATAAAAAAAATATTGCACTAAGCAGAAAATATCAAATGCGCACACCTCAGCTCTTAACTGAATACTCAAACGCGCCGTTTCAGCTCCAGGGGGCTTTGTGCTTTCATAGATTGTTTTCTCGATGTGTTTTGAAGTATTTTGGTACAAAATTAACTTGATTTTCATTCGGTTTAAATGCGTCTCAGGAAGCCATAGAAAGGAATATTCAGTTCTGCGAGTAGAATCTATCTTAAGTATGTTGAATCGGCCGTCTTTTTTTTTTTTTCCCGTGTTTAATTATGATCCCTTTGTCTGGAATGCTCCGCCTCTTTGCAACGCGCGTGTTAAGATTTCGTCCTTGATCGTTAATTGTCTTCTTTTCAACGGTTCCATTTTTGTGTCAATCCGATAAATAGCAGACCTTTTATTGAACAAAAGAGTATCATACCGGCCCAGTTCAAATTTTCAAAAGACTTTGAATAAATCGTCTCTCATTCGCCAGTAAATAGAAACCTTATTTCTCCATGAATTCAATAAATATGAATTCGCAACAAAGCAAATAGTTTTTTTTCAGTATCAACCACTTGAGACGAAAGGCCGTAATAATCAAACGCAACAATCTTTACACGAACCATCTGTCGTCCATAAAATGCACTTCTTTCAAAAAAAAACGTGTTCAAAAAAAAAACAAAACAAAAACGATGTGAACGGTTATATATTTAGAGGGTTATAACATTTTTGAAATAATAAGAATTAAAATTTTATAATGTATCTCTATGACAGGGTGTCTGACTTTTAGTATCATTGAAATAATAAATCTATACTAAATCCTTTCGAACTTTTGCGAATGTTAGTTGTGTGATGTTCGTTTCTGTAGCAAGGAGTAGAAAAAGCCTGAAGAATTATTGTTATGCCTATATTTCTTCTTTAGAAAATAAGCCAAAATCAAAAATTGCAGATCTGATGTAAGGTAGAATCTTACGCTGAACTTATTTTTCTATATATTTTACCTTACATTCTTTTACTCAAATCCATTCATTCTTTCTCCTTTTTTTAATGCATTTCACTCTCCCCCTTACATCGTCGTGCTGTCACTGAATGCTATGTTTCTATTCGCTATTGAAACCGAGGTCGAAAAAATAAATAAACAGTATTTGAAAAAATAAATAAACATATAAATATATATATATATATTTATATATATATATATATATATATAATATATATATAAATATATATATATATAATTTACTTGTTAGATATTTAGGATATGTTCAATTGTCGTTACTTAAATTATATTCGCTTTTTTTAAGAAGCTATAGAATTACTGGGTATGCAATACCACCGAGCTATAATTCTTGTATCTTACGATGGCATATTTGAATGGTGTTATGTCATTACAGTGGATAGCAGCGTGGAACAAGTGAGAAATAAAGAATAACATTGAGTTATTGTTATTATAATTCGTTATGTTTAGCGCCGATTGCAGGAAATAATACAATCTCACATGTGAATAAAAAGAGAATTAATTTCTTTTGATGAATCTATAAATATTCTCATCAAATCTGCCTTAATATCCCCGCTTTTTTATAGACATCTCAAAATCTAACTTTGTTCAATAAAATTATTCATTTTATTCAATCTGACGCTGTTTAAATCCCTTTGTATGTCTGTATGCCTGTCTCTATCGCTGTCTCTCATTATAAATGTACATATGTTCACTCATACACAAGTTATTTCAGTGGGGATGCCATGAGTAATGATACTTTTTTATTAATTAAAAGTGATATTAACATCTACAGACTATGATTTCGAAAACCTTATTATTATTATTATTATTATTATTATGATTGTCATCATCATCATCATTCGATTTCTGCTATGGACACACTACCTACCAAGTCTGCGGAAAGACCTAAGGCAGGTCGTGGTGTGTTGTTATGGCCACATTTCATGTTAATTTTTTTTTTTTTTATCTCCGATGAAGTTGCTAGCGTTACATAGACAAAGTTCTCCTTAGTGTGTGTGCTGTACTTAATAAGACAATTTTCTGTATGTCTCTTAAGCTGGGGTTTCCAGTGATTCTTTCAATGTGTTGTTTTGTTCCATTTTTTTTTTTTTATTATTATTATTATTATTATTATTATTTCTGCTATGGACACACTACCTACCAAGTCTGCGGAAAGACCTAAGGCAGGTCGTGGTGTGTTGTTATGGCCACATTTCATGTTTTTTTTTTTTTTTTTTTTTTTTTTATCTCCGATGAAGTTGCTAGCGTTACATAGACAAAGTTCTCCTTAGTGTGTGTGCTGTACTTAATAAGACAATTTTCTGTATGTCTCTTAAGCTGGGGTTTCAGGGATTTTTTCAATGTGTTGTTTTGTTCCATTTTTTATAATTCCAAGTGCACCTATTACCACTGGTATTATTCTTGTTTTCAATTTCCACATTTTTTTTCTATTTCTATTTCCAGGTCTTTGTATTTTGATAGTTTTTCAAATTCCTTGGTTGCTATGTTACAATCCGCTGGACAAGCCATATCAATTAGTAGGCAAGTTTTTTCTTTCTGGTTTTTGACAATAATGTCCGGCCTATTTGCTTCAATTTTTCTGTCTGTGTGGATGATATAATCCCATAGAATGGTGACATCTTCTATTTCTGTAACCGGCGCTGGCCGATGTTCATACCAGTGTTTGCTTACACATTTTCCAAAGTGTTTGCACATTGTCCAGTGTAAGTATTGCCCCAACTCTATCGTGACGATTTTTATATTCATTTGGGGCAAGTATAGAACATCCTGAGATTAGATGGTCTATTGTTTCTTGGTATTTGTCACAGAACCTGCATTTTGGATCCACATTATTATGTATGATATTTGCCTGAAAATTCCTAGTGAAAAGACTCTGGTCTTGCGCTGCAAGAATAAAGCCTTCAGTTTCAGATTTTAATCCAGATGCTCGTAACCATCGATGAGTATTAACTTTATCAACATTGGGTTTATTTGCACGTTCTGGATATTGGCCATGCAGAGGTTTGTCTTGCCAGCGTTGTTTCATCTGTTCAAGGGCTTTAGGGCTTTTATCCTTGGCTTTCTGTTTTGATTTTTCATATCTTTTGCTGCAATAGTTGGTTCTTGGCTTCTGTTTTGATTTACTACAGAATCTACTAAATGTAAATGTTGTTTGTATTTACTGCCTTCTTTTATTATTGAATATTTTTTCTTTCTCAGTTTTTTCATGTTGTTTCACTAATTTTATCATCCAGTCATTTGTTGTTTCCATGTAAAAGTTAGTAAGCCAATAGTTGTTGTCTTGCTCATTGACAATTCTAGCTGAATAAGACCTCTTCCACCTTCTTTTACGGGGTATGTATAGACGGTCTACATCAGCCTTTGGATGATGCATCTTATACATTGTTTAGAAAGAACTTTCTTGTTTTAGAATCCATTTGTCTGATATTATTATTATTATTATTATTATTATTATTATTATTATTATTTAACTATTTGCAGTTATATGAGGGAAGTTAACTTATGTTACCTTTCTCAACCAATGTTCAAGCAAGGAACTAACAATCTTAATGTAGTATTAAATTTTATCTTCATAGAAACATTCTCTCTCTGATACTACGCATTGTTCTCTATATATGTACTTGTTTTAATGTACTACTCTCTCTTCCGCACTCTGATTCAGTCTCTGTATGTGCCATTCTTTCACTCTTTCGAGTGATAACAAGCTGGATTTCCATTCCACAATATGGTAGCATATTTGAATAGTATTAATATTTGTATTAACACCAAACTGCAGATTTCGGATCAAATACAATATCCAGTGCAACTGTAAAAATTTAATACAGGTGATCGTTATAATTAAATACCTACACTTATGATACACTTCTATCGTTGTGAATGTAATATATGCAAACATTTCAAAATTATTGGAACGGTAAATCCAATTCCATTGATTCTGTTGTTCAATGCAGACATGTAAGTGTAATACATCAGTTCAGAATTTTAACTTTTTTTCCTGGTGTGCTAAATAGATGTGTCAAACAGTTAAGATATACAATTTTAGATGTGTTAAACAGCTGAAGACATACATTTTTTTCTGATACCGCCTTTTTAGTTGGGCAATACATTTATAGAATTTATTCACCCATTAATATTAGAATTAGAGTAAGATTTCGTAAATTATGATACAGCGGGCATAAAAGAAGACATAAGTTACGCTTGGTGTCAAAATATCAACTGGAATAACCATGGTTCTTCTACATGTAATTATTGAGATTCAATTGCAACGTGTGTGTTAGGTTTGGTTTGGTTTGTTGTGTTTTACGGCATATCAACCTCACTGGGTTATTTAATACCGACAACATTTTTCATTGTAATATTTTTTTTTTGTCAAACATCTATTTCTGGTAATATTTTTTCTTCAAAAATGTATAGCTGGTAATATTATGTTAAAACATGTATTGCTGGTAATACTTATTTTTAAAAACGTACTGCTGGTAATATTTCTTTTCAAAAATATATTGCTGGTAATTTATTTTTTTCGTCAACAATTTATTTCTTTCAGTCATTTTTTTACAAAGTATTTCTGGTATTAAAAACAATTTTTACACTTGAATAATGATTTTTTCGTGGGTAATTATTTGTCCGTAGCTGGGACCCTAACAGGAACTACCACCACGGGTCAGGGTGAACCTGGGAACACCAGTAATTAACAGGTGGTTCCATGTTGCTCAAAACATCCTGATCAGAGGCCTTGTTGTTGGACGTAGTTTATCGTCTTAGCCAGGACGCGGATGTCGTTTATTGTGAGGATTTGTCCGGATGATTCACAATGCAATTTTAAAAATATTTATATGTTTTAATATTTAATATTTTCTCGAATTAATTAGAACAAACTATTGCATAGTATCTGTCTTTTGATTCTGGGGATCAATTCATATAAATGTTCTGTGAAGAAGGTCTGTATATCAATCGCTGTTGAGATCTTTCGAGATGTCCACACCTAAAGCACTAGCTTCACCATACTGATCTAGAGCTTCACAGATTCGTTCTGCATTTATCGCCAGTACATCATCAGTTGACATTTTGGCGACTTTGTGTGTGTGTGTGTGTGTGTGTGTGTGCTATCATTTCATTGTATTTAATTACCTCTTTTGTAACAAAGATGCGTACAATCACAGTTATATTTTCATTTCGTTCATATTTTGTAGGACATTTCAGTTATAAATCGATGTACTATCTACCAGTTCTTTGCTTTCAACGGAACTTTGATTTTCAAATATCTTAATCGACGTCATCTATCACATTATTTCGTGATTTTTATTGGCCTCTGTCCTTAATCTTTTTCTTCTGTTTCATTTTGTTTGAACTCTCTTTTCCTTGTTAATTTAATACTATTCATTCTCTTCTTCTACTTATTAATTTGATGCTGTTACTCTTTATATTGATTTGTTAATAACTATATTTTCTTCAACAAATAAACGTCTCCAATTTTTTTTTCATTGCTATTATATATTCTAAAAAAAATCATATATTGTACAGTTTCAACTTTTCCAACAACATCTAAATCACATCATCTTGTTTCAACTGTTCTTGTATTCTGCTTAAAATACTGGAATTTTATATGCGTCAACATTCACACTAGTAAATCTCTAATCTGTCAAATATTATTGTCTTGGTTTAGAACTATAATAACTTTTCACCTAACTTATGTAATTATTACAGTTGACAAAGTTCAAAGGCATTTTACAGTTTTCCTAGAATAAGTAATCCACTTTGCAGATACTATCGAAACCATCTCGTTTGTATCATACCATATGCATAAAAAACTTCTGTTTACTTATTTTGCGAGTTTTATATTCTTTTCGGGCAATATTTCTGTATCATCTTTTCTGCGTTTTGCCGTGTAATATTGTGTCTTTACTGAATGATTTATTGTATTTTTTATCATATACTCTAGATATGAGCCGAAATAAAGCGGGGTATATTTCCCTTCTTATTTGTCCTCTGCGCAACCCGATCCGTTCTCAATACATTTTAGCTTATTCTACAACGTCGGTCCTTATATTTGCCAGTGTACTCAATTCATTAATACTTTTTTGTCTATTTCTTCGTCAATTGAATTTTCTATACAAAAGAATAAGATTTTTTTTTTATATATATACAACTTTATTTTATTCGGAATGTCAATAAGTATTTTATTAGAAATATGCCAACATACACCAAAAATACGCTAATTTTTTAAATCCTTTTTTTTCATTCTAATTTTTTATAAAGTTACCAACACATAGCGGCTGTATTCTAAAATTGCTTTTGCTACATAATTCATTACCAGTTCAAATTTACATTAATACGCTTTTCGTTTAAGTATCCAAAAGTCATGTGTTTGAAATCAAGTGTTTCACATGAATCAAATCCCATAAAATTTTAATAGAAAATACATCGAGAGGTTATAAAATAAAACAACAAAAATTATCTATAATATATAAGATAATCACAAAAATTAAATATTCTTGAAAACCATTCTGTGAATACATTTTTACATTTTATATTTCAAGTTTACTTTTATAAGCTTGACGAAGCTAATCTATTTTTACATTGAAGATTACATTTTTTCTCTCTGCTGCTTCATCTAATTACTGAATAAATAATACTCTTCTGGCTCGCCGAACGGACTTTTTGATACATTTTTTACAACCGCGGCAGATTAACAGCAACTTCATTATTAAGATATTTTCTTCCCGTTGTCCAAAATGATTTCTCAGTCCGAGAAGTATATATAAGGTAAAATAAGTAAAAACTATAATATTTAGGATTATAAAAAAAAAAAATATATGCTGTAATTATTTAATAACATACTAACACTATTAATTTTATAATTTAAAATATATCAATTTGGGAATTTAATGAAAATGCATCAGATTAAGATTTCAAAAAGAGTATCTATTGTATGATCTCTTATTTATACAGATACATGTATGGAAAGCTGTTTACAGCAGAAATATTACACCAGTTATTATACAAACGATGTGAGACTTTCGGTAGAAACATTCATTTGTCAAATGTATTATTCAGAAAAATGAATTAATAAGAAATGTATAATGACTGTACCCTCTCTACAGTGACAGAAAATCAAACATCAGTAGAATCGGCAGGGAAAGTGGCCTTTCAAAATCTAAGAAAAGTATTATGATACAGGAAGATTTTGATCGTAATAAAGAATGGTGTACTGAACGTTTATGCAATTACTGTCCTTCTATACAGCTGTGAATTGAGGATAATCTTACAGATGAAGAGACGTGAAGAGAGGTTTCTAAGATTCTCTTTGAATAAAGTTTTGAGTAACGAGAAAGTTTTAAGGAAAACAAAATATGTAATCTTACATATTGAATTAGAATTACATAATAGTATAGCACATGACGAAGAAAAAGAGCGTATGTGTAGCACTTTAAGAAAATAAACTATACACCAGGTGATAACGTGGTATAAAAATTGATTAAAACACATGTAGATGGGAACTGAAATAAATATTGAAGCACTCAAAATCTGGAAGAAGGGCTACAGGTTCTGCAGAAAAATGTTAACGTCGATATTACAAATATTTTTTTTCAAATTTAATTGCAATTATGATGAATGATATACAATCCATATATCCAATAATGTATATACATATATAGAATCAAAACGAGAGAAAATGCAAGGATAAAACATATATACCGTGTGTAACAGAAAAATTATCCAAATCGAGTAACAGCAAAATTATGCATCCCACATAATGTTTAATATAAAAATTAAACTAATTGAGTTTCTTTTTTTCCTGCTTTTCAGATAAGATGATTAACCATCTTGACAACTTTTTTTGTAAGAATATCTGAAAAACACTTTGATTTATTCAGCTAAAAAAGAAAGCCAGATACTGTCTCCCAAACTGAGGAATGTTGTAAGACAAAAAAAGATCATGTAGGCCTTGAGTAATGGTACCAAAATTTATGCACTGTCTTCCATTTTCAAAGTCAATTCAAGAACTATCAAGATAACGGTGAATAAGTCTTAAAAGGAGGGACCCTAGAGGAAAAACTGGATTAAGAGGTCAAAACATGAAAAGGGATCATCATTTCAACTTAGAGATCAGTTAGAAAAATCCAACACAATCCATAAGACGTTTCAGCTATAACAGCCCAAAAGAGCAGTGAAAATGTCTTGAAAATTGAATCACACGTGAAACCTGTGAGTTGTCTTGTTATTACAGGACAGAAAGGTAGAGATGGCGAAAATCTTCTTGAATTAGTTGGGAATGATTCCTGGGACAGTGAACTGTGGACAATCTCCTTATAGATTAAATGACCGGGTCCTGCATGCGGTTGCTACGATTCTCAGTGAATAAAATTGGAAGAATTGATTTCATTCAAATGATTTTATTCGTCGGAAAAGGGAAGTCTACTTAGATTCAATACCCAATGTCTCAAGCAATTACGATTCGAAATCAGAATGTACTTTACTGACAACTGAGAAAATATCTGGTAAAATATAGCAAGAATCTGTTTATTTCTTAATTTTCCTGCAATCACTAAAGCGTATGTCATAACTAGGTGTATACAGATTTTCGAATTAACCTGCGAGGCTCTTATTTTGTACGTGATGATCAAATATTAGATCCACCACTTGATTAGAGCTGCCAATATATTCAGCATCGGAATTACATTTAGATTTATAAATCATCGAAATTAATAGGAGTGATAGGGTGAAAACACATCTTCAATCATTGCAATTTTTAACATTTCAATGGAAGTTTTTTTTCTCGGTCTTCTACAAGACATCCTCCTTCAATGCAGCAGCTGTCCTGCCCTTGATTGATCTATCATCGATGGAACTTTTATTTATGCATTCAATGAATATGTATAAATAAAGTGCAGAATTTAAATATACATTGATTGAGATTCTGAGAATATGTGCATGACTTTCTCATTTAGAAAGGAAAATTTCTATTATAGATTTTGAAATAGGCCAGTAAGAGCAGCCAATTAAAAGACGAAATATTAGAATAAAGGAAATACATCCACCAATTTTCATCGGTCATTGCTTTTTTTTCACCTACTATTGCATAAAAGATTGCTACAAATGTTAGGATTCATTAGCTGTAAATACTCTCTAAAGGTTGACGAATCAGAATTTGAGAGATATGCGCAACACTATGAAAAGAAATCGGTCGGAACAATAGAAAGTGATAAAACTTTAATTAATGTATAATACGTCAAATTTAACAAAAAAAAAAAATAACGTAAATATTAACTTCCAGTCTAAACATCAAAAGGTAGTTATAAAATATCTACAACTACAAAACATATATATGGTTACGTAGACTGACACGTATTAAACGAATTGTGAACCATTATTGTGGCAGCATATATTAATAATTCCGGGGGGACTATTTCTAATTTACCTCTCCTCTTAAAAAAAACAAAAATAACTGTTGATCTTTGCTGAAACAACGAATCGTTACGGAACATCTTAAATATATCTATTTAAGAAAAGAATATAAACAACATGCCATAAATGCTGTGAACAGATGTGGACTGAGAATTGGGCAAACGAAGTTGGTTCGCCTATGTAAGCAAATTTTGTCTTTTCTAGCTTGAGGTGGTGCGAGAAAAAATATTATACGGATACTTTATCACCCATACTCAAAACCAACCCTAAGCGAAAAAAAATAATTGATATTTAAAAAGCACCGCAAACACGTCCAATCTTTTATAAATGAGGAGCTGAAAATGGCATAAAGGTTATGGGGCTTTCCTAGTTAGAACTGTGGTCAAAATCTGGAGTATCGTGATGAGATAAATTGGATATGAAAAAACCGATTTTACTACCCTGGATCTTCGAATAACAGGGAAATGTTCAACAAATGCCGCCGGCTTGTTGTCGCTCACTCTATTTTAACTGCCTCATATGGCGCTTTAAAGATAAAATGAATGAAATAATAATAATAATGATAATAATAATAATACTTCAATTGGGCGTAGAGATGCAACTACAGCACAATACACCGGCTGAAACTGCAAAAGACGAATGCAACCGACCAGATACAGAAGCGATGGCAAGATAAACCGCTTCATGGCCAATACTCTGCCCGTACCAAACAAGCTGACGTCGACAAAACCCGTACACATCAGTGGCTACGTAGTGCAGGTTTGAAAGCAGAAACTGAAGGTTTTATCCTTGCTGCGCAGAACCAATGCTTGCTAACTAGGAATTATCAAGCACATATACTAAACTATTGTGTCAGCCCAAAATGCAGATTCTGTGATAAATATCCAGAAACGATTGATCATCTTTTATCAGGTTGCACGATGTTGGCACCCACTGAATATAAAGCCCGATATAACAGAGTGGGCCAATATCTGCACTGGAAAATCTGTAACTTCTACGGGAAGGAAACTGAAAGAAAATGGTATGAACACCACCCAGACCCGGTTACGGAGATAGGACCTGTTACAATTCTATGGGATTACACAATACACACTGACAGAACAATCAAGGCCAATCGCCCAGATATTGTTATTAAAGACCACAAACAAAAACGATGCCTCCTTATTGATATGGCAGTCCCTGCTGACTGCAATGTATCTTTGAAGATATTCAAAAAGTTGTCAAAATACAAGGACCTTGAAATAGAAATCTCGAAAATGTGGCATATGGGAACATCAACAATCCCTGTTGTAGTTGGAGCCCTATGACTGGTTGGAAAAAGATTGCAGTAGACTAATTGAAGAGATTCCTGAAGTCCATGCCTCAAGGAGATACAAAAATTGCTTTTCTGTAAAAGAACAGCTCACACCTTACGAAGGGCTTTATCTATGTATTTTTTTTTTTTTGTCAGTGGCAATAACTGGTGTCATGACGCTGGTATGAAATTTCAGAAATAACCATTTAGGTCCCTAGATGGGACCCGAAAGAAATTGAAAGCGGATTGTAAATCGAATTTGAAAAACTATCAAAATACAAAGACCTGGAAATTGAAATAGAAAAAAAAAATAATAATGCACTTGGAAATAAAAAATAATAATAATGAAAGAATCCCTGGAAAATAAGAGACATACAGAAAATAATAATAATAATAATACATAAAAAAAAAAAAAAAAAAAATTTATCATCAACAACAGCACGAAAGCAGAAATAAAAACAGCAATAATAATAATCATCTTTTTGAAAGAAATACAGCAATGGGAAGCGCACACCCGGTGAAGAATACGAAATGACACAAGAGGCAAATATTATTTGTCCAATGTTTGCAATTAAAGTATTTCTTTTTATTAATACATTGCAATATTCATTATTTTTATTTTTATTTTCTTTCATTATTTGAATATCTGCAATTATTCAGTTTTTTGTATATCTTCCCGAAATGTTAATGTAATTGTTCACGTGTGTGTCATGTCATTTGTGCGGGCTAGATCAAATAAAATATTCTGGACAAATACTCAGCTATTTAAACGACAGAAATTAATTAAATTTTCCTTTTTACTTTGTTTTGTTTTACTTTACGTTGTTTTCTTTCTAATGTTTTTTGTGAATAATTTGTTTCCGATTCCATAGTTATTATAAACTTAAAAAACGTTAATATTTCTTGATGCTGCCTGCATTGCTAAATATCTTGCTCTTGAATTCCGTATACCGCTGTACAAACCTCCAAATTGTGGGAGTTACTTAGAATAGTTACTAAGATGCATTTAAATTATAAGACACATTTAAATGAATTTTAGCAGAGCAATTGAAAATGTCAAAGTATATTTGTGCATTGATGTTTGCGTATGACTTTTTGAATCCCTGCACGCCCTGTGTGACGTCGTCCCATGGTCGCAGCGCCAACTGTAACGTTCTATCCTGTTACCAACTGTGACGTCCCTAAACAGCACCAATTGTGACGTCCTCGCCGCGGCGCCAGCCGTTCACTCCTCGCTGCTCCTTTCGGGTGTCACTTCTCCAAACGTGACGTCCGCCTGTCGCGTCAGTCGTGTTGTCTCGTCCTGTGACGACCAACTGGCTTGGTATCGGTCGCGGCACCCAAATGTGACGTTCTAACCTTTTGGTGATTCGGGTGGTAATCTGGTTAGATTTGATATCAGCCTCGTCGTTCCTAACTCGCTTCCAACGCCTGGTTACCAAGGTAACTGCATTGATCCCTAGTCTGCCTACCCACTTTGTGGATTGATCTTAGGCAGACGAGATCAAACAGTGGTTGGGGCCGTAATGAAAACCGAGTTCAACGGGGGTGATACCACACAAATATGCATAAAAGAAAATAAAATGAAAACTCAAAAGTTCAAAGTATCAAAAAAAAACGTAACAAACTTTATGTCTAGTTGTTCGATACATAGGACTGCATCTATCTCCCGACCCGTTCTATGGATTGTGACACGTCGTTTTCCGTTAGACAAGTTTTAACGCTTCAAGTTGTTTGCTCTCTAAGAAATTGGTGTTTCGGTGTGACTGGACGAAAGTCGAAAAAAAAAAAAACTTATTTTGGTGGTCTGGATCTAAGTTGCTCTTCAAAATAATTGTTCTTGGGTTTAAGAGGAGTCCGGAATTTGCGTGAATCTTGGTCAGCTATCTGCGAGGCGGCTTCAACTGGAGACTGACTCTTCGCTGCAACTCGAACTCAAACTGAAATTGGAACTGGAACTGATTTCTGCTCGTTGTGGCTTCGTTTATATGGACGCCGACCAAAACCGGGGTGGGTCTGTCGGCGTCGGGGTTTCCTCGATAATTCTAAATACATATCCACCTCTCTGGTTAGGAATTTCCACTTTTTTCCATTTTAGGGACCTTTTCCCCCTCCCACCTTCTCACCATACTTCAGAGGGTGTGAACTGCCCTCCCCACTTCTTCGTAGCAGCTTCTCATACCTACACTCTGGATGAGGCGGAGACAGCCTCCTTCGTGCGTCACGTGATCACTACTCGACTAATGATGTCTTAGTCGGGCGTGGACGAATCCGCGGCTTTGTTTCAGGGACAAAAAATATCTTGCTTAACTAAAAAAAATATCCCTACTTTTCCTTTTCTTCCTCTTAATCGCCGTTATCATTTCTCAAGCCGCAAACGGGATAATATGAACAATGGCGGTCATAACTCTTGTTCTACACATGGTTTTCGTCAGGTATTTTATCGCTAATTATCCGAATGGGTGGTCTTCTTAACACGGCCAACGTCGCCCCGAAAAGACATTTCTAAATTCCCATTCATTTCCCTTCGGTACATATTTCTGATAACATAATTTTATTATGGCTGGCCAAGGATGTTCCGTCGAAAGAATTCGGTCAATGGACAGTCGTGTGTGTGGCTTTGATACTTAATTTTTCCTATCTTTCCAAAGTCCTTTTAGTTGCCTGTTTTTCGTCACTTATCGAAATAACATTTTCATTTGAATTTTTCTTTGGCCAGTCGGCCTGTAGTTGATAATAAGATGCCTTCCCGTACCAATAATTCGTTTTCATATCCTTAGATAACACAGCCGTCGCCAAAACATATCTGATTCTTTTTTCTTTCCCTTTCTTTTTACTCAGAATTTTTCTGTCATTGTAATGACACTCTTTCGCCATTTGTTACTTATCAAAATATCCCTTTATCCATTGCCTTTTAGCCGTGTGTGTGTTCTGCTTATCAGCCACGATTCGGTCTCTTGCCTCTCCTTTTCTTCTTTTCTTCTTTTCTTTTCTTTTTTCTGCCTCGTTAAATGGTGCCACACCTGTTTTTCACTGGCAAAAGAATTTGAGTAAGACGACAAATTGAAAAAAATTCATATCAGGCCAAAACTTAGTAACGTTTAAATTTCTTTGATGCAATATGATCTATCTTTTATAAGCATTTTACTCTATTATGATGAAATTAATTCTAATTTACTGTCATTTAGTTTAGATATCTTCATTTTTGTAAAAAAAAAAAAAAAAAAAAAATTTTTAAATATACATTTATCTGGTTCTCACGTTGGAGACATAACATTTGAGAACTGAAAACAATAAAATCTTTCACGTTCTAATTTACTTTTGAGTCAATCCATATTCCATCCGTTATGCGATTTTAGAGAAGAAAGAAGCATTATAACATTTGAGATAAATGAATGAAATCATCATAAGACCGAGATAGATGACATGGTTCTATGTGAATTTCTTGAAAGATTACAAAATGTCATAACATGCTAAATCGCGGATTTATTATTGTCAAAATGCCGTTTTTATAGAACCTAACGAAATAAACACTTTCATTAAAAGAACATTGTAATATGTGTTATGATTTAGTAAATTATGTGTTTATTCATGGACACAAAATGAAAACAACATTAACTCATTGGTACTAATGAGTAGGAGACATTCAATGGTGGTTAATAACAAAAGCAGACTTTATATAATATGATGAATTTCATTGATATATAGCGATACGGAGTTTATACCGCCTATAATATCGCTATTTCTTCGCGGGGGCTAATTATCAATGATACTTTTGATAGTTTATATAAAAGGGAATGTGTTCCATTGTATTTTATTACGCCTTTTGGAATACAACGTGTGTGCATTCCAAATAAGCCATATAACAAAGCAATAAAACGTATGTCGCACTCCATATATCAAAACTAACATCTGAATTCACTGTTCATAATGCTCATAAAAAATTTATGTAACATGCAATCTGCTGTTTTTCTCTCTCATTCCATATATATAATATATACAAACATACAGAAAAAAGCACACACACGTACACACACATACATAGACATACACACACACATATATATATGTGTGTGTGTGTGTGTATGCGTCAGTGTATGATGCGTATGCTGATTCATGGACTATTCTGAGCATTCGTGTTTTGAGTATGGTATTCGAGTGAGCGAATTGCACTTTCTAGCTAGCAGGGACACGATCGCACACATGATGCACAAAATTGAATTGGATGTGAAACTCTGAAGGATGATTTGGTGATAGGATCAACATATGTATCATCAACATATCAGTCATTGTCATCACTAAGCCCAAAACTAAATATTTCATTACCATTTAGGCAGAAATCCACTTTTGTCAGAAGTCGAAAAAATTAGATTAAGGCTCACTACAAATACAGAAAATGAACAATGAAACATTAAAAAGATATAAGGAAATTTTATTTATTTAAAATTTGATTCCTTCAATTTGTCTGAAGAAGGTCACGATACTGGGACACGTGTAGAAAACATGAAGAATATAATATAATATATACACTAAAATAAATCCACGTACAACCATAAATATTTGCGTGTTCTCATTTTTTATAATGCATGTTTTTCTCTCGCATAATCCTAGTGTTTTCGAGCAGAATACTTCTTAATGGAACCTATAGATAGTATGTATACACATTATTTTTATGGAACTCTGTTGTTATAAGTGAAAAGTTAGGCGTCTACTTGTTTGGCTTTTATGCGTATAACCAAATAAACAGGACATCTCACAGTGAAACACGGATTCTCTTATGAATAACGAAGTTAAGCAACGTCGATCATGTCCAGCACGTAAATGGAATATCGCCTGGGAATATCAGGTGCAAGATACTTGGATGTGCTAGTTTTTTAACAGATAACGTCACGGAATGAGGAATCGCAGAGCCGAATTCCAGTCAGTTCCATTATAGTCTATCATGCGCAAATAATCTTAAATACTTATAAATCGATCTCGTATTACAACAGCTATGAGATGATTAATAGAAGTTATGTCAGTAAAAATAATTATTGTCTCAAAAAATAATTCATACAACCTAAAAATATGTTACTTATCTTTAAATAACCTCCTGCAAATGTTGATAAATTGTGAAAAAAACAAATCCGTCAGCCAAATAAATAGGTGCTAATTCAAATATTACAATCTTTGGAAGAATATGTTTTATGAAAATATCAATTTAATATTTATGTTACCGAATGTATTTATAGATAAATAATTACATAGATGAGTACATACCACCAAACGATTCCATTAATTTCTACAGGCAAGTAAAAGTAATTTCAGAATATAATAAGCCTGATCTTTCAAGTGGAATTATATGTTGTTATGGCTAATCATTAAGAAAGGAGAACAAAATTGAAAACGCTTATACGCAAGTATAACATAAGTAGAATATATGAAAAATTAAACAAAAAAGCAAAAGAAGATTAACGTTTTGCCACCGGTGTTTTGATATTAGTAGATCACAAATGTATCAGTAGAAAATTCTAAATTAAATAGAGAGAATTTGTGTTTCTGTATGTCTGTGTTTGTGCATATCTTTATATCTATATATTTATCTATATCTATCTATCTATCTATCTATCTATCTATCTATATATATATATATATATATATATATATATATATATATATATAAGGATGATACGTAATTTTTCGTCTAAATTACTCAAAAATGAAAATTGAGATTTCATTTTAATAGATATATTTACAAAAGTACATAAAAATATCTTCAAATAAGAAAGAGTTAATTTATTCAATGTAATCGCCATTGGCTTCAACAATTACCTCCAGACTCTTTGGTTCCTGTCAGTGTGCCCGGTGTCCTTAAGAACATCTGTGTATGAATTTCTGGGACTTATAAACTTAATGTCTTCACCAATCATGTTTTTTTAAATGTTCATATTGCTGTTATCATTCCACTTTTTTTTTCAACAGAGCTTAGACCCAGTGACAGGACATAAAGAGTGTTAGTTCAATAACTGGTTAAGGAAGCAGAGGAGGTGAATTAACAGGAGATGACTGTTAACTGACATCCATTACATAGATGTCAGTTATCATCCATGGCACGTGGAACTAGAATAGTCTACACCAGTGAGCGAAATAAAGGTTTCACTTCGACATTCCAACCAACTGAAGAAGGCCAGAGCGTACAACGGCCGAAACTTTGTGATAAATATGGAAACAAAGGTGAGCACAATAGTCCCAATAATGTAAATAGAGCCATTATTGGGTTCAACTGCTTGTGTGGCGGAGGCAGTGTTATTTTGCCAGACATTGACTCTTTCAGCTGCTACCGTCTTGACCATGAGGAAGGCCGTATGATCTGGAGCACGTGTAGTAAAATTATATATATATATCTGTTGTTAAACACATGACGACATTAGATACCCGACCTTTTAGTATCTTAATTTTTTCCAGCAAATATTTCGAGCCCCGGATCCATTTTTTAACTGTTTAAATATCTTACATTTCACTTTTCCCCACATCCTTTTGGATAAACATTATAGCTTCCAGTTAACCAAATTTATCATCTCTTAAGTTGTCTGTCAAGCTTTAGATAAGAAAGACGAGGCTCGGTCAGTGTCTCTAGATATGTCGAAGGCCTTCGGCAGTGTTGGGTATGCTGGCCTTCTACGCAAGCACAATGGTTACGGTTTCACGGGTCGTATATCTGAGTTAATCCAATGCTACCTAACTAATCATGTATGAACGTCGTCTTAACTGGACACGATTCCAAATATCTTCACACTAACGATGTTGACTCTAAAATTTCTATCCTTGAAATTATGATGTTTCGGATTTTGAACAATTATCTCTCTCATGTAATCATTTCCCAACTAGGTATTATTCAGATAACACTACCATTTTCTCCTGCCTTAGTAACAAATTCAACAGATCCTGGCAGCTAATCTTGAAAAGCACCTCCAACCTGTTGTTAACTGGAACAAGTAATGACGCGTACATTTCAACGCCTCTAAAAGAGAACTTTCATTTAAACATTACAAATACTGTTTCTGCTTACTATCAAGATGACTGATGCTGAAGCCCAGGAGAATAACACACTAAACTTTCTTGTCCTTACATCTTCAACTGACATGAAGTGGAGTGAATATATAGAGACAAATACTCCGTCTGCTTTAAGAAAGTGGCGTGCCCAAAACTTGTCTCGTTAGAATAGGTCATGCACATCTATAAATCTACCATTTGTCTATATATTGAATATCCTTACCATATCTGGTAAAGTGCTGTTACTGTGTATTTCGAGATTGTACACAAAATCCAGGAAAGGATATGCAATGCAAACGATCCTGACCAGACATCCCATCTCTAGTCATTTTCCCATTGAGGTGACGCAGTTTCCTTTGCATGTTCTATAAATATTTTCAGCAGAACAAAGGGGATTTCCTTAACTCATGGAGTGAGAGGTATCCTCGGTATGTATACATCTTGTCCCATACCATATCTTGTGATAATAGTGGCCTCAATAAAATGTGATAGCAGTTTCTTAACGACAAGGCGGGTTCCATTGCAGAGCCTTGGCCGTTCCATGTTTCTGAGCAACGTAACTGGGGCTCTGATTTGGGGGCGCAATGCATGGCACGGTAATCCGGAGGGGTTCAAAGCGTTGCGAAACGCAACTGGATAGTGAACTATCTCTTGTGGTCAAGCAATTGCGTCAATTGACTTGTAGTCTTGAATTCTTAATGTTTGGCATTTCAGCAACAAGAGCCAATATTGTCCTCTTGCACAACCAACTGGGGCTTATAAAATTGGTAGCCAGATCTGAAAGACAGCATTTAGTGGTCGTGGAATTTATTTACAACAGAGCATATTTGAAACAAATGATGACTTAATGTATGCTTTCGCAGCGTCCGCCATTGTACCTTTAGGAACAATGGGGAGAGTTTGCCTGAAATCAGTTGACATAAGGACAGGTAAACCTGCCCTTGGATGATAACAATCACTGATGCATCGCAAGGTTCTATGCAGGGCATCAACAGTTCATTTGCGGGCCATCATGAACTCATCATACACAATAAGTTCACACCTTTTCAGGACGTCAGCCTTATCGGAATATGATTTTGCAATCGCTGAATCAGAAGAAATAAAAAATAATTGGCTGTTTAATGGCAGAGTGTGCTGCCTTACGACCAAGAAGAAGGGTTGCAGCTATTATGAGGATGCCACAGCCAATGGGACCCCTTTCATTTTCCGTCCTTTTGCCGTCCTTTTCAACGAACTTGGGACAAACCGTAGGTTTGCAATGAATTTCCGCCCGTAGAAACAATCCTATCTTCAATGTCAATAAGTCTTCAGTTTATAAATTCGTCACTGAATTCTGCGACAAAACTACGAATTACTAGTTCAACATGGTGTTTGAAGTCTTCAAAAAGGTCTACTTTGTATTTCTCCCCATAAAGACATGGTCACAGAGTTCACATGTGAGAATAACACAGCAAATAATTGTTTGAGACTTCTTGCTGTTAGCATTGCAGCAGTCTCCGCAATGAATGCATCCCACTGGGCACCATCTTCCAGTAGCCCATAAGTGAATCAGGTCTTGTGGTACGTGCTGCAAACGTATCCATTAAAACTTCGAAACACTTTTGATCTCTAAACTCATATAGTTAAAGCCGAAGAAGAACAACTGCAGTTGGCTGGGGTCAACTTGATATCTGGATATCCATTAAAAGAATATACTACGTTATTTCGTGTCCATCTGGTGACTTTCCAAGTAGAGTTTGATGACACTTGAGAGTATAGATGGTTCTGAACTAATGAAATTCTGTTAAAAAATTGATTAAATGATTAGAAGTGTTCACGCAAGAATTGTTCGCATTTCACCCCTTATTGTCAAGCCATAAACATAGAGACGGTAAATGAGTAAACACTCAGGATGTGGTATAAACAGATGTTCACACGAATTAAAGGACTGAATAGAGACATTACATGCACAGGACAAAGTTGTGTTTGCAGTCATCTACATATTAACAGATAATGCCTAAATGTATTAAGGAATATGTTGGTGAAAAAAGGGTCATTATGATTGTGGGCGATAATAAGGGGAACAGGGTAAGTGACTAAATAGAAAAGGCGTGGTTAAAGCAATAGTTTGCACCAAATAAAAACGCAGAAAACGGTGTGCATTAATAGTGGTCAGCCCACACGTCAAAGGTCATACTCGCCGTTCACCTCGAGTTATCAAACCATGGATCTAATAAAGATTAATCAGTTTAATTAAATAGTGGAAGTTAAATCAGTTCAATCAAATAAATATCACAGTTAATGCGAATAGACTCGACAAAACATTAATTTAAAGCTATCCGTTAAGTATGGTTAACAACTTTGAGAGATTTGGAGCGAAGTAAATTTTAATTTTTTCATCAAATAACAGAAGTTTAATCAGTTTAATCAAATAAATCACAAATTTAAAGCAAATTAACTTGACAGAAATCAGTTCAAAAGATTCCATAACTCATATGTAATGTTCGTGCAAAATTTAGATTGAATCAGTTGGAAATTAAGGAAGTTAACTGCAAAAACCGAATATAACGTAGTTATTCGCAGTTTTTTTTTTTCGCAATTAACGCGTATGATTTTAAAAAGATTTAATCAAAACAATTGTTTTGTCATAAGTAATGACCTTTGGGAAAAAATCGCTTGAAAAGTCAAGGAATTATAGGCAAAAACTGGTTTTCTAAAAAGTTTCTCGCGATTACTAGATATACGCGGGGGCAAATATAATGTTTGTCTTGACCACTCTTGGAGCGTAAACTGTTAGTGCATGGGTTTTGACCGAGAGCGGGTGAAATATGTGGAAATGTATAACAATCAGTTACACACATATATATTATAAATTAATTAGTTTAAAATATGTTTATTTCTCTATACAGTAATAACCATGTTCCAAAAATTGAAGCTAAAAGATTCAAATTCAATTTTGTAATTAAATTTAAAAAACAAAATTAGTTCCATTTCATCATCAAGCGATTTTTAGAATAAATTATTTTTAAAGTTTACTGAGTTTTAAAGGAAAAGAAACTTCATAATTCACCTTTTTTCAATCATTCAGAATTTTCTGTACTTTTAAAACTCAGTAAATTAAAAAAAATTAGTTACTTCAAAATCGCTTGAGGATGAAATGGAACTAATGTTTTTAATTTAATTAAAAAATTAAATTTGAAGCTTTTAGCTTGCTTCCATTTTTGAAACATAGTTATGAATGCATAGTTAAAAACATATTTTAAACTACTTAATTTATAATATTAATGCTCTGTAAATTTACATTGAGCACTATTTTGTAAGAACACCGGATTATAATATCTTAGTGTTCTTATATATATATATATATATATATATATATATATATATATATATATATATATATATATATATATAATTAAACTAATAAGAAAGAAGAGTAAGATAAGATATAAAATGCGGTGTTCTTAGCAGTTATTTTTATTTAACATTGCTCGATACAAACACTAGAGCAGAATATTATAATTATATTCTTGTAAAAAAATATGATTCCATCGCGACACAGAAATTTCTATGTTTCAAAAGTTAAACTAAAATTGTGAATTTAAATTTTAAAAGTTAAACTTAAAATCCATGGGTTAATCAAAAAAAAAATTACTTATACAAATGATGAGATGGAGAGTATACATTTTACTTTGACGGAATAACTTATCAAACAAACGTCAAATATATGCTTTTAACAGTAAGAAAAAAGCACCATTCATTCAACATGACATACTGGAAACAATAAATAACATAAGCGTCCATAAAAAGAAAAGCTATTTCCAAAAACGTCTGGTCACGATAGTGAAAGATATTAATGTAATATATAAAAATTTAATGAAATCGGATAAAAAAGGCTTAGTTTTTATAAATTAACACCAACGGACTACAGCAATTAATTTAAAAAAATCAAATATGATCTATAAAAATGCTAGTAATAATTACGTGAATATGGTTGAAAACATTAATACTTGTAGTAAAAACATGATAGAGAAATTTAATATTAGCGATAGGGTAGGTAAAATTAGCAAAAAATAGTGCTATAGAACAATAAAGGATCACAAAACCGATTTCGAAGGTAATCCAACTACAAGAATTAACACCCTAAACCGAACTGAAATCGGCTGAATTAGTAAGAAAATAGAAGAAGGAGTTAACCAACAAATAAAGGATTACTTAGGATTAAAACTTTGAATCAATACCAAAGAAGTTACTATTTGGTTCACTAATATCAAAGAGAAACCAAATTGTACAATAATACAGTTTGATATTGTGAATTACTAACAATCGATATCACAGGAACTTTTAATGGATGGTATGGATTTTGCTACCCAATACTCAGACATAACATGTAGAGAAATCATAATTGTGAATGCGAAAATATTGGTATTCATTCATAATGGCCAGCGATAGATTAAAAACTCTAATGACCACTTTGACATCACAATGGGATCATTGGACTCTGCCGAGTCTTCTGATCTTATTTGTTTTCATTATTATATAATCTTACTGCATATCGTGAAATTAATATAAATGACATTGGGTTGTACAGAGATGATGTCCTTATTGTTGTAAGGATTCCTACACACTTTAAAATAGATATAATTAGAAAAATATTACACAAATTATTTAAATGCCTAATCTTGAAAATTACTCAAACTACTAAACTGAAAAATTAACTTACTTGATATAATATTAGATTTAAAGAATAATACATATTTACCATACAAAATAGCCCAATACTAATCCTTTGTATATACACCCTAAGCCTAATCACCCACAAACTATATTTACGCATATACCTTAATCTATCAAAAAACAGGATACGTAAAAATTGAGCAAATGAGAAAATATTCAGTAAACATATTAAGTTCTATAATAAAGCTCTAAAAAATAGTGGCTATAAATAGCCAAAAATCAATTATATAAAAATGAAAATAGACACCATAAAGAAGAGAAAGATAAAAATCATTTCGCATACATCCCCATACAAAGAAATAAGTTAGGATAAATATTCCTTGCATTAATTGATCAACATTTCCCAAGAGATAGTACATTCAGTACATTTTTAATAAAATACCCTAACAATTAAGGTAAAGTTTGACCGAAAACTTAGAAATGATCATTAAGAAATATTATACTAATATCTTGAATAAACACATACTTAAATCAAAAAAAATGTTATGGTGACCTATCTACATTAGAATGAACTATTCCTCCTTCATAAATACTAACCTGCGAGACTTCCTATGCAGGCAGTCGGGACGGACACTTCTATCTGCTGAATAATAACACTCTTATTTTCTATATATGTTCTTTTATTTCAATACACTTGTCCAACCTATTTTTTTTTATCTTTCCGTGTCGTTCTCAAAAGAGAAATATGTGATTTTAAATGAGACACTGCCATGGTTATACTAAGAATATAATATTTAAATGCCGAAGATAAAGTCAGGGTAATTAATTTCAATATTTCATATTGTTGCATTCGACAGAAATTTTGTGGTGCTATGGATATGGACCACATCTCGTAGTTTGAATAACACAAACTTGAAAAGTAAAAATGAAAATATGGCTGCATTCCAATGCTAGAGAGTTTTTGTTAAATAGATAGTTGGTAGGAAGAAGAAAAGATGGATTCGTTACTTTCCCAAGGTTATTAGCGTGAAGTAAAATTCATATACTCTATAAGAATTTCAACACATCTTTGTGATTTCATTTTCGGGACGATAACCATTAAAATACCAGTGCTTCAGAAACATGCACCATTAATCCCTGTACTTCATAAATATTGAATATAAGTACCAGTCCTTAATAAAAATTGAGCATAAATCCCAATCCTTCATAAACACGGAGCGTAATTAAAATAATTTAAACTTTCTTTTACTTATATCAAATATTGCCGAATAAACGTAAGCCAAAAAAATAATTGTCAAAATAATTCAAACGACAGCAGGAACAGAATTGCAATCTGAAATGTCATTAACAAAAGAGGGTGGATATGTGTTTTGACTTGAGATGAAGCAAGACAAAAAGAATAATTTTTTATGTGCTGTGATATTTTTGTTGTCTCTCCGAATCCCTGTACTAACATATATTTACAGAAGCACTTTGGTGAGATTACTCGCTGTTTTCCTCTGTCCCTCCCGCTCTCAATATATCCTGTGAAGGCCAGATCCCCTAGGCGCCTATTACTTATGATGTGTACAAGATATTTCAACTGTCTTTTAAGTTCCATTGTCCTTTTTGTTTCTGTTTTCCTTGTAACATTCTCGTTACTCACATGTTTCGTCCACGATATTCTTAATACCATTCTATATAACTTCATCAGTGACATCTTACATGTTATCCTCATGAAGGACCACATTGCACCGTATTCATCACTATAGAGGAGGACTGATATTACATAGAGTGTTTAGTACACTTTTCTTGGTTTCTAACGAAATTTTCCTGTTTTTTTTTTTTTAAAAAGCTTTTAGGTGTTACCTTCGCTATTCCAATGCGAATTTGAAATTCGGTATATATTCTTCATTCTGATCATATTCTAGTTATATAAATTTCATATTTGTTTTTGTTCAACATCAAAACTATATCATTCGCTTCTTCAGCGCTTTCTGACAAACATACATGGTGCGATGAGTAAATTGTCGTATTTATTGTTTTTAATTTTGCGCATGCGCATTGTGTTTTTTTTTTTATTTATTTTGCGTACTCCACAAAATAATAGGATTAGTTGCGCGAAGTAGATAGAAAACGAGCAGCATGACACAATTCACTCCGCCAGAAATTAAAAAGAAATATTCTGTACTACTTCGCATTCGCGCCGGAAAATCTAATACGAGCGGTACAGAGTGTTTGGGTGTCAATCTAAGAAGCAAGTAGAGGATTCGAAAAGACTTGGATGAGTCTAGTGATGATTTTGTAGGAGTTCGGAGTAAACACTTGTGATGGCGACCTTATGCCTACATGCATCTCCCCACAGGGCTTTAGACACAACACAGTGAACTACATCAAATGATTTGACTTAGTATTGTCCTGGGTGAAGGAGTTGACTGCTGGAAGAACCTATATCTGTCAGCAGAACTCTGAACCATGCCCCTAAGGGAGGACAACCCAGTCAGAAAATTTCTGCGACACATCATCCATTATAACTGGGAACCTAATTCCACAGACTTGATTGTTATATGTGGGGCCTAGATGAGTGAAAGACCACCAAAACACCTTGTAACAACAAAGATGATTTGAAGTCACACCGCCTTGAAGAGATGCAAGAGTCACCTGGAGACTGTGGTTGAAGCAAATGGTGATTTTATTTACTCTTTACTATTTCAAGATATATTTGTGTAATTTTGATAAGTATATTTGTTAAAAATGAGATGTCAGGGCCATTTTTATTTTTCCGTAATTTAGACCACAACTTATCTACTACTCCCTGTACACACTTAATTCTTATAATTGGTAGTTAATCATTTCTTCTTACTTTTACTATATTGTGAAGGAGACTCTGCTGTTTATTTTTGTCTGCTATGAATACTGCTATGAATCTTAATGTCGTACGATCTTGTTCATTAAAACAATATTGATACTAAATTTAAACAATTATTTAATGTTAAGTGTCAACAGTATGTAATCCTAATAATAATACATAACGATATAGAAAACTTTTTCCAATCAGGATTTATAATTCTGTTCGAATACTTTAAACTAAATATTCATACAATGAGAATATTGAGCAAAAAAGACATAATAGTTAATAATTAAAAATGAAGTAATGATTAACAAAAGGATAAAGATTCGTCTGAAAAAAGAATGTGAACTTAAAAGAACGGAAAATTAAAATATAGAAAGGCATAGTAAATTACTAAAACAACAAGCGAAGAAACACTTGGAAAGTTATTTTAAAAACAGAGACAATAGAATAACAGGGTAACTGTAAAAACAAAGGAAATAAGATTTTAAAACATGGGTTCCACATCGAAGTAACAGAATTCAATTACCTCAAACGATAATAGAGGTACATGGCAGAAAATAAACTACTACCCGCGGAGAGAAGATTGAACATGACGTTTCTCTAGATTTACTTTGATATGAAAGTGTATTTCAGTGAAATAAATTAGGTAATAATATTACATGTGCGAGTGTTTATCCTATTTTTATTGTGCGTATGTGTAACTTCTGTTTTCATAAATATGATGATCACTGTATATTATCAGATTGTTAAATATGATACCGTAAGCAAATACTACCACGACCATGGTCGGCTCACCGGACATTCAGTAGGTTCCGCCATCATTTACTTTTATGTTGAGGAGGTTGACTAAACAAACAGCACGTTTGAAACTAAAACCCATGTCAAAGAGACGCAAACAATGCGTAAACTTGCAAGTGTTTCACAAACGAGAAACGAAAAATCCCACGTTGAATCACTTTCCCCCGTTCCTATCAATGTGCATCAAAGCTGGGTAGATTTAATCTCAAAAGAAATGTTACAAACAAACTTCTCGGTAACATTTGGGGACTCGAATCATGTTCCATCATGTTATGGTTTACCGTACTTGCTTCATCCAAATCTTTCGTTAGAGTGCATCCTTAATGCCTGTAAAAGGCAGGCCTATTTTCACTCTCTCTTCCACCTTTTCCACTTGCTTTCAGATGTAATCGAACGTAAATAATGAACATTTGCTTTAGGGCGCATTCATTCCTTTGTGCTCTGTTAGCTGAATTCTCGCACATATACACATGTGTATGACACACGCTTTTCACACACTAACACAGACACAGAAAACAGGCACATTCTTAGAGATAAGTTCAATGTATTTTCCTTTGGTTTCAATTGCATACGCATTGCAATTTGTGTTGTCAAAAACATGTATATATTTGCCGTTTGTCTATTATTATTTTTTTATTATTTTTATACGAATTCACATCTGTCCGCCAGTACTGTTTACGGAAGAAATGTTCCAGGAGTCCATAAATATTTAGTATACGAAAGACACACACTCATATTAGAAGTGCTGATTCCCACTACAAAGTGGTGATTTAATTTTTATCAGATTTCAACATAGAATTTCGCAAAATGAATAATTTATATATTTTTTAAGACATTTTTATGCTTAACATTCTTTTTATAGATACAAATATTTAAGTAAATGTTCTGTTTATAATAAACAGCATTAAACTGCATTTACCGGCCTGAGTGTCCGAGAAATTTTCACAGAAATTATTCGTCCTCCGACAGGATTCGAACCGTCATTTAACTGGACGTGCCAATACCGATTTGATCACGAACGAGTGTTCGTTTAGCAAGGTTTAATTTACTGTAATTAAACTTCAATCTTCCATGAATCTCTCACATACATTCATATCTGCTCATGGCGTATCAAATGTAAACAAATGACGTCACACATTATGAAATGGACAAAGTCCGACAATTATTTTACGGCACTTTTCTTTATACATTCTTTTTATAGATACAAATATTTAAGTAAATGCTCGGTTTATAATAAACAGTATTAAACAACATTTACCGGCCTGAATGTCAGAGAAAATTTCGCAGAAAATATTTGTCTACATTGTTGCCCATTTCATAATATATATATATAGATAGATATACTTGCAAGATCCTGGCGGGTATCGAGGTAACGTTTCAATTTGTATTTAATATTTTATTTTATTCAGTCAAGAGATTGAACACTTCAAAAAATATACACCCCAGATGTTATCACTGGTAACAAAACGCGAACCATTTTCTATCTCTCTCTCTCTCTCTCTCTCTCTCTCTCTCTATCTATATATATATATATATATATATATATATATATATATATATATATATATATGAAATAGTATTCACCTATGCATGTTCTTATTATGCTGTCCCTTTATGCACAATGGGATAGATATGGATCCATAGTAATGTATGCATCCAGTTCTTGACGACACTGCACAGTTCAGCAGAGGGATACCGATAGCGAATTCAATGGCCAGAGCGGGGGCTACCCTGACTGAATCTAGGGCCTCGTGTCTGTTACCAAGGCAAGTTTCATGTTGGATATCGGCTGTGATTTGAGAAGGAAAGGGATGCGTTCTGTCAAGTTTATTTGCGCAATACACCCTTCGAAGGAACTAACATCTTTTCGGATTTCAGTACAGATGTGTGGAACTGTTCATGGGCTAAACTCCACAGCGAGCCTACAACTGCGCCCGATCGTGGGATTGATGGTGACGGTGATGATATTTATGATCGTATTTACTTAAGCTTGTGAATGTTAATGTGCCCTGAGTGTTTGAAGTGGGAAATCATTTGTTAATATATAAATTTTTCCAAATCTCCATGTGCACAATACAAAAATAATATTTTCTGCTACATCGAGTTAGAAAGAAAGTAAAATTCGGTGTTCTACGCATAAGATTATGTATGCATAGATGTAGAGCATATACATCTTTCTCAGCTGAAAATAGTCTGAGTTACTATTGGTCAGATATTGGGAAGTAAAGTTGGTCGATAAATCTTTTTAGGGCCGCTGGACATATATAGAGACGATGGGTGAGAAGGATATGATTAATTTATATATAGTTGAAAATCGCCGATTTAAGCAACGTAGATATATACATATACTTTAGCATAGTTTATGTTTACGTTTGTTTTTTAGTAAATAACTATTAATAGCGTCTTAACCTAATACATGGAACATTTACTTTATTTCAGAATATTATTTTCCCATATCATAGACCTAATTCTCAATCTACCAACCATTTTTAATAGAAAGTGGCATAAAATTCAGCAAGAAATTTCAAATCTTTATAACTCCTTTATTATTTTTTTAAATTTGATTCTTAATAACGTAATATTATACAGAGTAGGTATGGGAAAGAAATTTCCCCTAGTTGTGAGAAATTCTTTTAAGTGTCTTCCTATTTCAGCTTTGCACGAACGTGTCTTTTCTGCGGTATTTTCTATCGCAGTACCCAATGATTTCAGGCGCTTCTACGCCGGTTTCTCTTGGAATATTGTCTTCTGGCTGTTGGAGAGTTTAACACTTGTTAACATAGACATTTTCTTTGAAATAGTTACATAGATATCAGTGTTTGTCATATGTGAGGAATGTTGTGTCCTCTGAAAAATTATTATTTCCTTGTTTTTGTTTCCAAAAATTTGTTTGATAATCTGTATTGTGTTCCTTGCTGTTTGGACTGTCATCCTATCAATTCGATGTCTTTGACAGTTCGTTGGAATGACGCCCGATAGACCCAAAACTGTCGAATCCGACTTCCAGTTGATATGCTTGCATTTTTTTATGCTTTCACTATTCGTTCAACAATCTCTTCAGGACTGAAGCGATCGTGGTTTTCCACAATTTTCTTTCCCTTGCTGCTCTCAATAAATTATGTCTTTTCTTTATTTCTAAAACTTGTTGGATCATCCATTTTCTCAAGCTCGTGAAATATGTTATGCTTTGTTTACCTCTATTCCTCTTGCCCTCAAATGTTACTTTGCTTAAGAACCAAAAACTAAAAACGAATACCATATGAAATACCATCATGAACATTGGAATATATGCACTATATAGAAGGTAAAATACTTTAGCGAAAGGCAATACCTTAAATTAAACAAATATGGTTAAAACAAGAAAAATACGGATATAAATACACACATGAAAAAACAAATATAAAATACTAAATACACAAATAAATACAAGTAATTTAATATTAAGAAACGACAAATAATTAAATAATCAACAATATCTAATGAGTAAAATTAAACAAAAATAAAATAACCACAAATAACCACATTCGGATCCACAATTATTCTGACGCTATAGCTTCTAAAATATTTAAAAAAAAAGAGTTACTGCCTACCCAAAAGCTGTTAGGATAATACAATGCACTTTGCTACACAATACGCAGCATTGATCAGCATATACATATCGTGGAACCAAAAGTCCTGAAGAGTGTGTTTAAGTATGAAACAGACAGTCGCCGATCGGTGTCCACATACGCTCTACATTGAGCAATTTTACCCATAAATATAACGTACAATATATATATATATATATATATATATATATATTATAAATTGATTTATTTAAAATGTGTTTTTTTCGCTACACAGTTCTAACCATGTTTCGAAAATGGAAGCTAAAAGCTACAAATTTAATTTTGTAAATAAATTAAAGACATTAGTTCCATTTCATCCTCAAGCGAATTTTGGAGTAACTTTTAAAATTACTGGGTTTTAAAGACACAGCTGAAATCATAATCCACGTTTCCAAGGTTACACATAAATCTACTTCAACAGGACAAAGGGTGTCTGGGTGTTCATTATGTCTGTATTATTGTATCCGTTATTAGTTACGTTTTTGTAGGGGGTAGGGATGTATTTTTCAATGAAATCTGATATCCGTTGAATGCATGTCGCCTGGATGTTTTTTTTTTTAAATTTTTTGTTAACGGCAAAAATTCTTACGGCATTTTTTCTATTTGTATATTTAAAGATTTTTGGGGTGTTTAGGTTAGAATACGTTTTATTTAACTACGATTTGAAATATTTTCACTTTTAATTTTCAATTTTTATTATACTATATTTTTTAAGAACAATTAAATGTATTAGAATATAGTATGTAGAATTATTTTTACATCAAGTATAAGTATGTATATTAGGTTACAATTTTTTTTATTTAGATATTATTTAAGGAAAATTTATGACAATGACGGCAAAAATAGTTACTTAATTTCACTGATTCAGTAAACTTTTATTTTTTATATAAACCTTGTAATATATTGTTTCTCATGTAAGTACAAAGGACATGGGTCATTCAAAAGCTTACATCTTCTGACATTTCATATTCATTTTATTTTACTGTAAGTGTTTTATTGGATTCTTTTTAAGTGCGTGTAGTACGAAGTAAAAGAAGTTTAGGTTAGAATTCATTTTATTTAACTACAATTTTAATTACAACTTTAAAATATTTTCATTGTTAATTTTAATAGACTATATTACTTTATAATAGAAGGAAATGTATTAGAATTAATTATAGTAAGTAAAATTATTTTTCCATATCAAGTATATGTATATTACGATTTTAAAACTTTTATATTTAAATATTATTTAAGTAATATTCATGGTACTTACTGCAAAAATAGCTAATTCATTTCTCTGATTTAGTAAACTTTATTTATTTATTTATTTATTTTTTATATATATATATAAACTTAGTAATAAAGTTTCATAATAATGTACAAAGGACATGGGTCATTCAATGGCCTACATCATCTAGCGTTTCGTTATAATTTCATTTTTCAGTAGGTGTTTTATTGGATTCATTTAAGTGCCGGTAGTACTTTTTGAGAGGTGTTTAGGTTAGAATACATTTCATTTATCTACAATTTTAAAAGATGTTTAGGTTAGAATTCGTTTTAACTACAATTTTAAATACAACTTTAAAATATTTTCCCTGTTATTTTAATAGACTTTTCTTTCTTTTTTCATAAAGAAAAAACAAGTAAATGTAATAGAATTACTTGCAGTATATAAAATTATTTTTCATGTTAAATATAAGTATGTATATTACCTGATCGCACCTTTTTAAATTTATTTTTATTTTTAAATTTTTAAATATTATTTAAAGAAAATTCTTGACAATGACGGCATAAAATAGCTATTACAGTAAAATGGATGTTAATAAGAAAAGCTAGAATAAGTAGGTCATTATATGACCCATGTCCTTTGTGCATACATGAGAAACTATATAATACTAAGTGTGTGTGTGTGTGTGTGTGTGAGGGTGGGTGGGTGCTTGTGCAGCGAATGTGTGGCTGTAATTTTCGACTGATTTGCACCAAAATTTACATGCACATGCTCCAAGTTAACGGAACAGCCAAGATCGACATTGCATTTCTCAACTCCCATCGATAGTGGAAATAATCGATTTTTTCATGCTTCTACGGCAGTTTTCATGTAGTTTGCGCAAATTTTGTACTAGCCAGAGTGAGAGCATATAACTGGCTGCCACAAATAGGCAGGAAGATTCTATTGGCCAGCGTGAGAGCCAAAAGCTGAGTGACACGAATGTTAACAAGCATGCTAGCATGCAAAAAATATCGATAGCTGCATTCGTCATAACTGGGAAAAAATCAAATTTGCATGGCACTTTACTCCAATTGGCTCATTCGCTTGATTAAACTCAACGTTAATTCTGGGTCAAGTGTGAGAAAGTATTTGTTGTTAACATTATTTTTTCATTCGGTTTTTCAAGTTACGAGTCCTTTTATAAAGATGGTCGTTTTGTGTTAATTTTGTTTAGTTCTTTTTTCGTAATAGATTTGATGTTTAGTATAGAGCTTAGAAAAAATTTGCAGTGTGAGATAGGCAAAAAGTAAGGCATGTAGCAACATTAGCCCGGCAAAGGGCACTCCTTCAAAGACAAGGAAGGCAAAAATATTTTAAGTCAAGTGATAACGATTGCTGTATGAGTCATACGATTTTTGAATCAAGCACGGGCAAGGGAACCGAGTTAAGAATTCGTATTTATAAATATAAATAAACCATTTTGACAATCTATCAAAATTGCATGTTTCTCTACAATTAGATTTGTAAGCAGAAACGTATTCTGAAATTAGAAAAATACAAAAGAATTAACAGACCCTTTTGTATTTGACATTGTTTAAATGCATAATTTCCGGAAATATATATTTACTCACAAACCCACATTTAACTCAGTCTGATATAATTAATGTTCTGTTATCAATGTTTCTCTGGAATATTTATATTTTTATATTCCTTCGAATATATTACAAGATTCGCAAATAAAATTTTCATTTTTAAGGATATAGTGTTTCCTCCGATGATATATTCAAAAACAGACAACGAAAATCACGAAATGAAAGAAAGAATGTGAAAAACACTTAATGAGAAATAGACATTGTCGTTTTTAATGTTTCTCTTTAATTAATTTTTTACTTTCTTTAAAAATTATTACTCATTTCGAGAGAATGAGAAATCCCCACTATATATATATATTTTTTTCAAACTCGTACATACGAATTAGCCCCTTAAATATTGAAGAGTGTAATAAAGAATGCGGAGTCCTTCATTATCTCTCAGCATATCCATAAAGTTGTCTGGAATTTGTGTTTCCTGTTCTATGCTAACTTATTGAACATATGGAACAGAACTTACTTTAACTCAATTTAATTCTAATAATTATATTGAAGTTTTCGGCTCTTGTTTTGAACCATGAGACCTCTTATGTCGCGAGTTGGAATCATATTTTTAAATAAATAATTAAATATATATATATATATATATATATATATGTGTGTGTGTGTGTGTGTGTGTGTGTGTGTGTGTGTACTAGCAGTAAAACCCGGCGTTGCTCGGGGTTTTAAGAAGTTAAATTGCTTTGGGGTTTGAATTATTGAACTTACGCATGTATCCGCAGATGTTGAGTTCATTCATAGGCCGGGAAACTAACTGGTAGCAAAATCAATGAGATAAAGGGCAACCGGTTGCAATAGGTGTCTGCTGTGTTGCTGCTCCGTGCTTACCCGAAGACTGCCACCTGTTCATAATCGGTCAAGATTTTTAATTCTGACAATGTAAAATTGTTTTCACTGTAGGACTCGCCCCTTCACTATTACGTCCATAAATATTCCCAGTTTTAATCGGAATACGCGGGCGGTAATATCATGCTTGTGATTGTAATCTTTTCCGGGTAGGAGTTCACGCGTTATCTTAACCTATTTGGGGTTGCAGGTAGATGTTATAAATCTGGTCGCCTATATTGCCTAACGTATGTCATAGCGCCTTGCGTGCGTTCATGCATGTAACGCCCCCCCACTGTAGGTAGAGGGCAGAATGCACAGCTTCCCTATGTCGGGGAGATTGACTTCATTTCGAAGGCTGTCGCGTAAGTGTACGTAGGAGTCTGACCGCAGCTCTTTCTGATGATTCCGTATAAAACAAAGCCTCTCCGATTCCATTTAAACGGCCATGTCAATCGCAATTTGGTGGAAAAGCTCCCTGCAACTATGAAGCAGGTTGAAGTCTCCATCCGTAGCCATGAAACGGTATGAGTAGAAGGCCTTGCGCGATAAATATTTGGAAGACGTTGTAGGTTGGTCATCCGGATTATGAAGGGGAATGCCGAAGTGGAAGCCATCGTCACCATATGATCGATGGGTCACTGAAATCTTGCAAAGATTGGAGGACAATATCGCGAGTGCGGTCTTACTCCCCATGTATAATAGCGGCGTTCGTGTTCATCATGAGGTCATTTGTCTGCGTCAATTACAATATCTGAAACTGCCAATGTACTGTTAACCCCGTGAAGCATGGCGTGAAGTAGTAGTATGAATTCTCTACGAGTAACTTTCCAGACGCCGGCAAAATACCAATCCGGGTTTCGGATGGTAGGTTGTAGTCTGCAATAAAGTACAGTTGAATGGATTTAGGCGTAGAGGTCACCTCAGGTACCAGAGACCCAATGCGGTGCTATACCTGCCCCTGTACTTTGAAATTGGGTATCCAACCCCCTTCTCGAACCAATTGAGCCCCAAATGAGGTCATTTGAAAGGAGTTGTTTTATTGCCTAAATGTTTTAAGGAAGTGGTTGGAGTCGGGATGGAAGCCAGCTATTAGCCCCTACAACGGGGTAGGTGGTTCATGCAGAGGTGGCAGTCGAACTTTGGCGGAGGAGCAGCACGGACCGGCAGAATCCCCGGCCCATTTGTGGGCGTTGCAGAATTGGCAAACGCAGGTCATGGACCCTTCATTGATGTCCTCAGGTACAGTCAAGTTAATGCCGAGTTCGTAATGGAAATCCAAGAAAGACCCAAAAGTGCTACTGGGACAGGTAACACCACGGGCACCCGCAAGGCGCTGAATGTCTCCGTCGAGGCGTATGCGGCGAGCTTGGGGAGTTTGAGTTAAGCGCAC